>CM053627.1:2581528-2600636 GCA_028646595.1 Phalanger gymnotis | reverse complement strand
ATTTGAGTATTGTGGAAACACAATCAGAATAAACCAAGATCTAGCAGCTTCTGCACTAAGAGATCAAAGGGCTTGGAATATGATATTCCAGAGGTCAATGGAGCTAGGATTAAAACCAAGAATCACCTACCCAGCAAAATTGAGTATCATGCTCCAAGGCAAAATATGGCCTTTCAATAAAATAGAGGACTTTCAAACTTTCTCAGTGAAAAGACCAGAGCTGAATAGAAAATTTGACTTTCAAACACAAGAATCAAGAGAAGCATGAAAAGATAATCAAGAAAAAGAACAAGAAAAAGAAATTGCAAGGGACTTACTAAAGTTGAACTGTTTTGTTTACATTCCTACAGGGAAAGATGATGTGCATGATTCATGAGACCTCAACATTTGAGTAGCTGAAGGGAATATGCATGTATGTATATGTGTATATATGTATATGTTTATGTATGTGTATGTATATATGTATATATGTGTGTATATATATATATGTATATACACACACAGAGAGAGAGAGAGAGGGGGCATAGGATGAGCTGAAGATGAAGAAGGGATGAGAGAGTAATATATTGAGAGAGGGAGATAGGAAGAGATAGAATGGGGTACATTATCTCGCATAAAAGTGGCAAGAAAAAGCAGTTCTGTAGGAAGAGAAGAGAAGGCAGGTGAGGGGGAATGAGTGAATCTTGCCCTCATCAGACTTGACCTGAAGAGGGAATACCATACATACTCAGTTGGGTATCTTACCCCACAGGAAAGAAGGAGGAAGAAGATAAAAAATGGGGGGATGATGGAAGGGAGGGCAGGCAGACTGGGGAACAGGGCAACAAGATTGTACGCCATTCTGGAGTGGGGGGGTGGAAATGGGGAGAAAATTTGTAATTCAAGCGCCTGTGAAAATCAATGCTGAAAACTAAACATATTAAAAATAAATATAAAAAAACATTTACCAAGGCAAAGCAAAAATGGATAAATGATTTAGATATAAAAGGAGACTATATAAAAAAAATTGAAGAACATGAAATATCAGACTTAAGGATAGGGAAACAATTTACTATCAGAAAAGAGATAGAGAGTACTGTGAGATGTAAAATGGATAATTTTCATTATATTAAATTAAAAAGCTTCTGTAGAAATAAACCAAATGTAGTCCAGAGCAGAAGGAAAACAGAAAATGTTATTTGAATCTAGAAAAGGACTGACACACACATACACACACGTACACATAAGTATGTGTATATTTGTGTGTGTGTATGTTTGCATGTATACAGATTGGTTTTTCATGGTAGCCCTCTCAAAGTGTTTTGGGCTGGGGGGAAGGGAAAAAAGTTACACGATACTTTTATTGTATATTTGAAAGGAACAGCGAGTTGTATATAATGGACCTGTAATTTCAGATGCACTCCTCTGTTTTCTTAACTAACTTTGTTATGAAAATTCTTGTTTTTTTGAGTTCAGAATAAAATAAACAACTTTTTAAAAATTAAAAATAAAAAAATAAAAAAAAGATTGTATTCCTTTGAAATGGCTCTCACTTCTCTTCAAACAAGGCACAATATTTTGTCTCTCATGTAACTAAACAAGTATATATTTGTCCACTCTGGATTAAATACTCTATGTTCTGATTCAGAAAAAAAAAGAATCATAGCCTTTGAAAAAAGGTAAACCAAACAGTCCACCTAGGGAAACCTAAGCGGATGAAAAATGCCTGGATTGTGACTCGCAGTTGGCCAGGTCACCCACTGAGCCAGGACATTACTGGGCATGTCTTGAATGAGCAGTACAGAGGGACAGTGAGCTGGAACTAGAATTACATCGAAGAAGAGTTGGTGGGGTCCCATTTGGGAACTGTGCAGCCTTCTCCACGACGTCAAGCTGCACCTCACACAGAAGCCCATATTTCTAAAGACTAATACTCTTACCGCTGAAAAATAATACCTGTGAGATCCTGGGCAAGGCATTTATCCTCAAGGATTTTGGCAACTTTATATGAGCTTCTGGGGGGCCCCAGAAGACCTGGGTTTAGGTCCTGCCTCTGACACATACCAGTCAGTATGTGACCCCACGCCAAGCAAGTCGCTTCACCTTTGAGTGCTCTGGGAAGCTTTCTATGACTCTGAGTGACAAAGTAGGTGTTAGCCTGTCTTGGTGGAGGGAATTTCCTCTTCTGGGAGCTCCCTATACCAATGAAATAGAAGATCCAGGCCCTTTCTCTATTCCGTTGTTGATGTTTTATGGTTACCTATCATAAGCTACCATAATTCTCAAAGCATCCACCTTATGGGCAGTCCACAAAACTATGGTAAGTTGCCTGAGGGCACAATTAGGCTGCTGCCTATTGACCACATGCTCAAGCTTTGGTGTAGAATGTATCATCCAGAGAGCATCTCATCTGGAAAGTGAGTGAATTTATCATTTCATCCATGTAAGGGATGACAGAGGGATGGCCAAAGAACTGCTCTGGTGCCTGGGGAAGGCCAAGAGACCAGCTGCCATTGAGATGGTTAGGGCAACCACAGAGGATTCATAGGAGACTATTGACAAGGATCCATGGGAAGAGGAGGCTTGAATGGAATGGAAGTCTGGCATAGAACTCTACTAGGCATCCAGTAGGTCTGATACCAGCACTTAGCACAACACCTAGCACATAATAGACACAATGTTTTTCCCTCCCTCTCTCCTTTCTTCCTTCTTTCCTTCCTTCCTTCCTTCCTTCCTTCCTTCCTTCCTTCCTTCCTTCCTTCCTTCCTTCCTTCTTTCCTTCTCCATCATAACTTAACCATGTGTTTGTCTCATGCCTTTAGGATCCTTTATTGAGAGAGAACGTGGAGATCAGCAAAATTAATCAGATAAATGAATTCGTGCTAATATGCTAATTAGGTAGTCTAATGTTGTAACCCAGTTAGTACAAACAAGTTTCCATAAGGCCCTTGATGGATGGAGATATATTGGGCAGAACATTTATTGACCCTCCTGAGAATACAGCACAAGCAAAGACACTAAATGAAATTCTTTGTGAATCAGTATGAGTCATTCTCCACCGTGCTAAGTTGCTAGGTGAGATTTCTCAGTGGGAATACACCCCAGGAGTCATATGATCCTAGATGTAGAGCTAGACAGTATCTTAAAAGCCATGTAGGTCAGTCCCCTCATTTTAGAGGTAAGGAAATTGAGACCCAGGAAAGCATAGGGGTTAAGAATCATAAGTTCAGAGATCCAGAGCTGATAGGGATCTCACAAGTCATCTAAGCCCCTTCTAAGAACTTTATTTTACAGATAAAGAAACTGAGGCTCAAAGAGATAAAGTGATTGCCAAAAGGCCCACAGCTAATGGAAGAGCAGAGTGAAATTCAGACCTGGCTTCTCCTATTCCAAGTCAAGCTCTTTTTCCACTGTACCCCTCAGTGGTGCCACCCCCTGTTGGAAAAGGACAGATTATCCCATAAATTGACAAATAAACACCTGACTGTCCTTAGGGGTAATTTTGATCCTGTACATAATGCATGTTGATAGGGGCAAGGCAGAGCTCAGATTGCTGGTTGGTTATAGTAATGTTTGCATCGGGCCCAAGAAGAACACTACAGGGCCTCCTCATTGAGCTTAATGGCCATTCAAAAAAAAATCAGCCAAGTAATCCATGAAGGAAAAACCACGTGGATGAAGAAAGCAGATTCTCAGGCTGCTCCATGTAGAACGTGATGGGCAGCCCATTGAATTAATCAATCACTACATAGACTTTGGGCAGAAATTGCCCATAGATAATGATCTGGCTTTAGGGTTTGATGGAGTAGGGTTAGTTAGTTAGGGTTAGGAAGAGTTACTGGGATGGGTTGTATTTCAGAAGTGGTTCAGTACTTGTGATGATCCCAGATAGCTCCTGGATGGAAAAGCCCATGTTTTCACCACAAATATCCTCTCACCTATACTATATATTTAAAAACTTGGAACCTGTGGGTGACTCAAAAGGCAGTGGTAGGGGACTGAGGGTGGGCACGTGGTGGATGTATGCTGGCTGCACCATATTACCTATAAGTAGTTAATGTATGGAGTGGTATGGAGGCCATTAGTAAGGGCACGTGTGGCCAGAAATGGAGGTTAACTGGGCATGGAGCCTTCAATTGCATCTGACAAATATTTATTAAGCACCTACTACATACAATACATCTATACTGCAGGCACTAAAAAACATTTCCTGTCCTCAAGCAGGTTTCTATTCTACTGCAGGTTAGAGAATGCACAGAAACGAGTAGACATGCAGCAATTACTTAGGGCCACAGATCTCACAGATGAGGGAGAAGCGATTGATTCCTTGGAAGTAGCACCTGAACTGGGCCTTGAAGGAATCTAAAAGGCAGAGCAGTAGGAAGGACATTTCTGGCATGTACAAAGGCCTGGCATCAGGGGATGGTGCACAATGAGGCTCTTTCTGACTCCACATGAGAGACCTTGGCCATGTTGTCTAGTCCCTAGATCTCAGTTTTCTCTTCTCTGAAATAAGCGTTTATACTAGATGGCCTCTGAGGTCTCTTCCAGTTCTATATCTATGATCTTATGGCAGTAGGTCATGTAACTGTTCTCTGCCTCAGTTTCCTAATCTATAAAATGAAAGAGTTAGATAAAGAAGCCGATAAGGTCCCTTCCAATGCCGGATTTGTACAGTGGAAAGAGCACTCATTCTGGAGTCAGAGGACCTGGGTTCAGGTCCTGCCTCTGATACTTATTGGCTATGTGACATTAGGCAAGTCTCTTTAATCTCCCTGGGTCACAGGTTTCTCACCTGTAAAATGAAAGGTTTGGACTAGGGAGCTTCTGACCTCCCTTCTGGCTCTGAATCTGTGAGCTTATGATCCTAGAAAAGTTTGGGGAGGCCTATGACCAAATTGGCCACATTGGACAACAGCAGCTCTCCAAGATAATCTACGTAGGTATGTTGCAGGGTCAGGGGGACAGACTAGAGGAGCAAGTTGCAATCAGCAGTAAAGGAAGGACTGATTATGCTCGGAAGCTCATAGATCCCTGAACTATTAGAAGAAAGAGTCAGAAGAGAAGAGAGAAGGGACTCTTCATGATCACTTCCACATCCCCCATCTTATGAAGGGCCATCTTTGGAGCCAGAGCTGAACCAAGCAACTTTGACACCTGGGGAAAGCAGTGGGAAACATGGCCCCCAATCCATGTAATCCATGAGTCATTTATCTGATACATTATTTTATGATTCATGCTTAACATATAGCAGGTGCTTAATAAATGCTTTTTCATCCATTCATTCATTTAGGATGTGAAAATTTTACAATAAATAATAAAGACAAGTTCAGGTGAGAATGAGGAAGACAAAGCCCCAGGTGTGACTGGAAGATCTGAGAGGCCATTGCTGTGATGATAACTGCCCAGTGACGCAGGGTGGGGCCAGACTAGGTAGGAAAACACCTGCTGTTCTGCTTGCTGGGGGATGGAAGCACAATCTGGAAGCTTTGTCGGTTGACTAATAGTTCTTGCTAAGTAGGTCCTGAGCCGGGTTGCACCTCTTCTACTGAAGAAATGAGGGGTGCTGCCAAAATATAACTCTAAATGGAAAATAATACATAGTAAGAATGAAAAATCTTTTTAAAATCATTATTTTAAATTTGGTGCCCTGGGAAAAATCTCTGGACACATTACCCTAGTTATAGCACTCACAGGGACTGACACAGATCCATATTCCTTTTAGTCAGCCTTTATTTCTCTTTATGCCTCTAATAGCTGACATTTATATAAGGTTTGAAGGGTGCTTTATTTTTAACTGATGCCATTTGTTTGGAGTCCCAGGAATTTCTGGGCATACCTCTTCTCTGCTCCCCTACCCCAGCAAGCCTCCCCTTATAACAGAAATTTAAAAAAGGAAAAAAAAATATTATTCAGCACAACCAAAAACCATTTTGGCCTTGACTGACAGCATGAAAGACCTTTCACACCTATAGCCCTGACCTAAGAAGAAGGTACATGTTCTCATCTCTTGTCAGAGCCAAACTTAGTCATTGTAGCTCTTGAATGTTGAGTTGAGTTTTACAGGTCTTTCCATGTGTATCATTGTCTATATAGTTTTTCTGATTCTGCTTACTTTATGTAGAGTGTCCTACATACATACATCTGTTTAAGCCTTATCATAACCTTGGAAGCTATTATAACCGCACTTCTAAGTTTAAAAAAATCCTCAAAAACTTAAGGGGACACATAGAAGCTGCCCTCTGAGGATCCATTTTGCCATTGAGCATGGTGCCTTGGGATAGTAGTCCCAGAGCCTGCACTACCTTAACAAAGTGTTTGAGAACCCCAATGGAGAGATGGGGGCCTGATGAAAGTTTATTTTTGTTTAGTTGATTACTCATGTCCAACTTTTCACAACCCCATTTGGGGTCTTCATGGAGAGATACTAGAGTAGTTTGCCATTTCCTTCAGCTCATTTTAAAGATGAAGAAACTGAAGCAAACAGGGTTCAGTGACTTGCCCAGGATCACATAGTTAGGAAGTGTCTGAGGTCAAATTTGAACTTGGGTCCTCATGACTTCAGACCCAGCACTCTATCCACTGTTCCACTTAGCTGCCTCTCAATGAGAGTGTGATTAAGTGAATTCTAAATGCTTTGTATGAACCAGCCCACAGAACAGACATTAAGAGTCGACTATAGACTTTGAAGAATCTCTCTAGTTTAGTACCTTGGAGAGGTCCCACGCAACTGGGACTGGCCCTACCTAGGTTATTTAACTTTATTTGTCAGTGAACTAGATAATGACATTGATGGCAGTGGTGTGGAATTTTCAGATGACATAAAGCTGAGGATAGTACACATCCCTGACAACAGAGTCAGGACCGAAAATGTCTTAGACCAACCCTAATAAGATGAAATTTATTATCGTTCAGTCATTTCAGTCATGACCCCATTTGAAGTTTTCTTGACAAAGGTACTAGAGATGTTTGCCATTTCCTTCTCCAACTCCTTTTACAGATGAGGAAACTGAGACAAACAGGATGAAGTGACTTGCCCAGGATCACCCAGCTAGTAAGTATTTGAGACAAGATTTGAACTCAGATCTTCCTGACTTTAGGCCCAGTTTTCTATCCACTGAGCCACCTACCTGCCATGAAATTTAATAGGGATTTAAAAAATCACTTTCTTTTAACTTTTATTTTTTGGAGGAGGGAAGGCAGGGCAATTGGGCTTAAGTGACTTGCCCAAGGTCACACAGCTAGTAAGTGTGTCAAGTGTCTGAGGTCAGATTTGAACTCAGGTCCTCCTGACTCCAGGGCCAGTACTCTACTCACTGCACCATCTAGCTGCCCCATAAAAAAATCACTTTCACAAATACAGGGTGGGAGAGTTTGCCTGAAAAAGAGGTGGGGGCTTGAGTGAACTCTTTGCTTTTATGAGTCACCTGGCAGCTGGGAAAACTAATTCAATGTTTGGTTGCATTAAAAGGAAGGTAGTGTCCAGGAATCAGGAGATAGGAGGCCTCCTGGCCTCTGCTCTTGGCAAGCAATATGTGGAGTGCTAGGGTCACATCTGGGCACCATATTTTAACAAAGATGTTGATAGCTGGGAGCATTTGGAGGAGGACAACCAGGGTGGCCAAGGGCCTTGAGATTGTGCCCTAGAAGTCCCATCTGAAGGAACTAAGGAGGTGAAGTGAGAAGAGCAAGGGGACTTGGAGTCAGAGAGACCAAAATTCAAATCCTGCTTCAAATATTTACTACCTGAGTAACCTTGTGCAAGAACCTCTGTTTGCCTCAGTGAAAATAAGACTAGACTCTATGGCTTCTAAGGTCTCTTCAAGTTTGAAAACCGACTTTATGATTATATGAATTTGGGAGGGGGTATTTATCCTAAAGAATTGAAGAAGTGGGGAAGTGTTGGCACATGATGGCTGTCTTCAAATATTTGGAGGGCTATTACCTGGATGATGGGATAGATTCGGCCCAGAAAGGGCTCTAGGTAGTGTAGTGGACAGACCAACAAGAGTGGAGTCAGGAATATCTGAATTAGAATTTGGCCTCAGATAATTACTAGCTGTGTGACCCTGGATAAGTCACTTAACCTCTATTTGCCTTAGCTCCTTGTCTGTAAAATGGGGTCACAATGGAGAAGGAAACCACTCCAATATCTTTGACAAGAAAACTCCATGGACAAAGTCAATGGAGTCATATAGAGTCAGACACAGCTGAATGACTGGTTAACAGCAACAGCATTTGGCTCTGAGAGCAGGACCAGGATCAATGAGTAGGATGCACTAGGGGACAAACTTGGGATTGATGAAAGGGGAAAATGCTTGAGAGATTGGAGCTAGCCCAAAGTGGAGTGGGCTGATGCATCAGGTAGGGAGCTCCCACTCACTTCAGGTCTTCTGAGCCAGGCTGGACGACCACTAACAAGTGGTAATGACATAAAAGGCACTCCTGGCCAACTACAGAAACGATTTGCTGGCCTCAGGGGTCCCTCCTAGTTCAAAGACTCTGACATTTCCACTCCCTCTAAGAGGAAGGCACTAAAATGTCCATAGGCAAATACACAGAAACCAAAGGAGGTCAGTGTTATACAGGGGCTAGAACACTGGCTCCAGTCAGAGAACTTGGGTTCAAATCTCGCCTTGGGTACTTACTGCCTCTGGGAAAACTGGGACAAGTTTCTTCACTCCCTGGGCCTGTTTCCTCCCCTGCAAAATGAGGGGGATTCAACTCCATGGCCTCCAAGATCTCTTCTAACTTGAGATCCAGGATCTTAATATCTTTCTCAACTGACCTGCTAAAGACAAAAACCAAGGAGGGGTGATTTATTGGGGGTGACAATAGTTTCTTTCCCTTAAAATGAGGAGAGAGTACTAGTTCTCCTCTCCTCAGAGGTGGGGGGGATCTGCCTTTTTGGTTCTGTGTCAGTGGGCCGAGCCTTGTGCCTTCCCATCCCCATTCTAAAGAACTATAGCAGCATGGCCCCAGATTCCTCTTCTTGTAAAGGGGAAAGATCTCTGGGAGTGTCTGTCAGGAGCCTGATGAGTAAGATGCTGAGGAACGAGGCAGCTGGTGAGAAGCCCACACCAATCACAGCTCAGGCTTGCTGCCTGCAGAAGGAGCTATTTTGGTTGGAAACAGTAAAACTCAGCCCTGGCTGGGTCTGCATGTTTTTCTCCAGCAGCGATTTTGCTTCTGTCAGTTGCCAGGCAGTGTGAGAGTTATCACCTCCCATGCAAATGTGCACAGTTGGTGAGGCTCATGAATATTCATAGGTACAGAGGGTGAGCATCTCAGAAACAGAACCAGACACCAAATGGACTCATGTGCTCTGGCAGAGGAGATCATTTATTTTCCTGATTTACAGGAAACGTTTATAAAATACACATTTTTAATAATTATACTAAAAGCTTTAAAAACATGTAAAAATTGAATCCAGTAGACATTCATTTACAGGATCAACTGGGTCGAGAACAAAATTCTATGAAAAGAGCCCACAAAACTCAGTAAAGTGGGTATATTGGGACAGCTGGGTGGTGAAGTGGGTAGAGCATCTGGCATCAGGAAGCCTTGAGTTTAAATTTGGCTTCAAACACTTACTAGCTGTGTGACCGTGGGAAGGTCACTTAACTTGTCTGCCTCGGTTCCCTCATTGTGAAATGGGGCTAATAATGGCACCTTCTTTCCAGGGTTGTTGTGAGGATTAAATGAGATAATCACTGTAAAGCACCAGTACAATGCCTGGCACATAGTAGGCACCATGTTAATGCTACTTGTTATCATTATCACATCACCAGGCCACCACAGGGACCTCATCTACATTTTCATAGAGCATCTGCCTTTGCCATTTTGTCTGAAATTGTCTGAAAGACTCAGGCATACATTAAAGCTGGAAATGACTCAGAAGCCTTCCAGTCTAATCCCCTCATTTTAAAAAGGGGGAAACTGAGGCTCCAAGAATTTTACTGATTTGCCCAACTCACACAGCTGGTAAGAAGCAGAACCAGGATTCAACCCAAGTTGTCCAACTCCACATGGGGACCACTCTTTGCCAACTCAAGCACCTCAATTAGGGTTTATTCTTTCTCATTATTTCATACCCATGTGACGTTAGGCAGATACTGACCCTCTGTGGGCCTCAGTTTTCTTCTCTGTAAAATGATAGGAGATGAACTCTGAGGCCCCTCCCAGATCAGAGTTTCTGATCCTCTAGTGGATGGCCCAGGTCCTGGGTTTTCTTCATTTCAAATACTCACCCGATATTCTAGCCACAAACATCTCAAAGAACAGGCCCCTTCCCTGACTGGCAGAGTCTCTTCCTGCCCAAGTCCTGACAAGTACTCATATAGATAAGGGCAATAAAGTTCATTTACAGGAGAGTAGGGTACACTCTTTCCCCCACTCTGCTCCAGCTCATCTCATTTGGGGGCTTCCTTTCAATCAGAAGCAGAATAATTTCTAGCAAAAACTGAGATGCCTGCAAGAGTCCTGGGGCATCCAGACAACCAGCCTCAATAGGCTCCAGGCATTTTCCTCTGAATTATTCTAATTTCCTTTCTTTCTTTCTTTTCTTTTTTGTTTCTTTCTTTCCTTCTTCTTTATTGTTTTATTTCATCTTTCACAATAAACATTTATTAAGAGTTTTCTAAGCGTGAATCCCTCTCCAAGTGATGGTGGGGAGTCATGAAATTAGGCTTTAAAAGCAGACCTTCTCTTCTGATGGGGGAATAATGCAGCAATGCTTATCAAATCCTGGGCCCACACCTGCAACTTTTCTCCCATCTGTTTCTCTTCTCGATGCTCACACAGCCACTACCCTAGAACAGGCCCTCCTCACTTCTTGTCTAGACTATTGCAATGGCCTCCTGACTGGTCCCCCTGCCTTGAGTCTCTCTTCTCCAATCCAGCCTCCACCCAGTAGCCTAAGAGGTGTTCTGAAAGTGCAGGTTTGAGCACAGCACTCCTGCTCCAAAAGCCTCTTGCTTGTAGGATAAAACCCAAGCTTTTCCAGGCAGCTTTTAAAGCTATTTACCTTCAGGCTTGACTCTATCCTTCTAGGCTTCTAAATTACTGTCTCCTTGGTAGCTTCCCTTCAAAAGATCTACTCTCCAGCTAAAATGGACTACAGGAGCCTGAGGGTCACAGAGATCCCAAACTGGAAGGGAGCTCAGCTGGGAATCAGGTCCTCATGACTCTGGGGTTGAGCTCTCATTTTACAGATAAAGAAACTGAGGTTGAGGGAGAGTAGAATTTACTTGCCCAAAGTCCCAAAGGTAGGAAATGGCAGAACTGGAGTGTTGGCCCAAATCCTGCAAATCTAAATCCTGGGCTCCTCCCCCTTAACTATCACGAGGTAGCAGAGGCTAGAACTTCCTCAGGATTTGCCTAGGTGCCAAGGCAGCACACGGATCCCTCTGGCCATTGACTACCCCTGCATTCTTACAACAAGACTGGCCTGCTTCCTTTTCCAGCTCAGCCAATGATAGGCACTTGCATTGACAACCTATAGAGTCGGTCCAGTGAAAACATAATGGAGAGATGCTGTGGATAGACAGCGAACTGAGCCCAAAATGGGTTCAGAGGAGGATGGACTGGATCGCCTTTGGGAAACTGAGCACCTTATTTCCCAAGGTATAGACAGTTTTTTTGTTGTTTTTTTTGGGGGGGTGGGAGGCTATTGGGGTTAAGTGACTTGTCCAGAGTCACAAAGCTGTCTGAGGCTAGATTTGAACTCAGGTCCTCATGACTGCAAGGCCAGTGCTCTATGTAGACACTTTTTTTCAAGACTTTTAATAGTAAAGGGACTGAGAGACATGGCATAACAGCTAGATAGAAGGATAACCCCCAAGTGAAGAACTTAGGCACTTAGAATAACTATGGCACCTTTGTAAGAAACAGGGAAAAGTCAAAAGACAGGAGGGAGGAAAACCTTGGGAGGAAAACCATGAGTTCTTTTTTGAGATGCTTAAGGGACATCTGGTTGTAAATGTCCAAACCATAATTGGTTTTGTGTGAGATTGCTCAGGGTAAAGACTGGGGTTGGTATGTAGATTGGGGAGTTGGCTGCATAGATAGGATGATTAAACCCATGGAAGCTGATGGAAAGAGAGAGAGAGAGAGAGAGAGAGAGAGAGAGAGAGAAAAGAAGAAGAAGAAGAAGAAGAAGAAGAAGAAGAAGAAGAAGAAGAAGAAGAAGAAGAAGAGAAGGAGGAGGAGGAGGAGGAAGAGGAGGAGGAGCACCCAGGACAATTCTTTTTTAGAATTTGGATACCTAAGTATGTTTTTGTTTGTTTTCTAAAGCAGATGGAAATAAACTTGTGGTAAGATGGTAGTTGAAGGTTTACAAGAGAGAGGAAATGCCTAACTGAATGACATCCTGGAAAAGGTGGGAGAGAATGGGGGGGGGGGGGGAATTTTATCTTCAGTGACTCAAGGGAAGGAGGCTAGGGAAAGAGTGATAGTGCAAAGTCTGAGGAACGAAGGAAGGATAAATTCTGATATAAGCACAAATATTCACATGGGACTCTACCCACACTGACAGACTCAGCAAGCCTTCTATGGTAGTTGGGCAATAGCATCAGTGGAAAGTGGGTTGGGAGGGAAAGGGAGAGAGGGAAAGGGACAGAGACAGAGAGATGGAGACAGACACACAGAGATAGACAGAGACAGACAAACACAGACCTGGGTTGAAATCTTTACGGAACTCATCTCTTCCCTTCTCTGGTTTCATTATTTGTACAATGAAGGGACTGAACAAGATTCCCTCTGACCCCTCTCATCCCAAGGTCCCTTTCTACTGCAACATTCCGTGATTCTGAGAGCTTGGTGTCAGAACCAAAGCCAAGGTCTCATTTTAAGTTTTCAGGAAAGGCACTCTTTATCTTCTTAACCAAAAAGAAGCATGCAGTTAGTGGTTGAGACATTTTTCACGTTCTTTCCTTTTTTTAAGGTTTTGTTGTTGCCAAGGATGCCTAGAGTAGGAGACCCTGAGTCAGATATCATCCCTGTGATCTTGGGCCAATTGCTTGACCTTCCTCATCCTCAGCTTCCTCATGTGTAAAATAGGGCTGATAATAACGCCATCCTCACACATCTGTTGTGAGGACCAAGTGAGGTCATATACATGTAAAACATTTTGGAAATCTCAAAATGCTAAGTGAATGTTAGCTACCACGATCAGTATGGTCATTCTTTTTGCCTTTCCTTTTCATACTGGGTTAATTTCCCCCCTTAAACTTCTCCTTCATTGAAGCTTCCCTTCTACCAGAGGAAAACACTGAAGTGAAACCATGAACCCAGGGACTGCAGCCTGACCATTGACCTCGTCCCACCTCCCAGCCTCTTTTTAGAGAAGCAAAAATGAATATTCTTTCAGAAGTTACTGCTTTCAGAAATCTTGTGCTTGAATGTGATAAAATTGTTTTCTCTCACACTTCAATAAAACCACAAAATATTTTAGTATCTCTCCCAGAGCTACATAAACGTGAGGGAAAAAAGCATGTTCCCATGATAGCCAATTGCCCATTGGGTGGGAAGGGATGAGATTTATTATCAATGCATTTGTTGCAACTGTGTGGCACATGACCCGTCCCTGCTGTGGTTCTTCATCCCTTATCTGACACTTTCTGCAAAAATTCTTCAAAGAGTGGACTTCGGAGTTCTAAAATGTTCTTATGTTGTTATTGCTATCATCAACCACTGTACCAACAACCGCGACTAAGGTTTACGGACGCTGAGAGGCAGTGCCGGCAGCAGGTAGAGCGCAGGCCTCAGAGTCACAACGCGCCAAATGAAGATCTAAGACAAGACCAATGTTAACAAATGAATTTCTTGTCTATGGGTGGAAGAAATTTCCATTCGGGGAATCCCCTTCACCAGTTAAAAAGTCACCAGTCTGCACCTTCCCCAAATGTTCTGATTTCGCATTTCTCTCCAGAGGAGAGGGAAGGTGTAATGCACAGAGAGCTGGCCTAGCCCTGGGTTCAAGTCGGCACATATTGGCTGTGCCACCTGAGCAACTCAATTAACCCCCTAGTGAAGCCTGGGCAGCGATCTAAGATGATAAATTGCAGAGAATGTGCTAATCTGCATTAGCGAAAGGATTTTCCTCACCAGGGAGCTCTCCACATGAATGGAAGTACAAAGCCAATTCTCCACTTTGTAGGCATTTCCCTCTACAAACAATCATTGAACTCTCTCTTACGACAACATTTTTTAAACTTAAGCAAAAACATCATAGGGAAGGTGGAGATGGGTAGAAATAAATGTCAGATTTGGTGGCAGAAGACTTGGTTTCACCCATGTACCACCTGAGTGCTCAGAAAAGTCATTCAACTCTCCTTCCTCAGTTTCCTCTTCATTAAAATGAGGGGAGAGGGGACCAGATGATTGCTGAGGTTCTTCTAGGTTGAAATCTATGAAACTATGATATACCAGCCACATGGGGACTTCAAAAAAACATCCTGTACTTGCGGTCCCCACCTCTCTACTGAGGAAGGGAGACCTTTATTTTCTAGGACCAAGACTGGTCCTTCCAATTACTCTGAGTCTGGCTTCCTTAGAGTGTCTAGTGTTCATTTTCTTTTTTCTTAAAAAAAAACCACCAGTGCCTGGCACATAGTAGGCACTTTATAATTGTTTCTTGATTTTTGCAATCATTATTTGTTCTCCCGATTCTCCTTTCATTCTGCCTCAATTTATCCAAGTTTTTCCATGTTTCTCTGAATTCTTCATCTTCCCATGCCCTAAGACACTCAATCTTCCACCCATAACTGTGCTCCCACTTTATTTCCAGCTTTTTGCTACCACAGAAAGAACAATTATAAAGCTGCGTATACAGCAGGGTTTTTCCTGTCTTTGAGCACTTTGGGATAGAAATATCCAAGCGAGGGATCATTGGGTCAAACCCACCACCTTTTCCAGTCCACAGTGGCCAAGGACAGAGAAAATAGAGTCTTTTAACTGACAGCTTGTCTTACCTGTATCAAGTTGTCAAGTTAAAAGCATTTTCACATCAATGGCAAGTGCCTTCATAAACATATTAACAAAGGAAAAGCTCTTTAAAAATCTTTGCAGTTAAACCAATCAGTCATCAAGGAGAGGAACAAAAGTCCACTGCGTTCCCCCTATAGAATCTTCTGAGCTTCTGGAAAGAAGGCTTTTCACAATGTCAGTCAACAAGCGTTTATTAAATGTCTGAAGTACACCAGGCATTGTTGGTATTTTTACTTCTTGCTCATGAAAATTTAGGATCAAAATGATGGGAATTTGGCTTGAAGTGCATGAAAATTTAGGCTCAAAAATGGTGGAAATTAGGCTCCAGGTCCATCTAAAGCTAAGCTCTGAAACTGCGAGTGTGTTGGTAAGATTGGGGGTTGGGGAGAGAGAATGACATGAGGCTGGGACACCAGTTAGGATGTCACTACAGTATACCAGGAAAAAGGTGACAAAGGCTTGAACTAAGGCGGTGGCTGTGTGGGGAGTCGGAAGGGCTGGTGAGCTGTGGCTGCAGAAAGAATAAGATTTGCCAAGCGATGGGATGTCTAGGGTGAGGGAACATGGAGCTGAGGGTAACACCAAAGTTGCTGACTTAGCTGCTTAATAAATGCTTATTGATGATTGATTCTAACTCAAAATGATGTGGTAGTAGTATGCCTGTTATTCCAGTGGAGGGATTCTTAACTTGTGGGTCCACGGATAGATTTCAGGGAGTCTTTGAACCTGTGAATGGGAGGCCAAATCCCATCTCGATCTTCACCAACCTCAAATTGAAATTCAGCATCTCCTTCCATGATTTCCAAACATTCTTCTAGGAAGGGTTTCATAGCTTCACCAATGACCAAAGAGGTCTACAACCCCCTGAAGGGCAAGAGCCCGTGTTCTAGGGGTTAGCAAGGCGGAGCAGCCAGAAAGCAGCTTTTGGAGTCAGAAAGTCATGGGTTAAGGCCCACCTGTGACACATTCCAGCTGTGGGGCCTGGACAGAGCATCGAATCTCTCAGTAGCCCCAAGCTCTTCTGAATAGGTTGCAGAAAGTGCTGCCCTACACTGGGAAAGAGAGTTTTCTCCATGGAAATCCCCTAAAGCAATGGCATCCTAAGTCTATTTTTTTTAATCTTGTTATTTTAAACTCTTCAATAACAGAGTTATCCGGAGTGTTCTTGGTCCTTTGAAAACAGAGGCCACACAATCCCTGACCTCAGAACGGTGTGATAAGAAGACTTATTTTATTTCTACGAAGACAAGCGTGAACCAAACCAGTGACAAAGGAAGAAGGCATGGGGCTCTGCCTATAGCAGGAACGTGGCCTGATGAGATAACATTGCTGGGGCTGCATCCCCTATCACGGGCTGGAGAGGGGGAATCTGGGCACAGATGATAAGAAACAAGCCCATGTTTACATTCTGCAAATAGGACCATTTTCAAAAAGTACCGGCTTCCAACCCAAAGGAGATTCCCAGCATGGACTGAGAAAGCCTCAGCATCTGGCACACAGATACATGTAGCGTGCAGTGGGCTTTCTTAGGGCACTAGGTCATGCCTACTTGTGGGTAATTACCCAGACATGCCATTTTTCTTCCTCCAGAGAGTGTATTTTCTCTTCTGATTCTGGCTGCAAAGGCCACTGAGACAGGTAAAAAAAATGTTAGGGTTTGAAAGAACCTCAAGGAATTCCTCCCATTATTTGACAATGAGAGAAACTGAGGCCTTGAGAGGGGAAGCGCTCGAACAATAAGCAAGTGACAAGAGTCAAGACTGGAACCCAGGCTTCCCAACTTCCATCCCATTTGGGGTACAGAGCACTACGCTGGACTCTCTCCCCCAGGTGCCACCAAAGCTTCCATTCTGACTCTCTTGGTCACATCATCTCCCTTGCTGACACCCTTTGTCCCTCTGTAGTAACCACATCTGTCATTTGAGGAATGTTAACTTTTGCTCAGAAATATGGTTTACCATTGCTTAAAGGCCACTCAATGGAATACTTTGATGTCTGAAAACTTCCTCCGTGGGCTGGATGAAGCACTGAGTCTCCCATTTACATCTTTTCTACCTGGCGCAGCCACATCCATGTCTATGTATACACCCCCTCAGCAGGGTTGAAGTAAAAAAGGCATGGGAGTGAGCTACATAAAGGCATAGCACCACCTCCTCCAGGAAGGCTTCTCTGGATTTTAAGCTGTTAGTGAATTCCCTTTGCCTTGACATGACTTTGCATGCATCGTTTATATGTCCTGCATATACTTCCCTTTGCATGTGGAATTTTAGGGATGGAGAACTACAGTTTATTTGAAAGATGGAATTCATGAGGGGGAGAAATGTGTGGCAAGCCTGAGAAGATGGGTCAGAGCTAGACCATGAAGGGCTTTGAATGCCCGACAGAAGAGATTGTCTCATCCACGAGGTGACAGGGTGCTGCTGGAGGGAACTTCTTTGGCAGGACTGTACAGGAGTCTCTTCTTAAAGCTTGTTTGCTTACATTCCGTGGGTACTAGAAACCTTGGGCAAGCCATCAGTCGTCCCTTGTCCTTACTGCCTCCTTCTCTAGTCAGACGTTCTCGCTGATGCCACTAATGCCACATCTTCATCGCTGGGAAATGGTGCAGCCTACGTATATTGATCATGTGACAGTGCTTTTTGGGTCACCCATGGTTTGTATTCTTGGGAGATGGTGGTGTTCACATTGCAGTCACTGTGGTGCAGTGGATAGAGCCCCAGACTTGGATTCAATAGACCTGACTTAGACGCTTACTAGGTGTATGCTAATTCGACCTCATCTGTGAAATCGGTGTTATAACAACTTTGCTAGCTCTTTCCTCCGCTCGTTTGTTGGGAGGAAAGCATGTCACACACATGTCACAATGTAAATGTGATTTAAGATCGTTCCACAATTTCGAGCTGCGCAGCATCACTCGGAGATCATTAGTTTGAAAAGATGAGCTTACGTCCATTGAAAATGTTGCACAGTTTCCCCAGAGGAAGCCAGAGTTCTCTCCACCTCCCAGGCTATTCTGAAGCCAGCTCCTTGTCCACCTGGAGTGCCCCCCCAAGAGATATGTGCTGAAGGACTCAAGGAACTGCTCGTATAAATTCATGTCACAGTTTGAACCATTACTTGTCCACTTGATTCTTCTGTGGATGGCAAAGAAGTTAGAACTGTCAAGAAAGCCTGGTAGTATTCTGAGACATGATGCTGTCAATTCGTTGAGCATTTATTAAGCACCTACACACAAAAATACAAGCCCCCAACTGCCTTTATGGCGCTTGCACTCTGCTGCACATTATCCTCACATGGAGGAGTCACAATCAATAAGAATGGTGGGGGGAGGGAATAAGCATTTATAGAGCACCTGGTATGTTCCAGGTACTGTGCCAAGCACTTTATAGTCTTATCTCATTTAATCCTCACAACAACCTTGAGAGCGAGGTGCTGTTACCATTCTCATTTTACAGCTGAGGAAACTGAGACAAGCAGGTTACATGACTTGCCCAGCTAGTAAGTGTCTGAGGCTGAATTGGAACTCAGGTTGTCCAGACTCCCAGTCCAGTTCTCCATCTATTGCACCACCTCAGTACTTCTAGAAAGCTTTCTCCATTTGGACTTTGAGTGGGGCATCTTCCATGACAGAGACACACATCCTTGGCAAGCATGTGGGTCCCAGCTTTATCATATTATTTTTTTTTAATTTTATTTATTTAATATATTTAGTTTTCAGCATTGATTTTCACAAGAGTTTGAATTACAAATTCTCTCCCCATTTCTACCCTCCTGCCCACTCCAAGATGGCGTATATTCTGGTTGCCCCATTCCCCAGTCAGCCCTCCCTTCTGTCACCCCACTTCTCCTCTCATCCCCCTTTCCCTTCTTCTCTTGCAGGGCGAGATAAATTTCTACGCCCCATTGCCTGTGTATCTTATTTCCTAGTTGCATGCAAAAACTTTTTTTTTGTCTTTGAATGTCTATTTAAAAAACTCTGAGTTCCAAATTCTCTCCCCTCTTCCCTCCCTACCCACCCTCCCTAAGAAGGCAAGCAATTCAATATAGGCCACATGTGTATCATTATGTAAAACTCTTTCACAATACTCATGTTGTGACAGATTAACTATGTTTTGCTCCTTCCTAACCTATCCCCCTTTAC
>CM053627.1:2558571-2581028 GCA_028646595.1 Phalanger gymnotis | reverse complement strand
ACTGGGGAACAGGGCAACCAGAGTGTACGCCATCTTGGAGTGGGGGGGGAGGAAATGGGGAGCAAATTTGTAATTCAAACGCCTGTGAAAATCAATGCTGAAAACCAAACATGTCAAAAATAAATTAAAAAAATAATAAAAAAAATAAATACTAGAGAAATGAAAAAAAAAAAAAAAGAAATGAGGATGCTGTCTGCACTAGAGAAGGTCCTGGGATTCTGTTCTCCTAGAGAACAATGAAGGTGGAAGTTGGTTCCCCTTTCACTTAGGATCACGGAAGTCTCTGTTGCTTCCCAGGCTGATTTTAAGGAGGTGGCTGTCAGGCGTTTTCCATCTATAGCTCCATGAGCTGACTATGGGAAAAGAGCTAGTTAGGGTTTCTTCTTGGGGCTTTTGGAAGGGCTTCGATGAAGAGTCAGAGGGGCTAGTCAGTGCCAAAAGTCATTGGCCTTTTAACTTGGCTTGGTTTATATGGCTTATCTGGAGACGCACAAAGGAGCACAGAGTGGGAGGTATGACCACTGAGGGACAAGGACACCATGTGTCTTCCAACCTAGAGCAGGAGCTGACCACAAGGGCAGGACACCAACTCATCATGTTAGGGCTGAGGTGGATTCCACTGAAGGGAAGTTGGGATATTCAGGCAAGGAATATGTTGCCAGAGAGTCTTGGCCACAATGGGCATTAGACCAAGCCAGGAGGAGCCCTCTATGATGCTCCTGGGAGGGACCACCCTCAGGCCACAGAGCATCATTTCCCAAGCTCTCTGTATCCCTATATAACCTCTCACCATGAGGGTTGGTCCTGTGCTGTTATAGAAGGCCTAGCTGGGGGTAAAGGGGCAAGATCTTACTTTAAATCATGGGGACATTGGAGGCCATTTAATTCAAGCTCCTCTTTTCACAGAGTATGAAAACAAGGCCACCCAAGGAGCTTGAGTGAACCAGCCCAGGTCACACAGGAAGTAACGAGCTCTTGGGACCTTCTTTCTGTTGCCTCCCTTCTCCGAAGTCCCAGCTGATAACCTCTCCATTAACAATTTGTGTGGGAGAGGGGAGTTTCTGGAAAGAACAATTCCAAGCAGATTTGAGAGAAGGTAAGGACTCTCAGAGGAGAAGAGAATGTAGCAAGAAAAAAGGCCAGACTTGAAAAAGTACAAGTTTTCCCGGGTTCTAATTGAATCTGCCTGCACGCTGAGTTGAAAGACCCTAGCTTGAAGCCCAGCTTTTTGCCCGCTTCCTTGGGTCTCAGTTTCCTCATCTGTAATTCAATTCAATTCAATAAATATTTATTAAGTTCCTACTATGTGCTCGGCACTCTACTAAATGCTGGGGATAAAAAAAAGGCAAAAGATAGCCCCTGTCCTCAGGGAGTGTGGAATCTAATGGGGGAGACAACATGCAAACACATCCACAGATCAAGCTCTTCCAAGCATAAGTAGGAAATAGCCGACAGCCGGAAATCATGAGAATGAAGAAGGCTTGGGAAGGCTTCGTGGAGGAGGTGGAGAAAGCATGAGTTGGGCCAGGTGCCTCCCAGCAGCTCCAGATCTCAGCTCACAAGACTGAAGACTCTTCTAGCTCCAGACTGACGAGGCTTTAAGGAGATCCAGCCTTTGTCTTCGCCTTTAAGCCTGGCGAAGCATTTAGCAGTTGTCATCTCATCTGATCCTCATAGCTCCCTGGAAGGTAGGAGGCCCAATTTCTCCATCTTATAGAAGAGGAGGCTGACCCTCAGGAAGGTTAGTAACTTGCCCAAAGCCTTATAGCCGGTAACTGTCAGAAGCGGGGTTTGTGCCCCCGTCTTCCTGATGCTAAGTCCCGTGCCCTATTTTCCAAGCCATGTTGCTTCCTATGGTCTGAGAATCCTCTTGCCTGGGCCTGCAGCGATTAGTTTTCATAATTTCCCCAAACTTGTGGCCAGGGAGGTGTTAAAGCCCTGTCTGCACATTGTTTTCCCAGCAGCCTCAGCCACAATTTCCCCAGTAAGACATTTAAGTCCAATACTGCTCCCACAACCACAGAATTAACATTGATTAAGATCGAACTTTTAGGAGGAGCTTTCTGGGAAAAGGAGAAGCCCAAGTGTGAGGGACTCCAGAGGGAAAAGCCCACGAAAACGAGGAAGCAGCAATATGCCTGGCCGTCAATGAGGGCATGTTGTTTGAGCTGTTTGTCCCCTAGAACGGAGGAGTGAGAGATTCACTGGAGCCTGGGATTTTCTCCCTCCCCTATCTCTGTGACAAAGACTGCAGGCCTGGGGAGGGGTGGGGGCAGTTTGCAGAAAAGAGTATCCTTTCTATTACAAGCACACTGTCCTCCATAAGGCCTCATTAACATGGGCATCTGGCCAACTCAGCAAACCTGCAGAGGGTGCTCTTCCTACCCCCACCCCATCTGACTGTGTGAAGTAATGGAGAAAACATGAATTGTCTTTTGACTAAAACTTTTTGAAATGAATACAAGGCTGGGCTAACACGTTTTTGCCAGTTAGATATTTTTCTCTCTCCCTCTTCCCTTAATCTCCCCCCACCCCGCTTTTGGAAAAGAGGCGGTGTAAGGACACCAAGCACTCGTATTTCTTTACATCAGGCTTAAATTTAGGGTAATATCTCTCCGCATAGCAAGCCTTCAAGTTGGAAAGGCAGTGCAAGGATAATTCCCGCTACCGGTTTGTTTGGTCGGGTCTGAATCTTCATGATCTCTGTGGGGTTTTCTTAGCAAAGATACTGGAGTGGTTCGTCATTGCCTTCTCCAGCTCATTTTACAGATGAGGAAACTGAGGCAAATAGGGTTAAATGGCGTACCCATGATCAGGTTTTTCCGACTCTATCTACTGCTCTGCCTAGCTGCTAATCTCTAGTTTAATTCATCCATAAGCATTCACCTAACTACAGGTGAGGCACTGAGCCAAACACTAATGATACAACTGAAAGCCAAATCAGGATGCCTGTCCTCAAGGAGTTCATATTCTAATGAAATATAAAGGCATCCCTCAGGCAAACTGAGGCCTGGGAGAGGCCTTCATTACAAAGACCAAGGTGATATGATGCATCCTGGGCCATGGCCATCTTGGCTTTTGTCTCGCCACTGGACTTTTATGACCGGAGGAGACGGTGAGGCTATGAAGCTCTGCCTCCCTTAAATCCAGTTCATGTGCAAGTCAAGACATCACCCTCGTGATGTCAATGCTCCTCTTCAAGAATGAAGGTTGAACAACAAGGGCCTCCTTCCTCTGGCAGGATTTTCAGGAGAAAGCCGCATTACCCTTGGAAGGGAATCTGGGATGTACGGTCTTGGCTCTGAGTGGGAAGATGGATAACTGGGAGCTTGTGACCTATTTAAACTGGAAGTAGTAGGCAGCCTTGCAGGGGTTTTGATCATTTCTCTCTGTCTGTCTGTCTCTCTGTCCATCTGTCTCTGTCTCTGTCTCTCCCTCTCTCTCCTGCTCTCTCTCCCTCCCTTTCCCTCTCTTTCCCTTTCTCCTCCTTCCTCTCTTTTTCTCTTCCTCCCTTCCCCTTCTCCCTCTCCTTTCCCCTCCCTCCTCCTTTACTGTCCCCCTCCACCATCGTTCTTTCTCTTCTCTCTCCCAATTGGCTTTGCAAACTGTACGGTACAATATCATGGTAAGTTCTGAATGTCCTCAGTCATAGGGAAATTTGTGTATTCTGCTTTCCTTGTAGACAAACAAATTAAAATCATAGAAAAGAATGTGCAAAGGTTGGTCCTGAAAATAGAATTTCTATGACACTCTCAGGGGACCATGGGATTCTTAGAAACAGCAGAGACCTCATTCTGAATCTGGGTCTGTGATCCCTCCAATACTCAAAGACTGCCATGGGTCTGTCGTCATCACTGAGGGCATTTCCTCCAGTGACTCTGAGCACCGCCCGTCTGAGCCCGTCTGAGCACTGCCCTGTGCCACTTATCCGTCTCTTCCCGTAAGGGGCTCCGTGCTACTTGCTGGAGGCTTCCTTTGATCTCTCCTGGCATTGAGGAGGTACCAGCAGAGCACAAGGCTGACCATTGGCCATTCTTCACTTTGGGCAGTGACTGGTGACCTTCATCATCAAGCATGCGTTTCTTTGTTGCCATTCTTTAAAAGAGAGATCATTACCATTACCTTGTGATCACTGGCATCAGGAAAGGAATCAAAAGGGAGGTACGGATTCCTTGGAGAAGTTTGCCGCCATGATGGCGGGGATCCAGCGCAGAGTCCAAGTGGAAGGACAATTCCTTATGGATGGCGAGGTCCTCCAGGTGCTCCTGTGTGTGAGTGACACTGTGTTCATTGTGCCAAGACCCGGACTGCTGTGGAGCTTCCTGGAAGAGAAGATCTTTCGTCACTCAAAGAAGGTTGTCCTGAGCATCTAGGTGGCACAGTGAATAGAGCACTGGACTCAGCATTAAGAAGATCGGAGTTCAAATCCTGACTTAGGCACTTATTAGTTGTGTGACCATGGGCAAGTAAATTAACTTCGTCTGCCTCTGTTTCCTCACCTATAAAATGGGGGTAATAATAGCACCCACCTTCAGTGTTGCTGAAAGGGTCAAGTGAGGTAATCTATGTGAAGTGCTTTGTGTACCTTAAATAACAGTGTAAATACTCACTGTTATTATTAACCTAGAATAAATAAATGGATAAATATGTCAGCTGTCCAGTGCATGACACGCATTGAATGGATGACCAGTCGATCTTGTCTGTTGACGTAGATCCAACTTGACCAGACTGAGCAGGTTGGATTGCCTTTGGAAAATTCCTGAATTTTCTTAACAACACCAAAGTTTTCCCAGAAATTCAAGCCCATTTCTTTAGCACCAACATACTTCCAGTGTGCCTGTGAGACACAGAACCCTTCCATTTCTGAAGAACTGTAAAGATGATCACCCAGAAGGCACCAGGGAGGATCACTAACTCTGAGCCTTCCCCTAATTCTTCATTTCTGGTCCTCTTACTCCCTTCCTCCCCATCACCCCAGCTCTGAGTCATCTTTGATTGTCTCTCCCTCAGGCTCCCAGATCTAATTAGATGCCACTTCCTTTCACTTCTGTTTCTGTCATAGCTCTCTACCCTGTCTCCTTTCATTCCCCATGGCTGAATTCTAGTTCAGAATGTCACCGTGCCTTGCCTGGACTACGGTCATCACCTCGCTTTGGTCTTCCTGCCTCCCCATCCATTCCTCTCCAAGCCATCGGTCACCTTGCTGCCCAACGAACAGGTCTTCCTCCTCTCACAAATCTCCAGGGGCTCCTCACTGTCTACAGAATTAAGTAGATACTACTAAGCTTGGCATTCAAGGTTTTCCATGAACTGTCTTCAACCTCTTTGTCAGCTGGATTTCATCGTGTCTTCCATATTCCAGATAGACTGGACTCATCGTATTGTCCCTACCCCTCTTTTATGTGGCCCTCTCGGCATTTATGTTCACACTCTTCTCCAGAACCTGGGGTGCGATGGCCCCAATCTCTACATGTGGAAGTATATCCTTTCTTTTGTTTAATTAATTTTTTCCAATTAGAAGAATTTATTTTCTTTCCCACCCTCCCACTGCAAAAAAACAAAAAAAGAGGTGAGGGACCAAACTCTTGTAACAAATATGCATAACAAGAAAAACGAAGTCCTAAGGGTTGGGTAGCAGGATTAGTGAGTCCTGTTAGGGCTTGTGCAGGTCACTATTGCTCAGAGTTCTTGAGTCTTTCAGAGTTATTTGCTTTCTCTTTTTTCAAACCCCATTTCAGGTGCTACCTTCTCCTCCATGAGGCTCCCCAACAAATGCAGTCTCTGCTCTCCCTCAGATTGGTGAGAGTCCTTTGCCCGGCTCTCAGTCTCTCATCTGTCATAGTTATTGGTTCTCTCCCCCACTTTATTATTATTAAAGTATTTTAGATTTAGAGAAAGACGTTTAGAGAGGAGCTAGTCCAACCCCCTCGCATTTAAGAGGAGCAAAGTCAGGCTCAGAGAATTTGTGTGAGTTCTAAACTGCCACTAACAACAAGTGACAGCACAGGCAATACAGTCCAGGTCCTCCGGCTCCTAATCCCATGCTCTATAAGGGGGGATGGCACCACGTTTGACATCTCCCTCTTTCCAACAATTTTTGTTTTTGTTTTTTTTTGGATTAAAGATAAAAAATAAAATAACACAATGGGATCATAGAGCTGGAAGGGACCTGAGAGGCCACTGAATCCAATTCCTTTATTTTATACGGTATGAAAATGAGGCTGAGAGATGGCCATCGACTTGGCCAAGGTCGCACAGGTATCGCTGGTCAGAGAGCAGGGCTTCTGTCCCCAGATTGTGCCCCTGGTCCACTGTACCACGCCCTCTTCTGTATTTGAAAGCCGGAATGGGTATGAAGCCTCAGGTAGAAGGTTGGCAGTGTAAAAACTTGTCGAACAGAATGGCCAATGCTTAGAGTGAAGTTGCATAATTGAAAGGAGGACCCGTTCATGCTCCAAATCTTGGTTATATGATACATTCAGATGATAAGAATGACACACAGAGCTAGAATGTGTTGACTATTGACTAGCGACCCATGGCGCCAAAGGTCATTCTATCAGTTCATGCTCCGGCTCCATCCATCGGAACGATGTTTATCTTGTGAATTACATGTTATTCAGGGTTAAGACTCGTACTAGCCCCCCGTCAGCCCGGATAAATTGACAGAGAGATCAGGGAAGCTGCCTCCCGTCTGACTCGGCCAAAGGGACTTGTGCTTCCTGCTCCTAAAGGAAGTTGTTACTGCTCTGTGACGCTTTGCATCTGGCCAAGCAGGGTGCTGATGTCACATTTAGAGAGAGGATCGTCTCATATGGTGACTAGGTATATCCAGGAGAGGCCTTAGGCGAGTCAGGAAACCTCTCTGAACTTGTCTCTTCTTTTACAAAATTAGCATTTGGAACCCCGGGACTTCTCCCCCTCCACTTCTACAGAATGTAATTAGGTGTTTCGACACCTCAGGTGGGCTAACTGCCATTCCATGGCTCTGCCTCCCGGGACTAGAATGCTTTCTCTGCTCATCTCTGGCTCTTAGTTACCCTGGCCAAACAGGGTCAGATCGGATTGGCAGTCAGAGAGAACATAGGAAAATAGGAACCTTTTTCTTTGGTTCTAAATTCAAACTTTCTACCCTGTAAATCTAACTGACTAACTGTAGCCTCAGCCCAGTGGCACCTCTCACCTCTTTGTGAGGCTGTCATGCCTTGGACTCTGTTTGCAGGTGGTAGGGAAATTTTCAGGAGACAACAAATTTGGGGGGAGGGAGTGTTGGGGCTCCAGAGAGAGCTAATAGAGTGATGGTAACTTGAGAGGCAGGAAGACTTGGGTTCAAATCCCTCTTTAGACATTGACTCTGGACAAATCAGTTGAATTCATTAAGCCTCAAGTTTCCTTATCTAGAAAATAATTCACTCATGTGGGGGGCTAATAATAGCACCTATCTCACAGGGTCCTTGGGAGGCTCCAGTAAAGTCATGTAGCCAAGCATGTGACCAAACTTACAGTCCTTATTTGGGGTCTCAAAAGTCCCAGGACCATTTTGAATTCTAACAGCATCAATTTAAGCTTTAATAGCTTAAGACTTTTGGGACACCCCATAAATCAAGAGCAACTTTTGCTTACTCTTATGTACCCAGCTTCCTCTACAAATGTGCAAAGTCAATGGATTCACAAGCATTTATTAAGCACCTACTAGGTGCCAGACACTGTGTCCACAGTGTGTAAGACCTTCCTATCACAGTTCTTTACCTAGAGTTGGCAGTGTCTAAATCTTTGTTGGTCTAAATCAGAGACTCCCTTTTCAAAAAAAATATCAGTGCCCCACTTGGAAATCTTTAACTCTTTAATGGTTTTTAAAAATTTGCATCATTTCAAAAATGTTTTTGTAAAATGACACATCTTAAATTTAATAATTTGTTGTAAATTTGTGGGTTTTTTCCTGCACTGAAATTTTGATGATGCAATATTGTGACATGTAACCATATAGTATCGTGTTGCAAACAAGTCATTACGAGCACATATTCCTGCTGATGCATTCATCTTCCCAACAATGTACAACACGCTTGCCTGCCAACACTTGCTTGTTAAGATCTGTCAGTGGACTTGATCACTGATTGGTTATAACTTGCATTTTGTGTGTGTATTTGGAAAATAATGTAATCACTATGACTTTATCTCTGTTACACAACAAATGAAACAGAATGCTCTCCCTCAGATTGGTGAGGTCCTCCAGGTGCTCATACGTACAAATGGTTTTTCAAAATTTTCTTCTTGTCTCTTCCTTCCTTATGCTTCCACTGCCCCTTTATTTTTATTTTTATTCAACACCCCCCAATTGAACCCAAAGTTACTACCATCCCCCTGGAATGTTCCAGCATCCCCAGGGGGTGGTAACATCCACTTTGGGCAGCTAGGATCTAAATTAAGTCCCCTTGCCTCAGAAGAACTAAGGGAGTAATGACTAGCTGCCCTGATACATTTTGGCTTTGGGGAGTGACAGTGGGGGGTGGGGAGGATGGAAGGGTGGCAACGAGAGCCCTTTCCCCAGCCCCAGAAGCAACCAAGAGCAAATCCTGCCTAGGACCTGACCTACTCTAATGTGGAGAGGATGTGGGCAGGGTCCCAAGGGGTCAGGCCCCCATCTGCAAATAGAGAGGCTATGGAATTTAATGGACAGAGACCTGAGTTCTAGTCCTCTATCTAACACAAATTGGCAGTATGACCATTAGGCTATGAGCTCCTTGAGGGAAGGGCCCATCTTTTGCCTTTCTTTGAATCCCACACACACAGCACAGTTCCTGGAATACAGTAGGCACTTAATGAGTGCTTACTGCCTGACTGCCTGACTGTGTGACCCCTGGTCAATTTCTCAGACAATTGTCTAAAACCTAAGTTGCAGAGCAGGTGCTGATCTGCATTGGAAGAGAGAGTTTCCTCACTGCAGAGTCCCCTACATGGTTGGAATAACAGGTCTAGCCACCCTGTTCCCCAAAAGAAAATCAACAAACAGAGATTGCTTGCTTGTTGGTCAGGACGAGAGCTGAGACTCAAGGAGTGTCACACTGAGTGTCGAGGGATGGTAGGTTTTCAAACCCGACCTGGGAGAAACCCCTTGTCTGGGAACCGTATTGGCAGCAATGAAGTATGGAAAGGGCTCTCCTTGGAGTCAAGCAGACTGTGTGAATCCTGCCTCTGGCACTCCCATACACTCAAATGGATGAAGGGATTGTCTCCAGTGACACAGAGAGTGAGCCATCCATTCTTTCTCATCCTGGCACTTATTGGAAGAGAGTGATTTGGAGATCTGGGTTGACTTCTAGCCCAAGTGAGTCAACACTGACAACCAATTAATCTCACGTGACCTTAGAGTGCATGGAGAGAGGGCCAGGGATGGGTCCTGGGATTTCAAATGAAATGAAAGAAACTCCCCCTAAAAAAGACAACTAAGGTAATAGCAATGATTTCCATTTCTGGGGTACTTCAAAACTTGCAAAAACCCTTCCTCCCAATGTGCCATGAAGTGAGAGGTGAGAAGTACCAGAATTTACATGCTTGTTTTACAAATGAGAAAACCAAGGCTGAGGGATCAGAAGTGACTCTCTCAGGGCCACTTAGTGATTGTCCAAAATCTCTCCTTACCCCAATCCCAGTTTTCTTTCTATTGTCCACTTTCCTCTCTATCACCGTGGGCTGATAACGGCTAGGCGTGATGGCTGCCTAACGCATGGGTAGGGCCAAGGGTCGGTCCGGGCCTCCTGTACTCCATCTTCAGGTCAGTCAATCAGGGAATAAGTGTTCATTAAGCAGTTCCTAAAGGACCCTGGATCTGGAGCTGGAAGGATCCTCTGAGGCCCTTCATTGTGCAGATGATGAAACTCAGGTGAAGTTACGTGCATGGCATAGAAGCACAGGGAATAAACATGAGAGGAGGACAGCTCTAACACCAGCGTCAGGGATCTTCTCACTACTGCATCGTCCCCAATGATCAACCAACAAGCATTTGTCTCATCTGAGCCTCTAGTCTTTTTTTCAGGCAAACATCCCCCAGTTGAAACAACTGATCCTTCTGTGGACTCACATGGAGACATCGTTATGGCCCATTGTGGCCACCATCCTCTGCATAGCCTTCAAATGCAGTGAACACAATATTCCAGATGAAGGCCAACCCAGGCACGGTGCAGACAGACTCTCTCATCTCACCCTGGAAGCGGTGAAGCATCTTTCTCCCAGGTCTCCTAGATTGCCGGCCCATTGCTCCGTCTCTAGTCCTGGAGAAAGTTGTTAATTATGTGATAGTCATTGTTAGGGTTTAAAATCCAAGTGGTTTCCCAGAAAGGTGGAATTTTTTTAAAGGTGTTTATTGCACAAACATGTATCAGATAGGGAACAGGTAATTTATACCCATGTAGAGAAAGCAGTGACCTCATGGGACAATCATGGCATGCACTACAGAATGGTTAGAACAGAATCTAGTAGCTTACTTACAACTACTGCTGCAATCTGCTGGAAGGCTTAGATAAGCCTCATCAGAGCACACTTTTTTTTGTCATTATGCAAATTAGCCATTTCCCATTTCACCTCTCCTTTGGACCTTGTGGGATCACACAACTCATCTTAATCTTCTTTCTGGTGGCGATCATATAGAAGGTGTTTCCTTCTGCCATTAGCTGGTGACTCTTTGGGGAGGCCACTGCCAGCCCTTGACTGGTGGGAGATGCCCATGCTGTCATTTGCCCAGACTTTTCGATGCTAAAGGAAGAAAACACATGCGAAGCAATGGCAGGTTGGTGCCAAGGCAAGCCCATCTGAACTAGGGGAGCGGCAGCCCCTGTCATCATTTTGTTGGGGTTGAAGAGTGATGTCCCTTCCTTACCCCTCATGAGATCACATCTTGTCACCTGGAGGTCTGTATCAAGGAGCTTCAAGCTACAAGCTGTTTCCTCTTCTACCTGGCAAGGCCTGGAGCACCGTCTCTCAAATTTTGAGCCAGAATGCTGGCTGCATATGCTGGTTTTTTTTTTGGGGGTGGGAGGCATACAATAATAACATCACAATTTTAGGTTTGGAAGAAACCTTGGAGGCCACTGAGGCCAATCTCTCATTTTACAAGGAAGGAAACAGGCCTAGAGAGGTAGAATGACCACCACATTAGATAGTTAGTGGCAAAACCAGGCCAGAACCCAGGTCCTGGGAGTCCACACTCACCACCCAGCCTCCCTAGGAGCTCTTTCTCTGCCCTGGGGCAGAAGCTCCCTGGAGCAAAAACAACGTTTACAAATTTAAATGGGGCCACTGCTGATTTTCCTGGCGACAGCAATGATTTCCCCTTTGGAACAGCAGTCTGGGCAGGACATGTGGAAAATGTGCTCAAACCTCTCTCCCTGAGGATCCACACGCAGCATTCCAGAATCTTTCTAGGCCTGCCACCAGCTTACCACCCATTAGCCAGGAAAGATCCAAACAAGGGCTTGTCCACCACACCCAGGTTGACTCAAATCCTGCAGCAAGGAAAGAGTTTGCGCTTCATTCCCTGAAATCAATAAAGCTTGGCTTTGTGAGACCTCTGGGGGAAGCAAACCAAGCAGGATCTCTTTAAAATGGGCCTCTGGGGCCTGTTTGGGTTGAGTCCAGATCTCTGAAGCCCCAAAGGCTGAGTCCTACTGCCCTAGAGGGGTCTGTTAGCTGGCCCTAGGCTTGGGGCCCCTAACCCTTCCAGCCTACACTGATCTGCAGAGGGGGTGAGAGCTGGGTTAAACCCGGCCCAAGATGAGAAAACCAGGCCCTCTGTAAAAGCTCTTACAGTTGGAGGTAATGAATCTAGCTTCTGTCTCATCTCCGTCCATGTCATGTCCTCCCCCACCCCCTATCAGGCATCTAGAAGCAGCTGGGGGAGGGGAGCAGCTGAACCAATAAAAACAGCGGCATCAGGAGATGCTGTAAAAACAGCCTTCAGCCTAGTGCCCTTGGTGGGCTCAGCCACGGAAATTCCATCAGAGGAACCCAGGCCAGGTGGGTCCAGAGGGAATTTTGAGATGTCTAGATATAAAGTGGCAGAAGGATGAGAGCCAGAATGTGGCCCTGCTGCCAGGTGAGTTCCACAGGGTAGCTCATTCACCTTTAGTAAATATAAGAAAGAGCTGGCCATTGGGGGCCTAAGAGAAATGGGGTCCTAGAGTACTAGATGAGGAATGGAGAGTGAGGAACCTCGGAGGCCACTCAGTCTGGTTCTTTTATTTTACACAGGGGTGAAACTGAGACCCAGAGAAGGAAAGAAAAGTCTGAATCAAGAGATCACAGATTTATGTCTAGATGGGAAATTAGAGGTCATTCAGTCCAACCCCTTCATTTTGCAGACAGGGAAACTGAGGTCAGGCAAAGTGAAGTAAATAAGCCAAGATCACAAAGTGAAAAAAGAAGTCGACCCAGGATTGGAGGCTGGGTCCTCAGCTTCCACATTTGTATTCTTTCTTAGTATAGTGATACTAGCTTACATTTACCTAGCAGTAAAACACTTTCCATTCTCAACATCACTTGATCTTCAGAATAACCATAAAGTAGATGCTCTCAGTCTCATTCAAGAGATGAAGGAATTGAGGTTGAGAGAGAAGGAATTGAAGGTTCACTGATTTGCCCACATAGACCCCACTCCCAAGCCTCTGAGCTTGGGGATTCAAAGCTGCATCTTTCCCATGCTAAATGCTGGATTCATGACACCCCATGGTCTCCTTAGCAAGATGCCCAGCACTCAGCCACTGGCTGGGGGAGGCGCTGTTGGACCCGGCATTGGCTTCCTCTGAGTTTGTGTCTTCTTCCCCGAAGTTCCATGGCAGTGAGCTTTTCTCCCAGCACCTGCCATAGGAGGAGCTTGGTTGAATGAAGGGGCACCTTCTTCATTCACCAAGAGAATGCTCTGGGTGTTAAAGACAGATTTTAGAAGGAAAACCTTTCTAATAATAGGCTTCCTCAAAGTGGAACCTGCCGCTTCTAGAAATGGTGAGTTTTCTCTCCCTGGAACCTTTCAAGCAGAGCCTGGGGAGACATTCCATTTCTTTTTTCAATTTGTGATTGGGCTCCAGGGCTGCTGAGGTCTTCCAGTTTGGGCACTTGAAGTTGTCCTAATAAAGGTCTCAGGAATGACAGAGCCAGAGCCTGATGTAGGGGACCTTAGAGGCCGTCTGTTCTTAGCTCAGTTCCAGGCACATAGGGGGAGTTTAATAAATGTGTATTGAATCTAGTCCAGTCTTCTCAGCCTTAAACTGATGAAGTAAGTGAAGGCCAGGGAGGATCGATGACCTGTTCCAGCTGACACAGATGCTTAAAGTTGTCTGCCTCCAGAGCCAGGTCTACGATTCTGCAAAAGAATAAAGGCACTGCTGGGCAAGGCACTTTATCTCCATTAGCCTGAGTTTTCTCTCTATAAAATGAGTATAATAATTCTAGTTATGAGAGAGACAGAGACAGAGATAGAGACAGAGACAGAGAGAGAGAGAGAGAGAGAGAGAGAGAGAGTGGGTACATAAGTACCAAAGTACCATTGGCTCCAGGTCACTGACCCCAGAAAGGGCTCCAAGACATGCCAGGGGACACATAGCTAGTGATCATAGCTGCCAGGGATATAGCTTTGAGATCTGCAAAGCACGGGGTCTCATTTTAGACTAGTACTAACCCTGTGAAGGAGGTGTTAGTAAGCCCACTGGACAGAAGAGGAACTGAGATAACTTGCTTAGAGTTTCCCCTCAGAGCTGGGGCAGGATTTGATCTCAGATCTTTTCCACTCCAATCCTAGAACTCCATATATTCACAAGACCATGTTGTCTCAAGGCATCTCAGGGAGGCAGTGCCATTTGCACTGCAAGAAGACCCACAGTTCTGTAAGGCAGAGGTTTAAAAAATCCTTTTTTTGCATCAATCCAAGAAAAACACAGTGGAAAGTATGTTTTTATTAATCCTGTTAATTTTATCATCTGAAACACATGGCCAGCCATCTGGCCCCTCTTACAACCTGAGATTTACAATGAGCAGTCATGGACTTTGGGGTGACTCAGAGTCATCGTCCTTCGCTGTGTTTTTCTCCCCCATCTATAACGTGTGGTCTTAACATATCAAGCTTACTCATAGGCACTCCTGGGAGCTAACATACAATTCCTTTCACAATTATCAGTCTGAGTATTGGCTTTCCTTCTCTCCTGGTGGTGGCCCTGACCCCTCCTCCACCCCCTACCATCCTCTCTCTTTGGAATTATTTTACGCTTGGAGGTTACACTATAGGTTTGCCTGGCCCCTCAGTCTCCCTACCTGGAACTGCAAAGGTACCTTGTTGGAAATTATGCAGGAGTGAGAAAAAGGGGGTCAGCCTGTTCTTTCTCAGACTCTAAGGTGTTGAAATGGGAGCTGAGAGAAGGCAGTTAATGATTCAGGTTCTCAAATCTACAGTATCATGGGAAATGTAGGGGGAGGGAGGAGCGGAGCAGTGAAGTGGGTGATGCCAACGAGGTCAGACCTTTTCTACCAGACACTGATTCTCTTTGGAATTCTTTTAGGAAAATCCAGAAATATCTGATAAACCCCAGTAGGGAGTGAAGGACACTTTTATTGACCTCAATAAATCAACAGAATGGATTCCCCTTAAGAGAGTCTTTTAGAAAAAAAAATAGAGAAATCCTGGGGAAAACATATCTTATTTGAGACGTCACTATGACGTCCCCCTTCAGAAAGTCTGGCTCTACAGACATTCGAGTCACTGGACAATTTCATCTTACAGTTCAGTGCAGGGTAGTAGGGCTGCCTCAAAGCAGCAGGGGAAATGAATAATAGCTGACATTTATATGGGGCTTTAAGGCTTGCAAAATACTGTATATCCATTATCTCATTTGATCTCACAATAACCCTGTAGGGTAGTAAATTAGGTTAGCTCCAGATTCCAAGGAACAGAGATTAATGCACATCACTTAACCATAATTCTTCAGAGTTTATTAATATGTGGACTATTTATGACATTCACAGAAAATATCAAAGGATACCTGTACTAATGACTTGGATAACGACATCACTGGTGGCATGATGTCAGGGTAAACTTTCTGACAATGAGAACTATCCTGAAATGGACCAGGTTGGCTGGCTCAATGCATTTCCTCTTCACTGGAGTCATAAGCAAAGGCCAAAGGATGTATGAATGTGTGTGTGTGTGTGTGTGTGTGTGTGGTAGAAATATTCTTTTTCTGGTTTGCGTTGGACTAAATGACATTGGTGGTCCTTTCCAACTCAGAAATTCTGTAGTTTTTCAAATTTGCAGAGGCCCAATGCTGGGAGACTTAATGAATACACTAGATCAGGGCTATCCAAGCTTAGGTTTTTATTGAAACAAGAGACAATATACTTTGATTTGCCCTTTTAGTGACAGCTCTGCCATAGTTCTACTTCCTTTACTAAGGCATTTATGTAAATTTCTATGCTTGTAGGCAGGCTCATAAATTGCTCCGTGCGGCTGCATTTTGGACAGCCCTGCAGTAGATAATGCAATCGAAATAAAAAAAAATCTTGACAGGTTAGAGCATTATTTCAAGATAGAAAGGGAAAGCATCAAACCATAATATTGAAAACCACATCTGACATTTTCTATTGTTTTTTTTTAATTCATTTTGTTAAAGATTTACAAACATGTTACATTTTAATCTGAACTCAGGAGTTGTAAATAGGTATGTGATACATCTGGGTGAGAGCACTGGGCTGAAGTTCCCAGAATCCCAGAGGTCATAGAGTACAATTTATGCTTCATTGACTGACTAATAAATGGAAGGAAAAGCATTTATTAAGTCCATGCTATATGCCAAGCACTAAATGCATGCTGAGTACTGGGGATATACAAGCACGAAAGAGAAGACATGGCTTGCCCTTAAGTTGCTTACACTCTAAAATAAAAAGATCATGGCACATAAGCCATGGCCAGGGAGAAGTTTGGTTGGGGAAGCGACAGCCATGTTAAGTGGAGCCATATAAGGATAGAATCACCCAGAATTCATGCAGATAAGAAAACTACCTGACTCTGACCACTCTAAACAGGAGATTAAAAATAAAAGAAGTTTTAGAGCCATAAATGTAATCCTACCCCATGACAAAGACCTGTCACATGTACAAAGGAAGAGGCCAAAGGGTAGTTCTTGTGTCTAAGGACAGAAGTCGGTTGCTGAGCCCTGATGGCGCCATTGGACTTTGGTCCATAAGAATGTATCCAGAGTAAGTGGCTCGATACCTGTTGGGCATTTATCCAGGGGAAGTTACTGAAGTAACTTGAGTTCCCTGAAACTGGGGTGGCCCAAGAACCCCTAACCACAGCGCTAGGAGGACTTTCTATCTACCCAAAAGCTTGGCAGGTTTGAATCCCCTCCTTTTTTTTTCCTATCTATACCACCGATTTCATGGGGATAGGGAACTGCCGGAGAGGAAACTCCCTCTCCCAATGCAGAATGCCAACTCCTTTGGGGCTTATACCTTCACAGAATTGATCTGGACGTTGAGAGGTTAAATGAGTTGCCGAGGGTAATCTAGCCAGTCTGTGCCATAGTAAGACTGGAACTCAGGTCCACCTAACTCCGAGGCTGGCTCTCTGTTCACAATGCCACACTGCCCCCTCTCTGCGGCATACTCAAAGCTATATTTAATGTAGTAGATTTTAGGACCTCAGAGTCTCTCTAGTCCAACTCCTTTATGTTACAGAGGAGAAACTGAGTCCCAGGGAGTTGAAGTGAATTTCCCAAGTGCCAGAAATCTAACTTGAACTCTTCAATTCAGCAAAGATTTATTGATTGCCTGTTGTATACAAGGTGCCAGGGTTACAGAGATACAAATGGTGCCATGTCAGACCTCAGGGAGGACATTCCATTTGAACCAGGTTGTTGTTCAGTCACTGTGACTCTATTTGGGGATTTCTTGGCAGAGATACCAGTGTGGTTTGTCATTTCCTTCTCCAGCTCATTTTGCAGAGGAGAAAACTGAGTTAAACAGGGTGAAGTGACTTGCCCAGGGTCACACAGCTAGTAAGTATTTGAGACAGGCTTTGAACTCAGAAAGATGACTCCAGGCTGGCGATCTATCCACTGTGCCACCACATTGGAGGGGAAAGCGAAGGGGAGGGGGAGGGGGAACCAGAACAGTCATTCGGATACAGATTAAATGAGAGCAGAGGAGAGACCAGGACCATAGGAATCGATGCGCAGGCAGAGAACCTTCTGAGCAGGAGGACGAGGCGGAGGCTGGGGGAAGGAAAGCTTTCTGTAGGAGGCGGCCCCTGAGCTGAGCCTGGAGGACAGAGCCGGGTCCCAGGGGCTGAGTCAGATCCAGGGCTCATTCTCAGATGATCGGGAGCAGTCTGGTCTGTCCTGGGCGCTGCGTGCGGGAAGGAGGACGATGGCGAGGGAGGCTGGAGCAGGGCTGATAATGGGGCTGACATCTCTTTGGAGTTTTGCAGACATTCTGGCGTTTGACCCCCACAAGGACCCTGGAAGGCTCCATCGTCACTTTTAAAGAAGATTCATGAACCGAGGCTTGGGGATGGGTAGGATTCGCACCCAGGTCTCTCCTGCCTCCAAGCTCAGGACTAAATACCCTGCCGAGGTGGGATGGCCTTAAATACCAGATTAAATGATGTGTAGCTTCTCTACTAGACTGGATAATGGGCAGTCACCGTGATGTTCAATGGAAGGTGATTTGGGGTCCATGGGAAAGGCCCAGAGGCTGGTTGGCTCTGGCCCTGCTGGTCCAGGACAAGCCCTGCTGCACTGGCCTGTCTCTGGGCTCTCCAAGCCCAGGGCTGTCTCTTATTTGTCATCAGACCCAGCCCCCACTGCCTATCTTCTCCCCATCTTAAGGGCCCAGTAACTAACGCCTCTAAACATTCAATGCTGATTATCTGACAAAGGGTCCTGACTCTGCTTTCTAGGGTGAGGGGATGTTATTATTTCAGTATATAGCCTGGATTCCTGGATGCTCAGGTCCCATAGGCTCACCTTCTAGGCCAGATCCAGATGTCTCATGGGAGCAGCCGTTAGGGCACCAAGGCCCAACGTCATCATGATTGGATGGGAGAGAGCTGAGGCTGGCGTCAGGGAGGCCTGCTAGGAGGCTCCTGTGAGAGCCTGGAGGGCAGTGATGAGGAACTGGACCAGGTTGGTTGTCATGGAAGCCAAGGGAAGAGATTGGACTGGAGACATGTTTTCCCCTAAGTCTGGTTTGTACCCAGCCCAACGGTGGTAATTGTGCCCTTCTGGTGAGATGGAGCAAACGCTTGGTTCAGAGTCAGCAGCTCTGCTGATGTTTGCCTGTGTGATCCCGGGAAGTCATTTAATCCTGCTTGCCTCCATTTCCCCATCTGTAAAATGGGGATAATAGTGGCACCTACTTCCTGGGATCACTGTGATGGTTGAATGAAATCAGAATTACAAAGCATTGGCACATAGGAAGCGCTACATAGACATCGGCTGAGTTACCAGTATTATCATCTTTGAAAAACAAGAGAGTTACACTGGATGGACTCTAAATAGTCTTCCTTCCCTAAATCTATAATCCTATATGAGTAAGTTGCTTCTTCTGTGTGCCTCAGTTTCCATTTCTGTAAAATGCAGGCATCTATTTATTTTAATCCAGTCCGTGTCTATGATCCCATCTGCGGGCCCTTGGCAAACTCACTTCCCCTCGTGGGTCTCACTTTCCCCAGCTCTAAAATGTTGGACTGAATGACCTCAGTCTCTGTTCCTATGGGGGGAGGGGGCTTTCTCCACAGGGCTCTTTGGTGGATTCCCTGAGCTCACAGGACACCCTGCCGCAGCCCGGGGGAGCCCCCTGCCTCCAGCTTAAAGGAGGAGGTGTTTGGGAGGAGAGCCAGGAGCCTTCTTGGAGGTCACCGTCTGAAACGGCCCAGCAGCTGCGAGAGAGTATACAAATAAAGGCCCCGTGGGGTGTGAGGTCAGGAGGAGAAAGAGGCCAGGAGGCCCGGCAGGTGCCAGCAGAGGAGCCTTAGAGACAGCTGCGAGGGAAAATGGCAGAGGGCTGTAGGGGAAGGAGAGCAGAGGGGAGATGGCAGATCAGGCGCAGGAAAGGGCTCAGGCCCTGCAGGTAAACCCCAGGACGAGGCTTGAGCAGCATGAGGTCTGGGCATCAGACCCTCAGCACTGCCCCTTCCTACCTGGTGTGGGTCCTAAAGCCTAGAGCTCCAGTCTGGCCAGTCTCAAGAGCTTATTAGCTGTGTGACTCTGGGCATGTCATTTAACCCCTGACTATACAATGCAGATAATAAAGGTCCCAGAACTGGGGCGAGGTTCCAAGGAGGTTAACGATGGTGAAGAGTGCGGTACGGTGCCAGGCCCTCAGTGAGCACCGCATACGTGTTAGACACCATTATTATTCACCTTCTTTGGTGGCTCAGGGGCACAGTGCCTAGAGGGCTGGGCCTGGGGTGAGGAAGACCTGAATTCAAATTCTGCCACGGACGCTGAATAGCGGTGTGACCTGGATAAGTCACTCGCTGCCTCAGTTTCCTCATCTGTAAGATGGAGATCACAATGGCTCTTGTCTTCAAAGGTTGTTGTAAGAAGACCCTAAAGTGCCGTGTAGATACTCCCTATTATTGTACTCGTTCTTACACGCCTGGCTAGCCGCTTCCCCATATCTGTCTCTGCTGGAGAGGCCGAGCCAGGCACGGCCTCGGTCCGACGTGGGTCATCCATGGGGCGACCCTGTCACCTGAGCCGACCTCTGACCGCTACCGTCCATTGACACCCAGATAAAGCCTGACAGCACCCGAGGACTCGGCCCGTTCCAATTCCACCAGCCGTGCTCTGGGTTGGAGGAGGAGGTGAATCTGGGCTGGCTTTCTGGACCATCTCGGGGTGAGGAAGTCGTCTTTCTCAAAGCCAGCCACATTGTGGGAAGGGCGCTCAGCCTCCCTGGGCGTTTCTGTGGTTCCGTGACTCTCGGTCGTGCCCCCCATCGGCTCTTTCCAGAGCTGTACACAAAGACGGCCACCTTTGTCTTATGGAAGAAGCGCACTGAGGCTTCCTGCCTTAAGCAGGGAGAAGGGCTTGTGCTGAGGAAGCCTCCTGACCTCAGGCAGTCGGCTACTAACTATGTGTAAATATTGATTTACCTGCAAAGTCAGACTCTTTGGAGAGAGGGGCTGGGGACAGGGGGCAGCTAGGCTGCCAAGCGTGACTCGGGCACGTTAGACGTCAGTAAATAACTGAAACATCAGGGCTCATGTGGACAGCAGCACGTTAAGAACAGGAATGTTACTATTCTGGATGCCCCCCCTAGTCTGGGGTTACCGCCCAGCTTCCCTCCTCTGTCCCTATGTCTCGGCACTCTACCAGGATCTAACTTCTGCATGGTCAGGGAATGCAAACTGAATTTAATATTGGCCTGAGTCAGGTCAAGGTGACTAGCTTTTATGAATCAATCAATAATAAACATTTACTAATGCCTACTACGTGCCAGGCACTGTGCAAAGCACTTTATGAATATTATGTCCTTTGAACCTCAGAACAGATGTGGGAGGGAGGTGAACATCTTACAGTTGAGGACACTGAGGCAGACAGAGCTTAAGTGACTTGCAGCTGCCTCTAGAGAGTGAGAAGAGAAAGGAGCCACCCACTGCAGACATGCTTCCCAACAGGTTTAGCCACCAAAGATAGGAGAGATTCAGGAAGATAGCCAGCAGGGCTGGATGGGCCAAGTGAGAGGTTCTGAGGATGGGGGAGGCATGGGCATGTGTGTAGGCAGTAGGAAAGGATGGGGGAGACAGGGAAGGGTTGAAGACAAGGGAGAGAGGAGATGATTGAGATGGTGAGCTACAGGAAAGTATGGGATGGGAAATCACTTGTACAAACAGGCGGGCTAGCCTTGGCAAGGAAGAAGGCCTCCTCTTCATGGGCTGGTTTGTTTGTTTCTGTCTAGAAGAAATCCAGCTTTTCAGTAATAAAAGGCTTTCCCCATTTAAATGCCCCAAACTCAAATGAAAGAGTGAGCTGAAAGAAGGCAGAAGACTCAGCCCAATAACACAAGGGCAAAGGAGGAGAGAGGGGACAAGGGCATGGGAGGGATGGGAGGAGGAGGCGGAGAGAAGAGGGACCGTTAGGCGAACGACCTCGGCCGAGTCGGTGAATAGGAAGCAAGAGTCTCAGCCGAGAAGGGGCAAGGAGGGAGAACCATGGGAGGTTTGGGGAGGGACAAAAAGGTTTGGGAAAAGTGAGTGGGAGAGCCAGGCCATTAGCGAGGCGTAAAAGGATTGCCTTGAAGCAGCCGGGCCCAGCAGAGGTTACGGACATAAATCTGTGGTAGACCTAGTCAGCACCGCCTTGGGATTCTCTGCAGCCTGTGTGTTGGGGCAAAGGTGGTGGGCGATGGGAGGGATCCAAGGCCAGAGCTAACCCAGGCAAGATCGGTGATCGCGCAAGGGGACCAGGGACTCAAGAAGACGGCGCAGGCCTGAGCGGCTTCACCGAGGGATCCGGGCGGGGAAGGGAAGAGGGGATAGCTAATGAAAGGGGGGTCAGCCTGGGATTGTTGGGTGGGTAGAAATAAGGGTGGGATTCAAGCTTCTAAAAGGTCAGAGATGTAGGAGGCCCATGAGGCAGAGAGAGCCGGGTTTGCAATAAAGTTACCGTTGACAGTTGAGACGGTCAGTCCCCTCTCTGCCAGCCTAAAGCCATTGTTCAGAGACTTGCCAAGGCATGTTTGAAAAAATGAAGATGAATAAGCAGCGTCTGCGCAAGCCAAGTTCTTTGTACCCGTGCGGGTACCATCGTCTGCAGGAGCCAAGTGGCAGACGTGCCAAGACAAACACTGGATTCCCTCGCCACGATTTCTCTGAACTTTGCCTGCTTTTAATTTCATTTTATGTCTTTTTCCCACTAAAAATGATGGATGGACACAGTCTCCAAAGGACTAAAGCCGAGTCATCCACAGGACAACAGAGGGGCACACAGCAGGAGGCTGTAAGTTGCTACACGTTGTTGACCAAGGATTATGCTGGGGATGTAGCAAAGGGGATGTCCCGTGGCCAGGAACAAGGTGGGCAGAATGCTGCTGCCTCTTCTTAGAGTGCCCTCTCTCCCCTGGGCTGTAGGCTTCCTCTGGTTTTTAGAGTCCAACCCAAAGCCTCCCATCCGGGAAGTCTTCCATGGTCCCTGCCCTTCACCTGCCCACCCCTGGACCTCACACGGCCCGCCTCCCTTGCCTTTTTTTGCTTTCCTCAAGTAGGTCACTCAATCTATCTCATTTCAGCACCTTTAGACAGAGAAGGAGAAGATCAGACTAGTTATCTCCAGGCATTGACTTTCTTTTTTTTTCCATTTTTTTTTATTTTTAGATTGCAACATACAGTTCTACATAATTTTGGGTTCCAGATTTTCTTCCCTCCCCCCCCCCAAGAAGGCATGGCGTCCCATATAACTTCCAGGTATAACTAGGCA
>CM053627.1:2510772-2558071 GCA_028646595.1 Phalanger gymnotis | reverse complement strand
CTGAATGGTTCGAAATCGTTGGGTATACAGAATTCTCCAAGCAGAAGGCATCAAAAAATTTATTCAGGGCCCAGAGCAACAAATTAGCGAACCAACCTCCCCATTCCAGTATTGTGAACACAAGCCTCCAGGCCCAGTAGGCCCGCCTCACAAGAGTAGCCAGGAGGCCACAAAAAAATAAGATGGCATAAATCATATTTACTGTCCTCAAGTCCTCGCTCGAACTCCTGGGTCCACACAGGTTGGCTCTGCTTCGGCTTTTTTCAGCTGTAGTTTCTCGCCTCTCCTCACAGCCAAGCCTCTGGCGTTCTCAAGCCCCGCCTCAACGACCAGAGACCAGAGTCCAGAGACCCTTGGTTCCTGAGTTGGCCCCTCTTAAGTTATTAATCTACGCCCTCACCCTCACTTACAGGGCAGATTCCAATAGTATAACTCCTATTTTATAGATGAGGAACCTGGGGTCATTGTTAAACAGCACATGAATGTCAGAGGGGGAATCTGAACTCTTCTGGCCAAGGTTCAATATTTTTCCAACCACGTCATGCTCCCTCACTGGGCCACATTGCCTCTTTACTCACCATAATTCACACAATTATACAAGAAAGGGAAAAAAGTGATAAACTCAAAAGTTCCTTTTCCTGTCAAAGGGCACAAAGGACAGTGTGTTCCCATGTGCCTGTTACAGTGAAACAAAGGGAGATATCTGAAAAGGAAAATGAGAACAATAAAATAGCCCAATAAGAGGAGAATCGTGTTCCTGTCCTCTTTCTTCAGTTCAAGAAAAATCCCTTCTCTGGTGAGATTCTTGGGAGAAAGACTATTTAAAAGATATAAAATAGGGGAATGTATAATTTATTATAGCAAATACGAATGTCTGTTGAGAAAGAAACAAAGCAAGTGCAGAATAAGGCTGAGAGAAACCATGAGTGGTGGGCCCCCATGGGCGTGCCCTTGAATAGAGAGGCCAGGCTTGGCCCCACTGGGAGTAAGGACAAAGATGGAGTCACACAGCGATTTGTCAAGTATTAAAACACATAAAAGTTGTGAGAACATAGCCCTGCTGGAGAAACGTGTCACTGACTTTTTGTGGGGTTGTGCCAGACTTCCTGATGGATGGATGTCACGGGAAGGCTGTTATTGTATACTGTAATAAAGAGACATCTGGTGAGTTCCCTTTTGGGGAGGAGAATGGTCAGCTTCAACTGGAATCCAATGGTCATTTCTATCCCATTTGCAGAGGTTGGCTTGATTCCATTGGATTTCTAGTATTGATTCTGGCCTAAGCCCCCACCAGCTCTCCCTGAGTAACCTTTTGAAGCCTGTAGCTGAACCTGAACAAACATAGAAAGAATGTATTCCGGACAAATGTGGGGAGTTTAGGAGAGCCAAGACACTCTTGGAAGGTGTCGTCTTCCCTTCCTATCAAACCTGTTGTAGGAAAGTCTCAGAAAACCACAAAAATTATGAATAATCTTTGCATCCCTCCCAACCCCCACTCCAGCTTGCTCCTATCCAGGGGCCTCAGGGTAATGATTTCACTTTACAAAGTCTCAGGCCTCCAGAAAGCTCACAGACATCATTTTGCACGTGTTTCAAATGGGCCTCCTGGGGATCCAGGCAGGCTGTGGTCCAGAATAGGTGTGGAGGATTTGCACAAAGAAATCTGAAACTGTGGTCAGAGTCACAGAGACATTTGACTCCCGGCTAAGATCCAAGCCAGCTCAGGCCTGACTTCAGTTTTCCGTAGAAACTACATCACCCTCTGGGCTGGGCTGAGTTTCTTTTGAATTAGAGCCAAATTTAGGGGAGTGGGAGCCCCAGCTATGTTCGGTACCAACAGAAAATTCTGTCCATCCTCTAGTCTCTGGCATCAACTGGATCCTTTAATTCTGAATTTTGCTACAGTTGGGGCTGGAGAAGGGAAAGAGTGCTCCATCCCTGAAAGAGTCAACGTGAGCTCTTCAAAGGCTCTAGAGGCAGAAGAGACCTCATGCTTGGCCACACCCATTCTTTCTTCCCAAGGTGACGTAGGACCAGCCAGTGGGTGCACAGACTGGCCAGCCCTCAGGAACCTAGCATCATAGCTATACTTTAATGACGCACCATAAGAAAACTCTAGCCTGGTTACTCACGTTTATGTGGTGCTTCACAGGTGGCAAAGTGGAGAGAGCTCCAGGCCTGGAGTCAGGAAAGCCTAAGTTCAAATATGGCCTCAAATAGTTTTTAGCTGTGTGACCCTGGGCCAGTCACTTCACCTACGCTTGCCTCCATTTCCTTGTCTGTAACATGGGTATAGTTACAGCACTTACCACCTAGGTTGTTGTGAGAATTAAAAGAGATGATAATTGTGAAGGGCTGAGCACAGTGCCTGGCACATGGTAAGCGCTATATAAATGTTAGCTATAATAATAATACTAATGATGATGATGACGATGACGATAGTGATGACAATGATGATGGTGACTACTACTTTTTCCATGTGCGACCTCAGGCTGGGAGTCAGTTTCCTTTTCATGAAAGGGGAAATTGTGCTGGGTCTGGAATCAGGGAATCTGGGTTTAAATCCCAGTTCGGCCACTGACTGGCTGTATGGAGAGGTCACTTTTTTGAGACTGAGTTTCCTTCTGCAAAATGAAAGGGTTGGGCTAGATGATCTCAAAGGCCCCTTCAGGATCTAAATACACGATTTAAGGAAAGTACGGCATGATGGGAATCTGAGGGAATCTGCGTTTGACTCTCAGCTGTGTGACACTGGCAACTCCTTAACCTCTCTGGTCTTATTTTTACGTAGAAGGAAATGGATGCTCTCTAAAGTTCTTCCAGCTCCAAATCCATGATCCTATGACAGGTTGTCTGGGGTGGTGAGGAAGCAAAATATTCATGTCTGTGGTATACAAGATGGCCTATAAAGCTGGTTCTTCCCTCCCTTTCAGTTTGGCCCAAGGAGTTCCTCCCATCTCTACATCTTGGATCTCTTTTCCTAAAGGAGCCTGGGAGGGATCTGATGATGACGATGATGATGACGATGATAGTTGACATTTCTATGGCGCTCACTATGTGCCAGGCACTGTGCTAAGCACATTACAATGATTATCTCCTTGGATACGAGCCCAGAGGATGCTGAGGGCCAGGGCCAAGAGTCACTGAGCACCATGAATTAAAAATAAGGGGGTGGGGCCAGATGATTTAATTCATGATTTCTATTGATAGCTTTTCTTTTTACATCACTCTCCCTTCCAAGGGTACCACGTTCCCCTCCCCTGCCCAGAGAGCTGCCCCTGAAATAACTTATCACAAAAAGAAAGAAAAGAGACAGTGGAGCAGATCTAACCCACACATCACCCTAATTTGACAGTGCGTGCAACGTTCTCAGAGCCGCCCACCTCTGAAGAGAAGGCATTCTTCCTTTCCTCTCTGGGGGGGCAGCCTCTCCCCCTCTTTTGTAGATGAGGGGCCCGAGGCCCAGAAATGGGCTTATCAGAGGTGAGGCAGCAAGGAGGTGTCAGGCAGACCCTAGCATCCAGGTTTACTGATTTGCAATTGAAATGTGCCTTTCCCTACCAAGTACTCCTCCACTATGGGTGTCAGATGTTATGTAGAAGGCATCTCCACCCGCGGGGAAGCCACCTTGCTGTTGCCTCCAAGGTCTTTGTTTCTTTTTTTCAGGAGGCAGGAAATCAGTGTTATTTAGTCCCAAAGTTTACCCTCAGCTTGGAAAGCCTGGGAGGTTTCTGGAGAGGGAGGAAGAGGTATAGAAAACGAGGGGGTTGGATGGGGAAGCCATGAGAGCAAGAGAAGCGAGATGAAAATGAGACCTTGGATTTCCCTGAATCGTCTAAAATCGCCTTCTATTCACTGGCTGTGCAGGTGCTGGCTCGAGTACTAGGTTTGGAGTCAGGAGGCCTGGGTTTGAATTTTGACCTTGCATTCAAGTTCTTAGCACAGTGCCTGGCACACAGTAAGCACTTCATCAGTGCCTGCTTCCTTTCCTCTCCTTCCCCATCTCTGAGCCTCAGAATCCTAATCTGTCCAATGAAGGTGAAAACACCAGCGGTACCAACCAATTTCATTTTCCATATGGAAACATGGCCTGCGGTCTTTCCACAGGCTAAAAGAAGCCCAGAATATGTTACTGAAGTAGTCTGGGAGATGACAGGCTTTAGGGCAAGATGAGCATATTTCTGTTTCAGTAAAATATCTTTCCTAGTGAAGAGTCTACTAAAACAAAGGCTGGCCTCCTACCTGAAATGTGTATGTGTGTGTGTGTGTTTGTGCGAGCGAGCGCGCGCCCGCCTCTCTTTTGGTCAGGGAGAAGAAATGGGAGGTGTCTGTTAGAGCTGGGTCACCATGCACTTGGTCCACATGACCAGTGAAAGAAATGCCAAATCAGCTTCCTTTGACTCTATGTTCATTCCCCCTTCTCAGTCTCTGTCTCTGTCTGTCTGTCTGTCTATCTCTCTCTCTGTCTCTGTCTCTCTGTTTCTCTGTCTCGCTGTCTCTCTCTCCCTCTCTCCCCTCCCTCCCTCTCTCTGTCTCTCGTCTCTTTCTCTCTCCTTTCCCTCAATCTTTCTCTCCCTATTTTTTCTCATCCTTCTCTTTCCCCAATCTATGTCTTTGTCTTACTCTTTTATTCACACTCTTTTTCTTTTTACTTTAAAGTATTTTTGAAAATTTTATTTTTAATTTATGGAATAAAACAAGCATTTCTATAGCATAGTATAATAAAGACAATTGCACATGAATCTACAAATCTATTATGTGCAATTTGCTATTCCTTTTAAATATATAATGAAGTTATGTAAATTGTTCCCCTCCCCTCAGATGGCTACCATTAGACACAAATATGTATATGTATATATATGTGCATGTGTAAAATCATTCTATACATACTTCTATTTATTATTTCTCACACTCTTCCTTTTTCTATTTTCTCTGTTCTTTTCATTTTCTGCCCCCATCCTTTCTCTACTGTCTCTCTTCTTTTCTCTCTCCTCCTTCCGTCTTTCTGTCTCTATGTTTCTATGTCTGTCTCTAACTCCTCCATCTCGCCTCTCTTTCCTTCTCTTTCTCTTTCCTTCTCTTTCTCTTTCCTTCTCTGTCTCTTTCCTTCTCTTTCTCTTTCCTTCTCTGTCTCTTTCCTTCTCTTTCTCTTTCCTTCTCTTTCTCTTTCCTTCTCTGTCTCTTTCCTTCTCTTTTTCTCCTCCTCTCCCAGCCAAGATGATGAGAATGGTCACATTCAATGGCAGACTTCAGGAAGGTGGAGTTAAGTACTCTTGTGATGATTTATTTTGCCTGTTGCCAAGCAGACTTTTTTTCCAGGAGATCTTGGCCCCCTCATGTGTTTTGGTTTTGAAAGTTATTGTGACTTTGGAGTTAATTTGCCCAGTCTGGGTGGTTCTGATTTGTTGCTGTCTGAGGTAGTTGTTTTTTTCTTTTCCCTTCCAGAGCAAACCGTTTCCTAGATAACAGAGGTCGAGTGTCATGTTGTCCCTGTTTATTCCTCTCAGTTTATTCCCATGAGCCTTCCCTTTTGTGGGACCACCTCCCCTCCCAGCAATTGGATTGAAGGACTTTCTGGCAGGGAAGAATCACGCCGGGCTCAGAGAATCACACTGGGGTGCTTCTGGCATGTTTTCATATGAGCCTGAGATGAAGGTGATGCCACCCACAGTTGAGAAAATGAGGTTTGGCCCAAGGAACAAACCTTGACAAAAATAACAAATAACTGTCTTTCTGGAAGCCCCTGAGGTTTCCAAAGACTTATAAAGCTCCTTGTTGACCATACCCCTGCGACATAGGCAGTGTAGGTTTTCCTTCCCCCATTTTGCAAAGGATAGAATTGAGGCTCAGAGAGTCTAGGGCTCACCCATGGTCACACAGCATTAGAGAAGTCCAAGTCTATGGCTCTTTCCATTGGCCTCTGGTCTACCGGGGGATGGCAAGACCCTAGATTTAGAGCTGCAAACGACCTCAGAAATCCTCTTCAGAAGGACACCATATCCCAGAGAATGGAAGGGTGTCACTCAATGTCACATTGCCTCTGCCTAAGTGGCAGAGGTGACTAGAGTCACTTGACTTTCCTTTTTAGAGAATGGGTTCAAACCTTCTCAATCAAATCAACGCATAATTTTTGAGCATCTGAAAGGCAGGGTTCCTCTCTGTCAGGCTGGTTTTCTTTGGGAATCTCTTGGAAGCAAGCTGGCCCTGGGCCACATAAGGATTCTTGTCTTGGGAAATAGGATATAAAATTAAACCCTCATGTCAAGAACAGCGATTATGTCATGCTTAGAGTTTTGCATTTTGCAGATTGAATCTCATTAAATGATGTAATTGGGTTCTGGTAGACGGAAGGCTAGCTGTAGTCTCAGGATGCCTAGTCCTTCCTCTGACCCTATCAGTCGTGTGACCCTGGGCTAATCGCAACCTCTCAGTACGTCAAGCAGCATCCAAAGACTATCGGTTAGACGTGAGTTGCATATTTGTATCTGTGGAGGAAGTTTCCAGATGGGGAGCTTCCCATCTGTTATTGATGAAATCACAGTATTAGACTTTTTCCTGACCCCAAGAACCCACTCAAAAAAAAAATCCTCCATTCATGGTTTGAGAGCCACACTTAATTTTTAAAAAGAATATTTGAGCATAAAGTGGCGTAAGGGAATGGCCTTAGGAAAACTTTTATTAATCACTATCAATTCGATAAAATTGCTTGAGAACACACCCATCAATTATTTTTAAAATTGTTTTTAAAATATTATTAAAATTAAAATCACAAAATTATACATGCATCAATTTAACTATAAAAATAAAATTACAAAAATGATTTAAAAACTTTTTTTGCTCTCTTTCCTTAATGTCCTAATGTGTCTCTCTTTTCCTCCCAAAGACTTAGTCCTTATTACAAAGAATGTAAGAGGGGAAAAAGAAACAGTTCAACAAAATCATCACACCTACAAATTATTAACTGGATGAAAAATAGACCAGCTCCCTGGTGTAATCTCTCCTTTGCTTTGAAGAGGTGCCAGCTTCCACCTCCTCCTGACTCCTATCCGCTGCTGGAAATGATGGCTAGCTCCCTGGTCCTAGAGCCAGAGCAAGGGGGTTTAAACCGCGCCTCTGAGGCTTGACCTTAGGCGTCATTCCCTGGGCCTCAGTTTCCTCATCTGTAAGATCAGAGATGGCCTCTGTCTCTTCTGGAGGTCTTGAGGGGTTGGACCTGGGCAGGCTGACCTGAGGGCTAGGGGGTCGTCTGTTTGTGGGGGTGTGGTGGGTGGGCACGGTGGCCCCTGGGCCGATATCGCCCAGGCACTCTGCAAAGCTTCCACCCCCCTCCTCCTCCCCACAGGGCACCGTTATCTAGACTACAAAGATTTTGGCAGCGCTCAAAGGGCAGGCTGAGGAGGCGATTCCCTAACGACCCCTCCTCCTTGTACTCACCGGAGACTCACTCACGGGAGACTTGGGCAAGTTCGCTATTTCCTTTGAGATTTTCCTAATCCTGTCAGTTGTAAGTACCCTCCCCCTCCCAATTACTTTGAAATTCATTGGTTAATAAGCATTTATTAAAAACTTACTTCCTATACCGGGTTGCTATATAAAGAGACGCAAAAAATAGTCCCGATTTCAAGCACCTCATATCCTAATGGGAGAGATAACATGTAAAGAACTCTGTCCATACAAGTTACATACAGAGGCCGTTCAGTCGCCTCTGACTCTGTGACCCCATTTGGGGTTTTCTTGGCAAAGATACCAGAAGGGTTTGCCGGTTCTTTCATCTGACTGTTTTACAGACGAGGAAACCGAGGCAAACAGGGTACAGTGACTTGCCCAGGGTCACATAGCTAGTAAGAGTCTGAGGCCAGATTGGAGCTCAGGTCTCCCTGACTCTAGGACCAGTGTTCTATCCTCTGTGCCACCTAGCTATCCCTGCATACAGAGTAGACAGAAGGCAATCTCAGAGAGGAAGGCACTACCAGATGGGAGGACCAGGGAAGGTTTTCTGCAGAAGGCAGGCATTTGGGCTGAGTCCTGAAAGCCAAAGAAACTAAGAGGTAGAAAAGATGGGGGCAAGCATTCCAGGCATGAGGGATAGCCAATGCAAAAGGCACTAGAGTGTTGCATTTTGTATATGTGTAGTTGTGCGTGTCTCAGCCAATGGAATGGAAGCTCATTGAGGGTAGGGGCTGTGTCCTCTCTGTCTTTGTGTCCACAGTCTCCAGCATAGAGAAGATGCTTAATAAGGGCTTGTTGACTTATGAGCGGATGGCCAAATCTTCATAACATGCCAGTGGTGTAGGTAACACATCTCTTGCTCTTTCTGTTTTACCAATTGGGTAAATGTGCCCTGGGTCACATTCAGTATCGAAGGTGAGATTCTAACCCAGATCCCCCTGACTTCAAGTCCTGTGCTCTATCAACTAGACCGCACTGCCCATGGGCATCCTTAGCTCTGTGGCACCTGTGAGTTCTTCCCATAGAGGGAGTACCTGGGCCTTCTGAAGAAGCGGCTCATTCCAGGCTCCCTCAAAGGATGAGGATTGACCAGAATGTGGAGGAAACTTGGCAGGGACTATGGCGGGTAGCATGGTCTAGTAGGCGGAGCATTGAAGTCCCAGCACCTGAGCTCAGATTCTGGCTCTGCTCCTTGCTACATTACAGGCCCCAGGCCTCAGTTCTCCCATCTGTAAAATGAGGGATGTGGATCAGACGACCTCTCGTCCCAGCTCTAGACTCATGGGCCTGTGCTTCATGACTCACTGTTGGGCTGTTATGAGGGGACATATCCGTGCGAGATACAACAGAAAGCCTGCAGAAGACAGCACATTTCCCAATGATTCATCCAGGGATGACTGTTCCTTTCCATTGTGATCCATTGGCCTCAGACCCTGCCTGACTCACTGTGCCATCTCACAAAGGGAAGATAGCCAGGCAGAGTAGAAAAAGCACTGCAGAGATGATCGAAAGACCTGGGTTGGACAGGCTTTGGCCTGAATCAAATGAGGAGGTTGGGCTAGGTACCTCCAAAGGTGCCAACTTCAGATCCACAATCCTAGCAGAATGTGGGGGAGATGACCCCAAACCCCCTTCTTGCTCCAAGATTCCACAGGCGTCCTGCTCTCAGGAGTCTGGGGTGGTTGGGCTATGTAAACCAATTTTTCCAGGCAGGATAGGAGCCTTGTCCTGATAAGACAGGTGATTTGTTTCTATCCCCTAAACTTCTTAACATTTGAAAAATTTCCCATGGTTCCCTGTCCATTCCTCACCTGCTGCCAGAGGTGTTTCTAGGGTTGGATTAAGGGTTGCCAATGCAAACAGAAGGGGCATGAGTGGGGAAGAGGCCATACGTATATATGTGTATCTCTGAATCACGTGTGGTGCCCAGACCCCTCTACTCTCAGCAGGGTGGGGTTACCAAACTTGTGAATCTTCTCTTCAGTATTGGTATGGCTTGGATTGGTCCCTACCCAGATGTCCTTTCTGGAAGTAATTGAGTTCGGCTCATGTTTCCTTCATGGTAATCAGTCACTTGTAAACTTCTAGTAGACATTTGAACATGAAGCACATGGACTTATGAGAAAGATAAAAGGACAGAAACGTAACTTGTTCATAAGCTAGGTTAACAGGGCAAAGAGGCTAAGAGGCAGACCCTCATCCTTGCCAGGGTTCAGCCCCCTTCTTGCATAACAAATTCACCAAATTCAAAGGGGGAATCCTGTAGCCTGGATGCACTTGGGAATTCCAGTGAGACCAACTTCCAACTCTTCTGCCTGCAGACTTCCCCTGGGGATCGTGCTGTCACATCTGCACACCAGGTTTCCCTCCTCTCAGATCCTGGTCCATGCCTATTCTATGTGTCGTAGCCAGATGCATAGCCCCTGTATTCTGCTTGGTCTAAGTACATTTTACTACCTAGACACCAGCCAGCCAGCCTTGCCATCTTGTTCTCTCTTCCTATCTGGCACCGCGACTTGTAAGCATGTCTTGTTATCCCATACCTAGCTTGCTGTTACCTCCCCACAATCTCTCCAGGCTGGTAACCAGAGCTGAAGTCTCAAGGCTCTTGGCATTATGAGAAAGCAAGTCCTTTTCCACCAGCACGTGCCAATTACCTTCGCACCAGGGGAGAGGGAAATGTAGGGATTTGATGATCTCTAAAGTCCTTCTGGCTCTGTGGCTACAACAGTAGTACAACTTTGTCAGCACTGCGGCACACTCTCCTGGACAGAGCTGGAGCAAGTTTGGGCAGTGGGAGGAGAGTCCAGCCCAAGGAGAAGGGATCAAGAAAGGGAGACCCGAGGGTCTGGGGCTCAGATGTAGATCATCAGGAGGCTGCCGGTGGCCTCCAGCCAAAGCGGGTGTCCACTTCCTCACACTCAGTGTGTAAATAGCAATCACGGAAGCATGACAGCGGAGGCATACGTCAGAGACTTTGAGTTGTGCAGAAATGGATAAACGTAATTTGTACTCATGGAACCGGGATCCAACTGTATTTCATTCACCAGGAATTGAGGTGATTAGTTTCCTACTTGACTCATATGGACAACATTAGAAGAGAGACTGGTGGGGAAGCAGGGGATGGGGGGCAGGGGAGGAGGATATAGCATTAGTGTTTAAAGCTTATTCGATATCTTCCCATTGGGGAAACCAGACTGAAAGTACACTTACACTTGCCATAACTTTGTCCTAGGAGAGAATGCCACCAGCCTGGGAAAGTAATGTTACTGCTTAACAAAAGAGCCAGAAGGCCTTGGGAGAAATTGGATCCTGACAGTTCTCTTCCCCCTTCACCTACTGCCTCATTTTCTACAAAATACGGGCCTCAGATGTCACATGATTCAGCTTTATCATCTTACAGAGGAAGAAAGCAAGGACCAGGATGGAGAACTTACTTCCCCAAGGTCATCCGGGCAGTAAGTAGCAGAGCTCAAGCCTTCTGACTTGAATCCAATGAGCTTTCCACCATGCTCTGGTGCCTGTTTGAGATAAGTCACTGTTTATGAATAGGCACTGTTTGAGGCAGAAGTCAGAGAAGATGCTATAGGAAGAAAGAAGGAGAAGGAGAAGGAGAGGGGGAGGAGGAGAAAGAAGAGGAGGAGAAGGAGGAGGAGGGGAGGAAGAGGAGAAAGAAGAGGGGGGGAGAGGAGAAGGAGGGGAGAAGAAGGATGAAGAGGAGGAAGAGGAGAAGGAGGAAGAAGAGGAGGAAAGGAGGAAGAGGAGGAGGAGGAGAGGAGGAGGAGGAAGAGTTGGAGTTGGAGGAGGTAGACAACATAGAAGGCTAGAAGATAATTTACTTCCAGATGAGACAGCCGGCTTGTGACAGTCAGGCTCCTCCACTGCTTTTCTAGAAGCCTGTCAATTGGGAAAAAGCCATTATTTTGCTCATTGGAGTTAGCTGGGCCAGGTGACAGAGCTCTCTAGCTGCTGTGACACCTGAAGGACAGTAGAATTCTACTGCTGTGCACAGAGAGGAGGAACTTCTCAGGGGTGCCTCTCATTCTTTCTGTGGCTTGAGAGAGAGGAATAGAGGGGGAAAGCTAGGCTTTACATTATTTTGCTGCGAGATATGCTTATTGGAGAAGAAGATTTGCCTTGTTAGAAGATGATGGGAGAAAGAAAAATCCTGCTAAGTGAAGAGCTGGCTAGTATTGCTGAGAGAGCCAACTTGTTTTCTGCCTTTAAGGGAACTGCTTATTACTGAATAAATGCAATTTGGATATTGTTTTTGCTTAATAAAGCATACTATTTTCTTGATGCCCTGTTAAGAATGACCACTATCAAAAAGAACTTGTCACTACTTCATTGGCTCAAGAGGAAAATAGTGGCTTCACCAAAAGGGGAGTGAGGAGGGTCAGAAGGGGGACAGCTAGCAGAAAAGTGGCTTGGTGTGGTACATTATTATTCCTGAAGGGTCCAAGGGCATCAAGACCCACAGTGTAGAGTTGTGAATTGGTCTGGGCACGTGGCCATACTCGTGCTCCTCCCTCTCAGGTTTCCATAAATGTATGTCCATCCTGCTCCATAAATACTGTGCATCGGTGGAGAGCGTGGCCCAGGTCTGTGGCTGCACTGCAATATTTTGATCATTCCTGTTTATTCTTTCCTTCAAATAAATAATTACTATTGCTCTCTTGCCTCATTATTTAGTAAATATGTTAAGAATCAGTGGTATTTTAGAATAACCCGATGTCATGAGTAAAGATTCGGCGAGCGAGCCAGCCCGGAGAGCAAGCCCATATATTAAAAACACTTTGTGTAATTTGGTGACAGCTTACTCTTGGAATGGAAGAATTCGCTTGCCAATCCATTTGGTCCTGATGCTTTTTTCTACATCATCTCATTGTCAATCTGATTTCTCCTTCTTGATTGGTTTATTTAGGTCATTTCATTGGGTCATTTGTAAATATGTTTGGGATCCCACTTTGGGAATCCTCTTCAGATCTGTGGCACATTCTCTTGAAGATCTTGTCAGTGGCAAATCTTCCTTAAGAGTACAACTGATTTTCTGGAATCAGCTATGAGATATTCACATTCATGTCTTGTATGTAAAGTGCCTGATCAAATGGAGTCATCTCATTCGTGGCCAAAAACAAAAAGATAAGTGGGACCCTAAAGTAATGAAGGCACATTGTTTATATGCTGGCCCTGAAGATGTTTCCTAGATTTCGAATGGGAAAGGACCTTCGAGGGCATGTGGTTGAACATACTCACTTTACAGATGAAGAAAGTGAGATAAGAGGGGGGAAAATAAATTACCCAAGAACCCCCAGGTACGTCGAGATTCAAATTCCAGTCCTTTTGTGACAGATTCAACATTCTTTCCGTGGCACCACTTCACTTCTTAGAGATGAATAGAGACACCACTGTTACCTCCCCCGCCCCCACACACATGCCAATCTTTTAATATTGGCAGACAATGTTCTCATATTTGAGTTCAGAAATAAAAGGAAAAATGAGAAAAGTTAATATGAAATGTCTCTAAGCTACAAGAGTGTGGCTTGGATTATATAATGAGATGCTCTTGACCAAACGATGTAACGTATGGGGAAGCATTCTGTAAAGAGAATGTTCAATGTGGTGGCTATTTCAGCCCTTTGCTGCTATTTGGGGCCTGAGAGGTTTTTATAGAGAAAGGAGACAGGCTGGCCAGTGATGCTAACAGCAACAGGCCTTTCCTACAGTCATATTTTAACTCACATTCAAACGGGTTTGAGACTTGCCGGGCTTGAGACGCTAAGAAGCACGAAGGGATAGGATAGGAAAGGGGGATGGGATTCCAGGAAAAAGAGAAATATCTCAGTCACTGGAAGGTAAAGGATAAGACTGCCCTGTGCGGTGGAGATGGGGAGGAGGGGGAGGGTCCTGTCAGGTCCTCAGTGCAAACATCTTCAGACTGGAGCAGCAGGAGGAAGGAGGCTGATGACACAGAGAGACGTGTCTGTTGATATGGAGATAAGCATAATTTACTTCCTTAAAAAAGGAAACAGAAAATGAGACTTTTATAAAATAATATTGCCATCGACTAAATTTAAAGAGCACATTTTAAAAGAAATAGACAAGTAGGCATGATTGCAGGACAATGGAACCCAATCCTTAACTGTGGAAATGAGGATTTAACCTAATGCTGCCCGCTGAGCAGAACCTCTTTTAAACACTAAATATGGAGTAAGAGAATCCCATACTTAGAAGAACTTTAGAAGACATGGAATCCAATTTGACCCTGAACAAAACTCCCCCCAATCTCATCCTTCAGAAGTGGCCACTCAGCTTGTGCTTGATGGCTTCTAGGGAGAGGTAGCCCATTAATTCTTCAGAAAGCCCATCCCACATGGAGATGGCTATAATTGTTAGGAAGTTCTTCCTCATAGCAAACCTACATCTTCCCCACTGAAATTTCCTCCCTTGCTTTTCGCTTGGCCTTCTGGGGACAAGCAGAACAAACGTAACCCTCTTCCACATGGCATCCCTTCAAATATTCAAAGACTGGGATCCTGTGTCCATGAGCCTTCCTTCTCCAGGTTTGACACCCTCCACTTCTCCAATCGATCCTCAAGTGCATGCCCTCTAGCCAGGCCCTACTCAAGCTCATCCTCTGCCCTGGGTGGTCAGGCTATATTCATGCCAAAAGAGAGGTTGGCTCTGGGCACTGCTGTTTAAATTTACTTCCTGGGACTGTCCCTTCTCATAATTCACCATAGGTTTCAGCTTTCTTAGAGACTCTTTAACTCCCCTGCTAAATGCCCCAAGAAGGAAGAGAAACAGCAGCCATGCTCTCTGGCTCTAAAATCATAAGTCTCCTGTGAAAATAAATGTCCCATGACCAAATCCTTCCAGTTGGCAAGAGGTAAATTTAGACTCTCTCTTAAAGAAAATAGACACAGCCTGTTCCCAGTTGACAATTCCAGTATTTAAAGAGGGATTATAGGCCACACTTATCTTACCATTATCCCAGGAATGGCTACAACTTGCCTGTCATTTTTCTAGTCTTCCTTTCGATAAAAAGCCTCAGAAACTGCTCTTGAGATGACCTTGGAAACCTTCTAAAGAGAGGCAGTATGGTGCAGGGGAGAGTCCCTTATTTATGTGTGAGCTTTCTTTTGATAGATTGAAAATCCTTGAGGACAGGGACTTTTTCATCTTTGTTTTTGTATCCTCAGTGTTTGGCACAAAGTAACCACTTAATATATTATTGTTGGTTGATTGGTCAACATCAATCAGACCTGGGTTCAAGTCTCATCTCTAATACATACTAGTAATCATGGAGCTTTTAACTTCACCTGGTCTGGACAATTTATACAGACTAAAATTTCAGGATGATTGCTGATCTGCATTGGCAAAGGGTGTTTCCACACTGGCAGCTCTGTAGCCTGATGAAATCATAGGCCCTAACAAAAACCACAAACAAAAAAATCCATCAAAATAATCCTTAAAGAAAGTTTTAAGGCTGTTTGCTAACGTAACCACTGCAGATGATTTCATCATTTCTTGTCCTGCTCTCTTCCTTCCTTTCTAATTTTGGTTGACGATTCTGGAGAGGGACTCATGGTCAAGATGTCAGACAGCTGACACCCCAGCAGACTTGCACGTAAACATATGGCATATTCTAGGGTTGACACCCTTCCCCTTCTTTCCAGTTCTCTTGGGATAACAGAAGACATCTCTGTGGCCTGGAGGAGAGGTTATGAAACTGGTCTGTGGTTTCTCAGTGGCCATGTTCCAATAGGGCTAGTGAATGCTGTGTAACCTATACAGCCAAGCCCTTAATATCAACTCGCTTTGCTAGGATGATAAAGAAGTGGATGACCAGCCTGGTGTGGTCTGTGAACAGGAAACCTCTTTAACTCCCTGGGAACAAGGACACGGGCATGAAGAATGAAGCATTAAGAAGTGGAAAACTTAATTGTGGAATGAGGTAGGTTGTGCAGTGGACAGAAAGAAGCACCTGGAGACCTGAGTTCAAATCTGGTCTCTCCCACCGACTAGCTCTGTGACTATTTATCACATGAACTATTGTTATATGAGCTATTTGTGGCTGAGCTGTGGCAGAGAAGCTTGAATTGGTCTGATTAGCCACAGTTGGACCCCAACATAATGATGCAGTTTTGGCCCTCTTCAAGAATGGAGGACAACAGCCAGCTCTGGGGCCCTGGGAAAGTTGCTCTCAGCCTCAATTTACATGTCTGTAAAATGAGTATAATGGCATATGCCTCCCAAGGTTGTTGTGAGGCTAAAATTAGATCAGATTTGTAAAGCACTACATAAAATGCTAGTTATCTTCATTTTCACCATCATAGGATCTTGGTAACTGGAAAAGAAAGAAACAAGCATTTGTTAAATGTTTCCGATGTGCCAGGCACTGTGCTAAGTTGGGGCTGGCTACTCGTACAATATGTCATGTTTGTTCATTAATGGAATTTTCTTTGAACACTTTCTGGTCAGAGGCCTTGTAAATGGGCTTGGGGTCCAACTTTCTGAGAATTTTTTTCCGAGGAAATTACCTCTCATGGATGTGTGTTAATTTAGAAATTGTATGAAAGACAATTTAATTTAAATAGTCTTAATGAGAATTGTAAGACACATGGCAGGGTTCAGACCTTTGTGAATCCCTTTCTATGCCAGAGCCCTAACCCCAATTTATCTGGCAATGGTTTGATGCACATTTCGCATATACTTTACACATGTACATATTAGACTGGTGGATTGCGATTTCTGGATTTTGTGATGAGTGCTATTAACTGCCATGAGTACTATTGAAAGCAAATTGTCTTCTATACATTTTCTGAATTTATACATGTCTGTGGACATACTTTACTCATCACAGGTTGGGAGTAAGTCACACAGCCACAGAATAATATTGGTACTGTCTTTGTCCGTCTTTCTTTCTTGGAGAGGACCAATGACATCATGAAGGTGTGGCCTTGACTTGCATATAAATTGGATTGAAGTGGGGCAGAGCTAGCAGTATTGGCAGCCTGAATCTGTCCTCCAGAGTCACTGAAGTCCAGTGGCAAGACATAAGTAAAGATGAAGGTGAGGACCCAGGATACAGTGGATACAGGATACAGACCTTGACTTTTCTAAATTAAGATCTTTCCCAGGACTCAGTTTGTCTGAGGCCATGCCAGTTCAATAACTGATGACTAGGTAAGAATTGAGATGAAGAATGGTCAAAAGCATCAATCTGGAAGGGGCAGATTTTCAGAGTTTCTGGACAGAACAGAGAACAATTGCTATTTATTCTCAAAAGCCATCAAAACTTAAACAACGAGACACTGAGGCTTGGTTTGGGGGCTAAAATTAGCTATTCAATGAAAGCCAGAGTGACTTGGGTTTAAAGGTGTAGTCTTGTAGCTCCATTTAAAACACAACAAACTTTTTAAAGAGTCTATTTTTGTAGAGCTTTATTTGAAGAAATCAAATATGAAAACTAAATAGGGTTGTCCCAGATGGAAAAATAAATAAAACAGGAGATGAAAAAGGAGAAGGAGGAGGAGGAGGAGGAGGAGGAGGAGGAGGAGGAGGAGGAGAAGAGGAAGAGGAAGAAGAAGAAGAAGAAGAAGAAGAAGAAGAAGAAGAAGAAGAAGAAGAAGAAGAAGAAGAAGAAGAAGAAGAAGAAGAAGAAGAAGAAGAAATAGCTCTTAGGGCATGTCCAGGTCCAACTGGTGCCCAGATAAGCAACATCTCTATAGCACCCTTGAGTAGTAGTCACCTAGTCTTGGCCTGAAAATAAAATCTTCTTTACCTTCAGAAGCAGTACACTAATGGACAATAATGCAGACAGGAAGATGGGAGATGCCACATAAGAATCACCAGCAAAGTCAATTTGGCTGGATTGTAGAATTGGGTCTAGTCAATTGAAAGTTTTTGTCAAATCATCAAATTGAGAAATACACCCTGGTTTATCATCCTTGGGAGTGTTTTTTTTTTTTCAAATCTGGTTTGATAAGAATAGCAAACCAAAACTTTAAGTGGATTCCCAGACTGCTGCTGAGTTAGGTTCGTAGTCACCCTAGGCCTCCAATTTTCCCAGACTCCCATGTGTAGATCTCCAGCTGCAGAAAGCATGAGGAAATTTGATTGAGCCATATTTTCAGCTATTTTACTCTTTAGCCTGGTAACTTCTGATGGGTCATTTAGTGATCAAACTGGATGAAGGGCCAAACGAGGAAGATGGGGCAAGTGTAGGGATTTCAGTACCACCAGCCATGCACAGGCTGAATCATAGCTTCTCTGCCCATATGATTGTCACAACCTGTCTTGGAGCTAATTTGAGTCATCTCCTAGCTGAGACAAGGTCTCAACTTGAATTCTGTTTGGGCTTTCTCTAAGCCACCTGCACAAGCCCTAACCTCTGATGGATGTAAAAACGGGAGAGCCTCAGGTTAGTTATTCATGCGTTAATCGGTTCATCTGTTTGGTTTCTAATTTCGCTTCTCTCTTTCATGGTTGCAAAACGACAACACTAGACTGGAAGAAATTATTTTCATTCGAATTCATTCTACAAGCTTATCATGGAATCCTAGAGTCTGAGAGCTGGAAGAGACCCAAGAGGTCCAAGGTCCAACCCCACCCATATCCTAAAGGCATCCCATGCTTTCCGAAATTCAACAAGCTCTTATGCAGCCTTTGCAGAAGACCTCTGGGGAGAGAGAAGCCACCACTATCTCCTAAGGCATCTCCTTCCACTTATGGTTAGGGCTAATTGTTTTCCCTCCCATTCAGCTTAAATTGGCTTATGAACGTTTTCTACCCATTGTGACTAATTTGGCCCTCTGGGGCCAAACAAAACAAATCTAATCCTTTTTGACATGATAGCCCTTCAAATATATGAAGCCAAGCTTTCATGTTCTCCAGGCTAATCCTAAATAAATAAATGATGGAGGAGAGAGGGGGGGGAGAGGGAGAGGAAGAGGAAGAGGGAGAAGGAAAGGGAGAGGGAGAGGGAGAGAGAGAGGGAGAGGGAGAGGGAGAGGGAGAGGGAGAGGGAGAGGGAGAGGGAGAGAGAGAGAGAGAGAAGAGGAGACAAAATGTATAAAATGCTTGCATGTGGACATGTCATATATCTTAGGGACCTCTCATGTACTAGGCACTATGGTACATGTTGGGGTTATAGACAGCCCAAAGAAATCATCTCTTCCCTTCCAAGAGGCTACTTTCTACTGGCAGTGTGGCCCAGTAGAAAGATGGTTAAATTTGGAGTCAGAGTAGATCTAGATTTGAATTCCACCTCTGACTTTTTCCAATTCTGTGACCTTGGGCAAGTCACTGAACCTTTCTGAGTTCAAGTTTCTTTATCTGTAAAATACAGAAATTTGGTTAAGGGATCTCAAAGTTCCATTCCAACTCTGAACTTATTATTTATGAGCCTACTAGGGACACAGGTGGTATGAAACATAGACAAGAGCAACACCAGGTAATTGGAGGAGAGAGAGTGCAGTGAAAACTGGCTATTTTAAACTCCTCAAACATTTGGAAAGTATTTGCACGTGTTAATTAATCTGAGCCCTGCAACAACTTATGGCAGGAGGACCCCAACAATGTCATCCAAACAATACATGCACATATACAATCCCATCCTGCTAGGGACTTACACTTACAGGCATAATTAAATGGTTTGTGAATCCTTAATTCTCAAAGTTTCTTCCTTTCCTTCCTCCTCCACTAGGATCTTATGTTGACCTTCTCCCGGCAGTGCATCTCTGAAAACCAATGTCCAGCCTTCAGATCCTCTTGTAATCCCTCCAAACATTTGACAATCTGACCTTACACTTCCTTTGGTGTCTATTTCTTCTCTGGTTCTTCCACCTTCAAAACTCATCAAGCTCTGCCTCCTTCTTGACATTTAAGTAGGATCTTGGCCATGGCCAAGTTTGGCTTTGATTGCAGACCCTCCCCAGTATCTCTGACCTCCCTGTCTCTTGACTTATAGCCCCTTTCCTAGGATAATTCTTTTACAGACAGCCAGTACATTTTTTTTGCATGCAAATAGGAAGAACTGTGACTTTAGTTCTCCTCCAAGCATGTTATTAAGTCTTCCCTGTCAGACCTCAATAATGAGACACTTAATCCACACAATAACTGCCTTGTAGTTATTACTATTAGTAAGTAACAATAGCAGAAGAAGGCTCTGAAATTACTCAGTAGTGTACAATGATGTGCCATTTGTACTCTAGCCTAGCATCGAATCATTGTGAATAATATTATTTTCCTTTTATTTGTACTTTCAAAGAGCCAGGCATTTGCACGCTCAACAAAGGGAGTCATCGAATGTCCAAGCTGGAAGAGACCTTTGGGGTTGTTTAGTCCAACCTCTCCATCATGGGAAAGAAGGAGCGGAGGCCCAGAGAGGGTGGAAGCCGTGCTCTTTCTCTAACTTCTGTCCACTCCTGTTTTGACACTGGGAGTCAAGGAAGGCCTTGGGATTCCAAGGAAGTTTCCTTGGGATTCCTGCTTCTAGATTTCCTTCCTGGGAGCAGGACCAACCAATGGACCTCTCCTTCTGCATCCTAGAGAGCAACAGCAATCCCTTTCACTCTAGCCGGAAATGTATCTTCTTGTTTTCTGAGTCCATGAAACTCACTACCAGTGTTGCCTTCTCCATCCAACTGGGCAGAGGGCTTTGACCTCCAAGGCCAGGCAGGACACCTACCGTACACAGGACTCTATTTGTTTTTAATAACGGTTGTGGTGAAAATCTAAGAGAAGAGATGGAGAAAATCCATTTCTAAATGTACTGTAGGACCCCTTTGCCTATAGATGCAGTTTTCTGACAATGTGTATTTAGGCAACTAAGCAACCTAGAGAAAAATAAAGACTGAGAACAAACATGTAGCCCTAAAAAAAGCACCCTATATTTATGGCCCTGTCATATTCTCAGATAGGCTTTCACCTTGAAAGCTGTTGTGGCCTCTCTCTTCTGGGCACAGAAACCAAAAATACTTCATTTGGCATCAAGGATAGCCTCATCCTCCAAATTGGATGTCTCTAGGCAAGCAGTCATGTAATTTCTAATTAAAGCCTTCATCTCGAAAGGTTTTCAATGATGGGGAAGGGCTGTGGTCTCATAGGTATGATCTTTGAGGAGATGCCCTCAACTTCAGAAAACGTTCCCTTGGGTGATGGCATCAGAACGCATTTGATATGTTTTGCATGATTTCATGTGAATGATTGATATCTATTGCTTGCCTTCTCAGTGGGTGGGGGAGGGTTGGGAGAGAGGGAGCGAATTTAGAACTCAAAATTTAAAAAATAAATGTTAAAAATAAATAATAAATTAGAATGTTTATAAAAGGCATTTCGGCAGGAAAAAACATATGTGTATGTGTGTGTCTCCTGTTTGGGGTTGTCCTGGTCACATTTCACCACAAGAATCTCTGTAGAAAGGCACAAGAGCTGAAGTTACTTAATCTAGAAAAAAAGAAGGCTCAGGAATGTTTTAACAACTGTCTCAAGATTTTTTTCTATCTTCCTGGAATAAAGGAACCAAATTTCAATTGTGGCAGGGATTTGGGTAGAATGAAAGTGGAGACCTTTCATTTTTGTCTTCCTATTCCCAGTGTTTAAGAGTTGTAAGTGCTTAATAAATGCTCATTGAATTAAATTGACCAAGAATGGCTTTGATTCTCTCTACTTCATCTCTTTAGGTCTAAGATTCCTCATCAGTAAAAAGAGAACGGACTAGATAATCTCCGAGGTCCTCCATGCTCTAACATTTCACACTTAGAGATATGTTCATGCCCACAAGCTCTCTTCCCCATTTGGACTTCAAGTTCACTTTGGTCTTTGTTTTGACCAGATCTGAGATTTGAGCAGCGTGAGGAGTTCTATTTGAAGGACATCTTCTACTACATCAGGTTGGCATCTCCTTTGCTATTTATAGTCTTAGAGATTTGCCTGGGCCCTTCAGAGGTCAAGTCCAGGGTCACACAGACAGGATGCAGCAAAGATGAGACCGCATGTCAGCCAGGTCCCCCTCCATTCCGCCAAATTGCCTCTTGCCCAGACCATCTGATGGTAGAGTGATTTTCCCTTGACTCCAAGGAATAAAGTGTCACCCATTCCTTTGAGGTGCTGATGACAGATGGAACTCTTATTTCAGTCCAGTGAATGAACACCACCCTTGTCCCTTCCACCCCGACCCCCAAGACTAAAGTAACTTCTAAATGTGCTTGGCTCACTTTCAATGGTTTACATGCAGACCAAAGCCAAGCGCTAGCAGTCACCCCCTGGGCGATGCCTTCATCTCGGCTCATCCTTTCCATTCAAGACGCCTAGAGCTGACATGATAAGCACATGCTTTCTCTTGGAGGACTTTGTTTCCTTTTTTAAGCTTTAGTTGGGCATGGTGGCAAGATCACTAGTTTGGAAATAGAAAGATTGGAGATCAAGACTGACTCATCTGCCTATTAGCTGTGACTGTGGCCCAGGCACTTTAATTCAATTGAAAATGTTTACTAATCACCTAGCATGTGCACGGAGTGTTGTGCTGGGTGCCAGAGGCCCCATGCCAGGCCATAGAGACTTGGTGCCCCTTTTCTGAGCCTCGGTCTTCTCACTAGGAGGTAATGGGCTAATCACGGGCTCTCTGTGATCTGCTCTAAGAAGGCACTTCTGTGGAGCTGAGCTTGCAACTCGGCCCCTTCCAGGGGGCCCATACTTGGACCATTTTGGGCAACACGTCCTCCACTCAGAGGATCAGAGCTGGAAGCAGAGACTCCTCTGTTCCTCATCGTCCTGGTCAGTGTGGGTTGTGCTGAAAATCAGTGACCATGTAGAAAGAGGCTTTCAAACAAGGATGCACTTCTGCCTTTCTTTCCTAAACAGATGTCTTGGAACTCTCCTCGTTCCCCCTTGGGCTTCTTGAAATGAAGGGTTGGAATTTCTTCCCCTTCCCCTCTTCAGTGACAGCTACATAGCTACGGGCATGTGCCAGGGAGGATGCATGCTTGAGAACGTCATTTCAAGTGCATGGAGGTTTCTTCTTTTGGTTTCTTTCCCAGAGCACAGGTGACTGAACGCAATCCTGAGACAAATGTTCCTAGTTCTGAGGGCTACTTGTTGAAATTGAAAGAGTTTAGGAGTTTTGGAGTCTGGATAGTGACTGGCAGATAGAGGAAGGGCTGACCACCAATGAGGTCATCTTGGAACCTGAAGGCCCAAACCTTGATCTGGATCAGTCAGAAGACCTGGATCCTGAGTTACTGCTGAGACAGGTGAACTTCGGTGAAAGTGAAATATGTTGAATAATCTCACAGAAGAAATGACAGGGGAACATTTTGTCCTTTCCCCTTTGTGATCAGCCTTGCCCAGGACTGAAGCTGAGCTCTGTGAGAGTCAGGAACTAGGACTCCTTCTTGGAGAGAAGCCCCCCTTGGGCCAGAGGTGACATGTTAAATGTTGGCAAATGACACCCCCTACTTTGTAAGGTGTTGTGAGGGAAGCATAGCTCAAAACTTTATTGAATTGTAGGATTCTAATAATAAATCTTTTGGAGAGGAGGAGGAACAGGATCGATGATTCCATTGGTGTAGATAGGTAACTCCTGATCAGAACATTCCCTCCAGCAATTCTAATCTGCTCCTGCTCCTCCATTTATAGTCTTAGTGAGTGACTTTGGCTGGGTGGGTGGCCACTGAGAGGTTAAAGGGCTTGCCCAGGGTTACGCAGCTAATATATTTCAGAGGTGGAACTTGAACCCAGGTCTGAGTGATTGAGGCTGGCTGTTAATCTATTTCAGGATACTATCTCTTTAATTACAGTGTCTTAGTGTTGGAAAGATCTTAGAGGCTACAAAATCCAACCTCTGACCCAGTGGAGGAGTGCTATCTTTAGTATCCCTGAGAGAAGGCCAGTCAGTCTTTTTTTAGACACTTCTATGAATGCCTTTTAAAAAATTCCCAAGGCAGCCTCTTCTGTTTGAGGGCAGCTTGCATGCTTAGAATGGTCTTCCTTCTACTGGACTTTTACCCTCCTACATGGCACCTCCTGCCATTTTCCCTCATTTTCTTTGTTCTTATGTAGAGGACTATTTTCTTGTCCATGTGCAACAATGCTGCCATTTAAGCCAGCTCCCAAATTCCCTCTCTCTACCCCTGCCCTGAAGTCTTCTACTATTTAAGATCTGCAGCCATCCCAAAGATCACAGCATCAGAGTGTTTTAGAGAAGCTATCACCTGCCAAGGTACCACACAGTAGGTGGGTCTCTGGGCTTCATAACCTGGGCTCTCTCCAATCCATTCTTCCTCCCATCCACTTGACTTTTCAGACATGTTTTCTAGCTATTTCTTCATCTTGACTAGCTGCCTTATGGATGTGCTCCAATGTATCAATGCCCCTCTTAGAATGTGATATCAGAGCACTCCAGCTGCTTTTTACCCAGAGCAGGGTACTGAAGGACTGGGTATGATGGGGATGGGATCTGAACCCCAAAAGGAAAAGACCATGTCCTTGGGATCTAGACCCCCAAAAAGGTAAAACCCCCTGGACTTTCCCACATGGCCCAGGTCCTTGGCCTTTGCCTGGGGCACCCAGCCCTTCTGGGTCCTTCTCTGTTACCTCTCAGTCATCACAGACTACTTGGCCACTCCTAGATCCTTCCCATAGTGTTGCTGTATATAAGGTCTATCTTGCTCCCCCCCCCCCCATTAAAATGCTCAGATTCCTTAAAAGTCTGGCCAATGGTTCAGATTTAGTCTGGCTGGCTTGTCAATACAAGTGTCACAATAGTGCAAATTCTTAAAATCTCTCCCACCTGACTGGCATTCTAATAAACCTTGTCTTTGGCTGAAAGAAGGATTGGGTCAAATTCATTTGAGGCAGGATCTGCATCACTTGCCCTTGAGTTTCAGGTTGCCAACACCCGTAGACCTCAACAGGTGCTTCCCCTCTCTTAAGGACACCAGAGGTTACATTAGTTCCCTTGGCTGTCTCATCTTGCTCTCAGTATATCCCGAGTTTGTATTTGATTAAAACTTCTAGATTCACTACAGCCCCCCAGATCCACTGTTGTCTAGTATATCTGGAAAATAAGAAAATACTCTAAGCCTCCTCCCATTTTGAACTTGAGGAATTGGGTTTTTGAATCTAGGTTCTAGACTTTGAGAGAAATGATTATTTCATATTAATAGCCAATTATTAAAATTGGGGAGACTCAAGCTTTTTTCCCCTGACTTACTTCCTTGTCCTGAGACCAATTTCTCTAGGACAGGGCTTATGGAAGATAGGATTAACCTTCTCCTCATTCTGGCTATTGGAATTGCACCCAACTAGATCAGATTTCTAATTTATAATGAATTCGTGCCCATTGTGTTCCACTCAAGCTAATTTGGGTAGAGGTAGGTCCTCTGTCTAGGCTGCCCAAGGCTGTGGGTGTTCTGGGTGTAGAGGTAGTCCCTTGTGCAAGAATGACTTGATGTCCCTCTCCCAGCCCCTCATTAGAAGAGGTCCTCCTATCATTAAATGTTAATCAATTGATTGCCACCCTCTGTGACACCCACTCTTCCAAGGGCATATGGACTGTGAGCCCACCACCATGATTGGTCTTTGGCATTTGAGAGTCTCACTGATTCTTAATAAAACTCTACCATTATTAATAAAATAGTTAATTACCCAGAAACTATGTCTCTTGAACTTTCTAAATATCACAATTTTACATTTATTCCTGTTAAATTTTTCTTATCTGTTTTGATTCATCTTTCTGGTCCAGAAACATGGTATTTGGAATCCCATTCTGTTCTCTGTCATATTAATCCAGCGTTCCAGTTTAGGATCATGTACAAGCTTGATAAGCATGCCTTAGATGTCTTCAATCAAGCCAAATCCTGTTCCAAGAGCCCTGTGGCAGGTTTGCTGTCTAAACAGGGGTTGTTGCTATACATGTGTCCCGGCAGGAATCTGCTGAGACCACCACCACCTCCCTGGTCTCCCAAGTTTGCAACCCAAGATTCATACATAACTCTTCCTTCTCTCCTCCTTCCCCATATCTAATCATTTGCTAAGTCTTGAGAATTCTGTGTCTGAAATAACTCTCACACTCAGCCTCTTCTATCCATTCACATAGCCTTCATGGGTTGGTCTATGGCACCCAGGAGCCTGCTCTTTTCTCCTAGGCAAGTTAAGTGATTTTCTTTTTACCTTAATCAGGTAAAATGTGGTTTGGGTGAAGAGAATAAATGATGATTTTGCTGGCCCAAATTGCAGGAAGAATCCATCCTGTCTGCTTAAAAGGGAAAGAATCCAAGGATCTCAAATTTGGAAGAGATTTTAGAGATTATCTAATATATTCCACAACAACTATGTCTGCTAAGTGACCATCCAGCCTTGGTGAAGGCCTCGAGTGAGGGCAAACTCTTTCTCTCCCCAGGTAGCCTGTTCCACTTTGGCCCACATCTAACTCTTAAGAGGTTTTCTTTTCCTTCTGTCAAGCCCATATCTATCTCTCTCAATTGTTTTTCTTGGAGGCTTTTGATGTAGGCTCTTTGACTTTGTTGACTTCTTCTGGTTGTATGTTTTGGTCTTCTTTGTCACCAAAGAAAGATTCCAAAGTCTGAGACTGAATCCGAGTCCATTTTCACTGCCTGGCCATGTTCCCAGCCAACTTACTTGACCCTTGAGTTTTTCGTTGGGGTATGATTGCTTGTAGACTAAAGAGTTCTTTGTTCCAAGCTTGAGAGGATGTGCCTGTTGTTTTCAGAGCTATTTCTATACAGCCAGCTCTGCCACACCAGCACTCCTCCTTCCCCAAAAACTGCCAACCTGGACCTGACTCAGATCTTAAGCTGGTTCTGCACTCCTGCTCTGATCCGCCAATTAATTCCTCCCACCAGGTGAGCCTGGGTCCAGAAGCAACTACAGCTGTAGTTCTGTAGCTGCACCACCCCTGCTGCCCCCGGGGTGGTGGCAGAACCGCAAACTCTTTTCACTCTGTCCCTGGCAGCTTTTCCCACTAACCTTCTCTGTTGTCTTTGGTGTTTGTGGGTTGAGAAGTCTGGTAACTGCCACAGCTCACTGATTCAGGGTGCCAGGGCCTGTACTGCCCAGCTCCTGGTCTGGTTGGTCCTGCCTCCACCTGCGCTGGGCTCTGCTCCCCTCTGCTCTATGCACAATAGACCTCATCTAGTGACCATCCAGCCTGTCCTGGGCTGGGTCCCTGCTTCCCCCTGCTATTTTGTGGGTTCTGCAATTCTAGAATTTGTTCAGAGCCATTTTTATAGGTTTTTGGAGGGACCAGGCGGGGAGTTCATGCAAGTTCCTGCTTTCCAGCCGCCTTCTTGGCTCCGCCCCCTACCTCTCCCAATTGTTTCTAGTTCTGCCTTTTGAGGCAGAGTAGAACAAGGCAAAGCTCTCTTCCACATGACATCTCTTCACGCACTTGAAGACGTGATCGAGTCTCACCTTAGTGTTGTGTTTTCCATGGCAAACATTCATGGTTCTCTCAGCTTATCCTCATAGAAACATAGTTTCAAAGCTCCTCACTATTCTAGGCACCCATTGTTGGAAGCTTTCCAGATTATTAATATCTTCCCTCAAATGTGGACCATGTTAATACAAGCGGATGCTACTCCCTTCTCTTAATATGCTGCTGTTGTGGTTATTTGTCCTTCTTTTTCAAAGGGATTGATGACATCACAGGAATAATGTATTGGCTTTTGTGTGAATTGGATTTAAGTGAGGTAGAGTTGCAAAAGTCATCAGCCTCGTTATCTCTTCCAGAGTCATTGAAGTCCAAAGGCAACATCAAAGTCAGGATCAGTAACGATCTGGGATGCAGCGGATGACCTTGGGGTCTTCAGTGCAAGCTCTGAGCACTCCGCAGTACCTGCTTCAGGTGCCTTCACGGTCATTGTAAAAAAATTGTTCTCATCTGCCCATTCCACTGGGAGAAGTCTTCACATACTTGGGATAGACAACCCCTAACTCACTCACAAGTTTGAGGCCCATTGGTTACCCTCAATATACTGTTCGAATTCTCATCATGGTCCCCAGACAGTGAGGAAGAAGAAAATTCAGTCCACCTTGAACTGGATGGATTCCACCATCCCCAAGGTAAGATTCAGCCTTTATGAGAAACATCCAATACACAAAACGGACCATTCAGATGCTTCTAGAAACTTGACTATTATTCCCTGAGCCTATACTAGAAATTATTCTTTCCTCAATCTATTTTTGCCTTCCATGGTGACAGGCGCTTTCTGAGCATCCACGTGCCAAGCGGACTTTTATCAGCACCTTCGTTACCTTCAGGAGGATCAGTGGATGGCACTCTCTTATCCTAATGACCAAGATGTTGTCTAAAAATGTTTTATTGATTGTATTTATTATGTCAGAGTTATTTCCATGCCTATCGCTTCCTCTCATAATTAAAAACCAATGAAACAAACGCACCTGGCACGGTGACTGTGCCTGACAACATCTACCACTTCTTGCTCTCGCTGGTCGTGCCCTCTCGAGGAAGTGAGGGACTCGGGTCTCATCATCTGCTCTCCAGGACTGTTTGGCTTTTCCCTTACTTGGAGTTCAACTTCCTCTCAGCCGTTTTGTTTACATTGTTGTAGTGATTTGGTGCGCTGTTCTCTGGTTCTCCTTAGTTTACTCGGTATCATTTCACACAAATCTCATGTTTCCCTGAATTCCTCATGGTCGTCATGAGCAAGGTATTTAGGTGTCTGGACTGTTGTTTTCAATATTCATAACAGAATGATGATAGTGCATTACCCCTTGCCTTCACCTTTGGTACAGAAGCATATGTTTCTTCCTTCATCAAGACACATATCCTATCTGTCTCATGGGTCCTTGCTAGAGAAGTTAGTAGCAAATGACCCGTAAGTCACCAGTCACCCAAATCTTATTTAATAATCTGCTATTTGAGAGGCATTCTAGAAGACATAGTTACTCTCTGTTTTCCTGGCTTCTCTATGGTCAATATTTCTATTAAGTTAGATCACTACAATGAACAGAAACTGAGCCATGCTATCTCAGCTGGGCCTTTTATTCTGGGAAGGTATTCACTGAGTTATGACTTAATGTTATATCCTTAGCCTTGATAAGGGTGAGGAAGAAGCCAAGAAGAACCACTTGGACAGCCCTGCTATATCTTTGGCAAAAATCATGACTGAAGATGCTTTCTACTGCAATACCTGGTGTCTCTCTTAAATAAGGACTCCAGTAATAAATTCCTCTGGGAATTAACTTCTAGGGTGGTTTGCCTCTGTAGACAAATTCATTTCCTTTTGTCAGACAGACAATCCAAGGAGATGCCCTTTTTGCTTTAGTTATGCCAGGAAAGCCGGAGCCAAATTCAGGGACCAACTATGGCAATTTCTTCATCTCAGGTGCTTGCCATTCTCTCTGCTTCTCTAAGAAGACTTTTGTTCTATTTTAATACCTCTGGGTCCTGTGTTTATATTGTGTTTAATTTGGTAAAATCTGTAAGTCTTTTTCAAAGGAGGCATGGTAGAAATTCTAAATACACAAATATCCACATCCAGATATATAAACTGTATCTTCTGAAAGTATTAAGTATTTGAGTGACTCTTCCATAATAATTTCTTTTGTTATTTCAATGCTTGAAATCATGCTTTTGATCTGAAGACTTTCATTGTCTTTCCTGCCTCCCCTATCCCCATGCCTTCCCACTTCTGGCTCTAGGAACAGTAATCAAATCAACTTGACCAGTTCTAGAAAGAATGTGCCAATCAATTCCCCGATGATTCTACTCTTTATTTTGTTACTTGCCTGACCAAAATTCTCCTTCCCAGATGCCTCTTTCCCATATAGATTGTTTTCTCCCACTGGAATGTAAAGTTCTTGAGGTCATGGACTGCCCTGCTTTTTTTTTATTGGTACCCTCAGTACTCAGTTCATATCAAGGCTTCATAGAAAACACAATGTTCATTCATTCCTTCACTCTTTTGCTTAGGAGATAGCTTATTATATGAGTTGTTGAGATTAAAAGAATATCACCAGGTGGCCCAGACGTTGATGACATTTTTGAATTTAGATAAGTCGGTCCTTGGATGACATGCAAGTTGAGATAATTGTCAGTACCTTCCATTTGTACCCAGAACATTCCAGGTAACTTTATTAGGAATATCCCAGGCTAATACACTGTCACACTCACAAACTCATCTGTCTATCACCTGGCCCATACTCAGTGTCTTTCTAACTTAGAGTCACAGAAGGGACCTTGGAGATCATTGGGTGCATTCCTCCATCTTGGACAGACCCCTTCTGCAATCTTCTTGATAGATGATCATCATCTGGCCTCTGCTTCCACATTTCTAGTGACAGGAAGCTCGCTCCCTCAACAAGGCAATTCCTTCCATGTCTGAGGAGAGTTCTCCTCTCATGCTGAAGATACACATCAACTCTTCACTCACCACCCTACTTGTTTACATATTCTTGGAAGCAAAGGAGTGGCAGCCTTCTAGACACCTGGTGTTGGAGGGTAAGTACAAGGTTTTTTGTCCTTTTCTGAGGCTGTAAAAAGCTTTTATTCTAGAGAAAGTTGTCAGCATGTGTTTTTTCGTGGTAGAGTGGATTGAGAACCAGAAGGACCTGGGTTCCAGTTCAGCCTTCGCCCTGTCCTGGCTATGTGACCTTTGCCCTTTCAGCATTCCAGGCAAATTTCTGAGACCGTAAGTGATGGAGTGGGTGTCATTCTGCATAGATGGAAAGAATTTCCTGCCTGGGAGTTCCCTCCAAATGAAATCACAGGTCCAATTTAAAACAAACAAACAAACAAATTCCCTTTAATGCATAGGGTAATTTGAGTAACTTAGATAAAATGTGACCCTACAAGTATCAGACTATAGATGTCTGTAGATCTTGTTAGCCTTGCTAGGCTCTTTCACCTTAGCTCAGTCCCCAAAACAAAGAATCCCTGAGACTAAATAAAGCTATGTGCTTTGGAGTGATCTGGAATGTACTACCAACGGACCTTCATACTACTCTCTGAAAACATGATGCAAATCACACTAAAGAAAGCACCAGTTTCAGAGGCTGTACCTGGGCCTTTAGGATACACTCAACCCCATCCATTCTATACCTCCCACCCACCCATCCCCCTCCACCATCCCACACAGTTACTGGAATCTGCAGTAACCAACACCAGCCAACAAACTCAGAAACTAATCCTAAATTCGTGCTAGATTGCAAATCCAGAACATCTCTCTCCCAAGACAACTGTGAGTTCCATTAATAAATGTCCTTTTGGCATTGCATCCCAAGGTTATTTCTATGCCCTAATGACAGCCAGTCAGTCACTCAATAAATATTTATTAAGAGCCTGTCATGTACCAAGTACCTTGTTAAGTCTGAGCATGCCACTGATGTAACAAGTCAGGTAAGGCCCTTCCTTCATGGTGGAAGGTTTGGTTCCATGATGGTAAACGATTTCCCCTTCTGCCCTCAGGCTGGAGGGGTCCACCCAGTGGCTCTTGATTCGGTACAGGAATTTTGGGGATCTGTGGGGAAATGGAATTTGCTTGAAGCATGTTCAGGATTTTATCACTGTCAAAGTGTGGCCGTCTTTTGCCAGTTGTAAAGGAGCTGGCCACGAAGGAGTTGGACTGTATAAAAATCCTCATGCCTGAATTGAGACAGAGAGGGAAATTGGGTGGAGGGATCCCACATTCCCTGCCCCATATGTGAGAGGAGAGCAAGACAAGCCACCCTATCTGCTCTGTTAGTTGCTAGCTATGGCTGATAATCATGGATCCAGAGCTTCAAGTCAGACAGTCAGCAAGCAAGACACTGCAGTAAAAAGTGGAAGTACAAGGGCAGCTAGGTGGCACAGGGAGTAGAGCACTGGCCCTAGAGTCAGGAGGACCTGAGTTCAAATCCAGCCTCAGACACTTGACACATTTACTAGCTTCATCACACTTACTGTAACACACTTACTAGAACAAGTCACTCAACCTCAATTGTCCTGCCTTACCCCCTCAAAAAAACTAAAAAGTGGAAGTACAAAGGAAGGCCAAAAGGGAGACGACATGCAACAGAGATGCGCCTACAAAGATGTACTAAATGGGGCTATCTCGGGGGAAGGCATTAACAACTGGGGGGGGGTGGGAGGACTGGGGGGACTGGGGAGACTGGGAAAAGCTTTCTGCACAAGGCAGGATTTGAACTGAGTCCTGAAGAAATCAGAGAAGCGAGGAAGGAGACAGAAGAGGAGGGAGAATGCTTCAGGCATGAGGGAGAGTAGGGGTGAAGACATGGAGTTGGAGGACGGAGTGTGGTGTGTCAGGTACAGTGTGAAGGCCGGTGTTGCTGGATTGTAGAAGGTGGAGCTGAGAGAACAGAATCAGAGGACTGGATGGGTAGGAAGGAGCCAGGATGTGAAGGGTTTGAGAAGCCAAAGAGAAAGTTTCATATTTTATCTTGGTCTAATGGGGATCCACTGGGGCTTACTGGGTAGAGAAGAGACATAGCGAGACCCGGGCTTTTGGAAGATCACTTGGGCAGTGGAATGGCTGAGGAATTGAAGTGGGACTTTAGAGACCATTAAGTGCTTCATTTTGTAGATGAGGAAACTGAAGTGCAGGGACAACTCCGAGTGGCCCAGGCAGTAAATCTGCACCTTCCTCCTCTGCCCTGACATCAGGCCTTTCCCCTTGGTATTGCGCAGCCTTCCACTTAGGGCCTTCTGAAGACGGCCCATTCTCCCCCTGTGCTCAGCAGCTCCACAGGGTGGTCTTCTCTACCCAGAATGCTCATGGGGACTCTGTTAGAAGCCTGAGGATGGGCCAACACAGCTCTGGCAGTGAACGGGAATGCAACGTCTCTTTCCTCAAAGGAACTGAAATGATTGTTCTGGCAGCTTCCAGATCTTGCCCAGATCTAAAGATAATAACAATAGATTATCTAATATCTAAAGACAGTAATAATTGAGGTGCCAAGTGGCTTACTGAATGCTTTTACATACATGGAAGCTGAACATGTCTGTCATTTCCTCTGACTGACCGCTATAAAAGGTTGGCCTCTTCCACAAGCATCCATCCTGCCATGAGACTGAACCAATCCAGGTGAAGACCAGCCACAGATCCTTCTCCTACGAGGTGCCAGGGGCAACTCCAAACCAGCCAGTCACTGAGATTCCATCTGAGTTGCTTTTTGTGATGGGCATGTTCCTACGGAATAGGGAGAGGCCACTCATGAAAACTCATGGCAGGGGAATTACCCTAAACAGCCCTCTGACTTACACAATCTCAATTTTCTTCACAACACCCTAGGAGGGAGAGCCTTTTTAAGGGTGGAGGGGAGGGGGTTGGAACCAGACTGGAAATTTAATTTAGCACCAGTGAGGAAACTTCCTCTATCAAAGCAGATTGTCAACAGTTCTGTAATTTAGAGTCTTAGAGATTTAGCTGATGGCACCAAGAGGTTAAGTGCCTTGCCTAAAGTCATTACAAGGTATTATTAGCCCATTTGCTACAGGAGGAAACTCAAGTAGATTCCCCAGCACAGTAGGCCAGGATTCAACAGCTAGGAAGTGTAGAAAAGGGAGCTCAAACCCAGGTCCAGCCTAATTCCATGTTCTTTTTATCCCATCAAGGCCAAAAAGAACTGTCTGAGGTGGGGTACAAGGCATGTCGCCCACATAGAGGGAGCAGCTCAAACTGGCATGCGCTTCTTAAATCTTGAATTGTTTGGGTTCCAGGATGATAATTGGCTTCCTTTACATGGAAACCTCTGGATCCCTGCTAGGCCAGGGTGTAATCAATCTTTCAGATAATAAACCTCACTAAACTGCCATTACATACACCAGGGTTTATGCTAAGTGCTGAGAATTGAAATCAAGACAGTTCTCAAGAAGTGATTCTAATCTGGGCACTCAGCACATACTGAGGAGTTCAGCTGCAGGGCTGTTGGGGTGGTTTGGAGGGAGTAGTTACAGGGCAGGGGGCATGGCCCATAGATGCCAACACCAAGTGGGACTAGAAGATACAGTGGCAAGGACCCATGGTTCTAAGGGAATGGTAACCTGTCATCTTACTTGAAAAATGATGCCTTCCTGTTGACCAAATCCACTCTGAAGCTGGGGGGTGGAGGTGGGGACTGAACTCAGAGCCATTAAAAAGTGGAGAGGAAGCCCGAGGGTCAGAGTGGAGCAGGTGTTCTGGTGGGTGGGAGTGAAGAGAGTCAGAAACCAGAAGGGGATCCAGTGAAAGAGAAGCTTCCAGGAAACTTGAGGGCAAATCCCAGGGGAGGAGGAGAATCTCAGGAGAGTGTGACTAGACTGAAGAGAAGCACTCTTACATCACAGAAGCCTCCTCCCTCTATTACCCAGTTAGTTCCGAGGGTGGAGAAGTGGGGAGGATTCTTGCCCCTTGTCCACTGGTTCTGTACCTTTCCCAGACTTGGTGGGATCGAAGGGTAAGGTGAAAGAGTGTCTGCCCTCAATAAGCTTATATTCTATCAAAGGAGACAACATACACATGTAAAGTAATATGCAAAATATGCTTAAATTAGGACAAGGCAATTATTAGGGGTGGAGAAAGGCATTAGCAGCTATGAAGTAGAAGAAAGGGTACCGAAGCAAGAAGAGAGTTAGAGTTACATTACAAATCAAGTTGGGCTGATAAACATCTACTAATCTACTGTAATGGGTGTCTACAATCCTGTCTTCAGTTTCACTAAGGTCATTTCACTAATTTAATTACATCTGTCAACTGTTTTGCTGAAACCATGATGGTGGGTCAACCTGGGGTGAGGTCTTTCCACACAAGGATATTGAGAAAGTCTCATGGGCCTGGGGAGTGGGGGAGTGAATGAGTCTAGCTCATAAGGGCAGATGTCATTGGGATGTCGCCCATTACTAGTGTGTTGGTCTTGGCACCATCTTTCCAAGTTGGTCATTCTGTATCCTCTGCAGCTCTGATTTTGTGCAACTCCCAAGAATGGGTGGGGTGGGGTGGAGAGCTTGATCTGGCAAACCAGGCAGTAATCCGAACCTGTTCCAAGTTCTGAGTATTGTGGTAAGTTTGCTTGAAATTGAGTCCAGCAATTAGCTCTATCCTCATGTTTTCCCCTAAGCCCAGGGTTAAGTGAAGGAATTTGGAACCAACCCAGTTTTGTTGGCCAGAGGGTTGAAACAGTGTACTTTGTCTATGACGGAACCCAGATAATGATGCAGCATAGATCATCACTGATGCAGCTTTTTTTTTCTAGCCACAGTCCAGATGCTTCTCATTTGGAATCAGCAAGGTGGGGGGTGGAGTAGTGAGAGTGGGAAGGATGTGTCAAGCTGATTTGGCTATTCATTTGAAGCTACTTGACTAACTGAAGTAATTATCTCCTCCTATCTTTAACCTGGGCACTATGTTCCCTTTTTTCCTTCTTCTTTTCAGTTCATTTGGTATTTTTTTCAGTATTTTTTTAGGACTACAATCCTCACCTGACAGATTTTTGCTTTTGCCAGAGGAAGCTCTGCTGGAGAGCTCTTTAACTTTGGGACATTGTTCCACGCCTGCAAATGTAGGGAGGAGCTCCAGTCAGACCCATGTTACCAAACTAGTATATGTCTACTCTAAAATGCTGGCTGAAGTTTGGAGCTTGAGCACCTCAAGCGTACCTCATCTTCTCCAGAACATCCTGGACTCTAAGATACTGCTGACCTTCACCTGACCAACAGAAAGGACTAGGAACTCCCTATCTGCCCTGCCGCCCTGTATTGCCCCTTTTACCTCACTCCTTACATGTTTTCTTAGAGTTTGGTAATCAAATCAACATCATTTTGCTCCTTGCTCTGCCATACACATCTATGTCAGCCCTGTCCATCCCAGGGACCTAACCCACTATCTCATTCTTTTCTTGTGCCCTCTGCAACTCTAGTTCTATTGTTAACAAACTTCCTTTCACATTAGCCCTGTTTCCTTTTCCTGGAAGTTGCTTTGTATATATTTGTTGTATTTAGTTTTCTAGGTACACGTAGTTCCCAGCCGATAAACTACGAGCTCCTTGAGATCAGGGACTCTTCCATTTTTTTTTGTTTTTGAATCTCTAGTATCAATATGTAATATAAGTAGCTATAACAGGCACTTAGTGAATGAATGTTGTTGAAGTGAATTGAGTAGTCCCAGTCAAGTCCATTCAAGACCACCTTGATTCTAGTACCTCCTCTTGAAGTTATCTGGAATTCATCTTGTACTTAATTCTCGAACACTTATGTGGGTCCATGCTGCCTTCCCCTGGTATAACAAGCTTCCCCAGCACAGGGACTGTCTTAATTTTACCTTTGTATCTCCAGTGTCACAAATATATTCTGTATTTACTTGCATGTTGACGTAATGTTTCCTCCAAAAGAATTACTCGAAGGCAGGGATCACTTCATTTCTGTGTTTGCATCCCTAATACAGGACTGAGCACTAGGCATATGCTAATGCTGGTTGATTGCTTGATGGAAAAAAGGGAAAAGCATATGTTCAGTGCTTACTATGCACCATTATCACCAGTCTTCCAAACTCCCATTTTATTGATCATGAAACTGAGATTATGAGAGGGAAGTGACTTGCCTAAGGTTACACAGTTAGTAGGTATTCTTCATTCATACAGTATTTGCTAGGTAGGCATGGTTCTGGGTGTTAGAGATCCCAAAGCCAAAAAAGGCCATTCATGCCCTTAAGGGGCTGCAGTTCTATGGCAGAAAAAAAAAGAACTACAGATAAAAGTAAATAGGAAATGTATAGAAAGTTAAAAACCAAGTATTCTGGAGGTGAGGAAGAGGTCCCTAGCACCTGGAGGGATCAAGAACATATGAATTAAGCCTTAAAAAGAGTTAGGATTCTAAGACAGGTGAGTAGAGAATGCATTCTAAAGACAGGAACCTATACAAAAGTATGGAGGTTGAAGATGGAGACCCAAATACTCTGTGCAGGGAATTGGTAGTGTGACCCTTTGCCTGGAATTGTAGAGAGTAAAGGGGAACAGCATGTAATCGGCACGGGAAGATAGATCAAAAGCAGACTGGGAAAGGATTCCAATGTTAAATAGAGGAGTTTGAACTTTAACTCAGAGGCAATAGGGAGCCAGGGAAGCTTTTAGAGCAGAGGAGTCCTCAGACTGGTGTTTTAGGAAGACTGAGTTGGAAGCCGCTTGGCAGATGAATTAGAGAGGAGAAGGACTTAAGGCAGGGAGATCAATTAGGAGTTCAGGCAGGAGGTAATGAGCTCCTCAGCCAGGGCCCTGACTGTGTGACTAGATATAAAAGAATGGAAGAAAGAAAGGAAGAGATCATGTGAAGGTTCAACTGACAAGACTGGCAACAGCTTGGAAACGGGCACAGGGCAGAAGGCAGAGGCGAGTGGAAGTCTGGGGTTTTGAACTCAAGAGACCACAAAGGCAGTGTTTCCCTCAACAGAAATGAGTTTTGTTTGGACACGTTGAGGACATCCAATTGGCAGGGGGTGACACAGGACTAGAGAGACTTGGGCTAAGCCAGGTCTCCAACCCAGGTCTCCTGCCCTTTAATCGGCAACCAAATCAGTTAACCAGTGTTTGTTAAGCACCTAATGTGTGCTAGGCAGTATTTGGGGCAGTAAAAATACAGGCACAAAGAAAGAAACAAGCCTTACCCACTAGGAACTTACCTTCTAGTGGACCAACTAGTCTATCCTGTGAAGGTCAGAGATGAGACATAGACTGTTCCAACTTGTAAGGAACAGAACTGGACCTTTTGATTCCAAATTCCAGATCCTGAGCCCTTTCACTTACACCCCACTCCCAACACCATTGCTCCATTTGGGAAGCTATCTCCTTTAATGAAACAACTCCCAATAAGAGCTGTGGAACTGTTAGCGGCCACAAGCTTGCCCTTCAGAGGGCAGCTAGGTGGTGTAGTGAGTAGAGCATGGGCCCTGGAGTCAGGAGGACCTGAGTTCAAATTTGGCCTCAGATCCATGACACATTTACTAGCAGTGTGGCCTTGGGCAAGTCACTTAACCCTAATTGCCTTTCCTTTCCCCCTCCAAATGAAAAAAAAAAAACAGAGTTGGAAGTGCGCTAGCTGTGGGTGATACGCCTTGTCCCTTCTCGGCTGCGGTCACTTGTTTATGTTCACGCGACTCAACTTCTGCACTTTTCTGTGGCCAAGAACATTTCTCTGCTGTATGTTTCGGTTTCATGTCTTTGCATTTCTCTGGCCGTTTGGGGGAGAAGCGGGCTTCCTCTTAGGATCCCTTAAGGAAGGGATCAGGAACACGGGAGGCCAAAGAATTTTAGTTACTCAGCGCCTTCCTGCCCCAACTCGTGGAGCGCTTGCAGTGGGGACCTTTGTGGAAAAGGAGCAGAAGTGGAAATAACAGATGCGTGTGTCTTTGAAAAAGAGGTCATAGTGGCCTCCTGCTTACAAATGAAAAATACGGCTGAAGGAAATTTTAGCCAGACCTCTGATATGCAGCTTGGGAAGGGACCGCTTTGAGGCGAGCATGATAGGACACTTGTGGTCCCGTCTCACATTCTGACTGCGAGAAAGGGACTTTAATGAGCATTCAAAATATGCAGTAGAAGAGGCTGGTGCCATATTCCCTTTTTTGTAAATGTAGAATTTTGAATGAGCTAAAAACAAAATTCAGATGTTTTGAGATGTAGATTGAGTCCTTTCCCAATGTTTCTCCACCCCAAACCACAAAAGCTGGCCACATTAGGAAGTCGAAAGGATGGAATGATTGCACTTTAAGAGAGCGAAGAAAAAAACTGAACCTGATTTCATGGCATGCAGGCATCTCTTTGAAGGATCAAAAAAGTAAAAACCAATCCTGAGTTCCAATTTTTATCCACAGAAACTCTCAGCTTTGGTTATGGACTCCTCTTTCCTGCCGGTTAAAATCATAGGAAACTTTCAGCAGCAAGTGGTTAGAACATTTTGTCAAGGTCATTCGTTGGGTTTCATGCTAGGGCTAGAGCCAGAAGGCCATCCACAAGCATTTATGATGCAACGGAACCTCCACCCACTCCACCCATCTCTAGGACAGCATTGGTTTTCCATTTTATTTTCCTTGTTCTGTTTGCTTTTACTATTGTGGATGCTGCTATGACTAAGGGCTGTCAAAATCCTGGACTCTTCCCTGAGGTTAGATAGAAGTCCTTATCTGAATCAGGAGGCAGCCTGGCCTGGTGGAAGAGCTGTTAGTCTTGGAATCAGGAAGACTTAGATTTAGATTCCACCTCTGGTGTTTACTAGATGGATGACTCTGGAAAAGCCCTTCACCTCAATGAGTCTCAGTTTCCTCATTTGTATAATGAGATAGGAATGTTGGTGCTGATTATCTCACAGAGTTGTGGTCAAATTCATGATACCATGGAAGCAACATATTCTATAAATACTGGAATGTTTACTAATATTCTAAGGTTCACAACCTGAATTAAATAGCTAGACGGGTCCAAGCGGAGGATTTCACCAAGGAGGGTCAGTTCCTGGCTTCTTGGATCTTCCCAGATCTGTTGCCAAATGGTCTACAATGATTTTCTTAATACCCTTGAGGCACCAGTACTCTCCTCCCCTTGAAATGCCTTTGTATCATTTTATATACACCTGTGTATGTGTAAATCTGTGTATCTATGTAGCTACGTGTACACACATACATATATATATATGTGCATATATGCATACGCTCATATATATATGTATACACACACACACACCCTCTGCCCTCTGTAGAATAGAGAGGGGAGGAACTAGTTTACCTTTCTGTCCTTGTATTCCCAGTACTTGGCACATCTCTTGCTCCGCAGAAAGTGCTTAATCAATTTTGATTGAATTGAATCTACTGTATTGGGAGTTGAAAGGGTCCTTCCAGGTCATGTGGTCCAAAGTCCACACATTAGAGACGAGGAGACTCGATCCCCGAGATATGAAGATCCTTGTTCGCGGTCATAGCTTGTAAGTAGTAGAGCCTGAATCCAAACCCAGATCTTCTGAATCCCAGTCTGTCTCTCTTTCACAGGGACTCTCCTAGATGCCACGCCCACATCTTTATTAGGCAGGGAGGATCATGGGATCATGATTCTAGAGCTGGAAGGAACCTCAGAGGTCATGCAGCCCAACTTTTTCAATTTATAGGTGAATAAATGTATATTCTATTGTGTAGTGCCCCTCCCCCTTTTTGGTACCAGCCATTTCATTGGTGTAGGGAGCTCTTGCCGTGGAACATCCTCTACCAAAGCACACCTGAACTTTTTCTGCACATCTTTCACTTTCTATCTATTTATCCTTGTTGGACCATCTGGGGCCAAGCAGAAGCAGAGTTGCTTTTCTATTTTTCTACTTGAATTCTTTTCAAATTTCTGAGGTCAACCCTTTCCACCCCATGAGGTCTTCTCTTCTCCTAGCCCCATACCCTGAGTTCCTTTACTGGATTCGATATCCTATCTGTTAAAGAGCTGGCTCTCCCTCACGTCTTTTCCATGAGCCAAATCCTTATTGTAGGAGGAGGGTAAATGACTGACAGGTCAATGTTGTTGCCATACAGGAACAATCAGTGTAAACAAAGAACAGAAACCTCAACACACATGTGGAAAGGAGCTCGGGCAGGGATCAGATGGACTTTCCTACTCCCTCCAGACTGGAGGGCAATAAAAATCTGAATAAGCATCTTGTATTGGAATGAAGAGGAGTTTTGGGAGCCTCCTGGGGAAAAATTGGAAGACTTGCCCAAACCTCAGCCCTAACGACCGAGGCACGTGGCTCATGTTCCCTCGAGCCAAGTTGGATGCAGCAACCTAACTTGTTGGGGTTTTTTTTCTACTTTTCCACTTGCCTCGTGGATTCTGAGAAGTACTTTGCTTTCCTTTTCAGTCCTCCTCCCCATTTGGGTGGACATTTGTCTGTTTACCCAGCAACACTGGGCAATGCCAGCCATTTTGTTGCTGGAACAATTATGTTTGACACTAATGTTTGTTTTTCCATACATCCCAAACCATGACACACATCTTATTAAATAATTATAACTGGCTCACTCTGTATGGAACTCAGTTTGTCATTTCTGTAGGCTGATCCAGTCAATCATAGTGCTAATCGACAACACTCAACGAGGATGTGTCTGTTAGAACAGAGGTACAGGCCAAGAGTGTTAATTCCATCCATCCATCTAGGTCAAAGTTGTTTGCATTGTACAAATTGTTCTCCGGATTCTGCTCACTTCGCTCTGAATCAATGCAACAAGTCTTCCCAAGTTTCTTTGAAATCCTCACTTTCCTCCTTTCTTAGGGCACAGTAATATCGCATTACATTAATATATCACAACGTGTTTAGTTATTCTCCAGCAGCTGGTCACTCCTTCACTTCCAGTTCTCTGCCAATACAAAAGGAGCTGCTATAGATGTTTGTACATATAAATCCTTTTCTTATTTCTCTGATCTCTTTGAGGACCAGAAGTGGTATCACTGGGTCTAAGAGTGTTCATAATTTGGTGGCTTTGAGGGCAGAATTCCAAAGCGCTTTCCAGAATGGCTGACCCAGTTTACAGCCCCTCCAATGGTGTATCAGTGTGCCTGTTTACCTTTCCCCCTCCAGTGCCTCCAATATTTGTCATTTTCCTTTTTTGGTCAATCTGGCTAATCTGATGGAATTGCTTTCATTTGTTTTTCCTCTGATTATTAGCTATTTTAGCATTTTTCATATGGCTGTTGATAGCTTGGATTCTTTCTTTGAAAATCGTTCATTTCCTTTGATGATTTGTCAGTCATCAGTGGCTTTTTCAGCCTCATCCATGCTACGTGTGATTTGACTCCTTCCCTGTCAGCTCATGAACTCTTAAGGCTTTTCAGAAGTGACATGGTTCCCGGTAAAGGGGGGGGGGGAAGACAGTTGAATAACCTACAGGGAGTGGGAGAACTAGTCATGTATGATCTAGGCTGGAGGGCATGGCTTGGTCCTAGTATCCAACTGGTTGTCTCCTTGTTAGAAGTGCTTCAAAGCCCAAGACAGAGTCAACTTGCATTGGACCGAGCTTGAAAAGCCACAGGTTGGGCATCCTGACGTCCAGTACAAAGTAAGTTCCCAGACCTTCTCCTCCCTGGGATTATGCATTTCTCTTTGTGCAGCAATGAGGTCACAGAGTCACGCAGGTGATATATCTCAGAGGCAGGACTTGAGCCCAGGTTTTCCTGACTCTTCTGTTTGCTGCACTATGCTTTCCCACTGTGCGGCACCCAGTAGGTGCTTGTTTTTGATTCCTGAACAAGTTATCCATCTGCACTGTTTAGATTGCACATTGATGAAAGCACGTGTCAGGTCTCCGCTCCAAACAATATTTCAGTGAACAGTAGTAGGTGAAAGTTGACAAAAGTGTCTTCCTTCTACATTTCCTCTCTTCCTAGGGGCGGATCCTGCCTACCAAGATCAAACCACAGGTCTTCCTCCTGGTTCCAGCAGAGCCAGAAGTCAGGAGGCCAGCCTAGCCAAAGCCCTAGCTGTTGTCACTGATACCATGGCCACTGAGCTCAGCCTGGAGCATGCCAGTGATGGGGCAGAGAGGGCCTGCTGCATTCCCAGACAATGAGATGGGTGGTCACTGGACAGCTGCTACACCCCTCTGATGGATGGGGCTGTCCCGCCCAGGCTTTGTGGAGGCAGCCTCCCTGAGCTGGGATGAAAGGCTGCCGGGAACGTTGCTCAGGCTCTGGCTCAGCCTGCCTCGATGGAGTTCCCAGACCTCTGCTTGGAGCATCTCTGCCTGTTTGTGCAATTACAGGGGAAGGCAGGGCTCTGGGCCTGACGCAAACCAGGGGGAGGAATGCCTGGCTTGGGTGGGGGAAGAAATGGCTGCCTCAAAGATCTGAAGGTAGGAAATACAATGTCCAGGGAAGCAGAGTCAGGGAGAAACTGGAGCCAGAGAAGCCTAGGAGGCTCTAGATGTGATCCAAGGGAGAGGCGAGCACTCAGCTCGGGTGGTAACCTTGTGAGTGGGGAGAGCAAGACAGAGCTACGAGAGGAGGATCCCGGGTTCAGGGCTGGCCACTGTCACATCCCAGCCGTGAGACCCTGCGCAGCTCATTCAGCCCCTTGGAGTTCCAGATAACACTCTAAGATTGGGAGGTGCAGAAGCATTCTGACTTTCTGGCATGATAGTTGCAGGGGAATTGCATGGCATAGGCCAGAGAGGCGGTCTCTGGGTCAAGAAGACATTCAAGGCCTGTCCCTGTCATCTAGTGGTGTGCCCCTGAGCCAGTCATCAATGCTCCCAGGCTACCGTCTAAGCTAAAAAGCTGCAGAGGAGGTGCTGCCCTTCATTGGTGGAGGGAGCTTCCTTACCGGGGTTCACTATACTGAAGCAGCCTAGCATTGTAGCCAGAGGTACAGACTTGGGGTTAGGAAGGCCAGGGTTCAAGTCCTGCTTCTGCACTCTGAGCAAGTTCTTCTGAATTCTTGGAGCCTCAGCTCAGCGTCCTAATCTGTGAAGTGGGGATAATACCACACGTATGTATGGACTCCCAGGGTTTTTGTGTGATACACTAAGAGAAAGGAAAGAAAACACTCAACAAACCTAAGTGATGCATAAAACACGAGTTACTGCTGCTGCTGCTGTCTCTACTGCTGCTGCTGCTACTACTACCACTACTAATGCTACTGTTGCTGTGGCCACTACTACTATTAGATTTCTGATTCCTTCAGCAGAGGGAACTTCCCTCTACCAGTGAAGATTGGCAATTTCTCTGTGATTGGAGTAAACTGCCTGGGACCCAGAGAGGTGAAGTCCGTCAAAGGAAGGTGAAAAGGGGGTAGGGGAAAAATACCCAGAAGTCCTGAGGGGTTGAGGTGTGCTACTCAGGTCAGATGTGGGACTTGAACTCAGCTCTTTCTGGCTTTGAAGGGAGCTGTCTTTTCACTAGCCCACTCAGCCACTTCTTTGAAAACATAGTCTGGAGAGAAATAAAGAAATGATAAAGCCAAGGTGATCTGTTCTTTGGGAGGGGGAGTGAGAAATCTTTGCTTGATGAAGTGGAGGACCATTTTAAATGGGAAGAGGGAGGGAGGAGAGCCAAATCATGAAGTCTTTTTTATGTTGGCTAAGCCCCTCTGGACTTCTGGGTATTTCCCCCTACCCCCCTTTCACCTTCCTTTGACTTAGTGTTGTCTCCCGTTAGAATGTAAGCTCCTAGAGGGCATGGGCGGCCTTTTTGTTGGTTTTCGTATTTTAGATTCTTGTTGACTGACTGACTTTCCACTTGGAAAACCAAAGTTGAAGCCTTTGAGGGCCAATTGGAAATATTTTCCTTCTAATCCTTAGTCACCCTTCTGTTTACTTTCTGTTCTGTGATAAGAAATATTATCATTATGAACTCCACCTTCTAAAATCAAAACAAACCCCTGGTTACTAAGGCTTAGTGATGTGTAGAATAAATTGCCAGAGGAGTTTTTAAAGAGGCTGCTGCCAAAGGAAGGGGAAAGAATTCTCCAGATGTGGAAAGTTAATTTTATAATCCAGTAAATAAATACGGAACTATCAGGCACATTGACCCCTTGGCAATATTAGACCTAACCACCTCCTCCTGGCTACTCTCCCCTCTCCCCTTGGATTTCATGACACTTTTCTAACCTGCTTGTCTGACTACACGTCTGATATCTCCTTCTCAGTCTTTGTTGGCTGTTGGATTCATTGTGATCTTTACAGAGCCATATGCCCTGGGCCCTCTCTGTGGCCCAACCTCTCATCTTCTCTCTTGATTTCAATGACTATCTCTATGCAGATTGCTCTTAAATCTTTGTACTCAGTCCCAATCTCTTCCCTGAATTCCACTCCCTGGTTCCCAAAGGCCAGTAACGGACCTCTTCCTCAATGCCCCCTACTCACTGGGTTCAAAATGAAACTCCTCCTCACTCTCTAGACTTCTCACTTTGGAATCACCTCTGTCCCACTGCTCTCTCTCTCCTGGCTGCTGAGTCTTTGGCCCAGAGCCCCCCACCCACCAAAGAGGCCCCCAGGACATGTGTCACTCTCAGTTCTGTTCCTCGATCTTGGCCCATTGCCTGATAGCAGCCTTGCTCCCTCCCTTCAATCCCTCTCTCTTTCCTTTTTCCTCCATTGGAGTGTAAGCTATTGAGGATGGGGACTGTATTGATTGGTTGTCTTTGTATGCCCAACGCTTAGTACCTGGCATATGGTAATAACTTGGTCGATGTTATCTCTATATCTGCTTGAATTCATCATCAGCTTCCCCTCTTAAAGCTGCCCCTCCGTCCAAATTTCCCATTTCTATTGAGGGCTCTGATATCCTCCCCACAAAGAGTCATTTTATACTCTCTGAGCTTTGGTTTCTCCATCTGGAAAGTGGGAGAGTTGGACTAGGACCAAATTAGAGGCTGTAGAGTTCAAAGCCTCTCATTTCACAGATGAGGAAACTAAGACCCAGAGAGAGGAGTTTGACCAGCCCACAGTCACACAAGTCATAAGGGACAGAAACAAGATTCCAGTTTAGGTCCTGGGACTCCAAGGTCAGAGCTTTACTACTGCTCCAGATTAGGTAGTCTAATATCCTTCTAACCTTAAATCTCTAAGGCCATGATTCTCAGCCCTCCCTCTCCATCTAATTGTAATGTAAGCTTCCTGAGGCCAGTGTGTGTGTGTGTGTGTGTGTGTGTGTGTGTGTGTGTGTGTGCGTGTGTGTATATGTGCGTATGTGTAGATGTGTGTAGATGTGTGCATGTGTGTGTGTGTGTATGTGTGTGTGTGTGTATACTCTGAGAGTGAGATTGGCACAGAGCTTTGAACAGGGATAATGTCCTTAGAGAACATTTGTTTAAATGAATTAGATTTTGAAGGAACTTTCCTAGCACAGAATTCTTGGTTTCAGAGACAGAAGCTGCAATCTGAGGCAAAAGACACATTTCCATTCTCTACTGAAGATCAAGTCTCTGCTCTGGACTCTAGGGAGGAATGAGAGGCCAGGTGTTCCTGAACAAGGCAACCATTTTACCACAAAATGCTCAGGAGCTACTTGGGGAAAGGCCTTCCAGAACCTTCCTTCCTCCCCCTTGCCTCAGCCCAGTGCCTTCACTAGGGGTTAGTATGTGTCAGTGTATGTGAGTCTATGTATGTGTGTGAATAAGTATGTATAAATGTGTATATGTGTGCATATAAGTATGTGAATGCATGTGTGTGTTCATGAGTGTGAGTGCGTATATCTGTTTCCAAGTGTGTAAGTCAGTGTGTGAGCTTCTATAAGGGTGTCAGACTGTGCATATGTCTATGAGTATATATGAGTGTGTATGAGTCTGTATATGTGTGTGTGTGTGTGTATACATAAAGAATTTGTATATGTGAGTATGTGTGTGTGTGTATGTAAAAGTGCGTATGAGCCTGGACATGTATGTGAGTATGTCTGTGTGTCTATAAAGTTTGCTTGTTTATGAGTGTGTGAGTTGTGTTTATGTGTCTAGTAAGTGAGCGTGGGTGAGGGTGAGTTGGTGCACACCCTTCTCAGTGGTCCCCCCTTCCCTAGTGCCTCCTTGCTTATTTATTTGTCACTCAGCTACCCGGGCCACGTTGACTGCAGTGATTCTCATCTCAGCTCCTGCCTCTTTGTCCCTCTGTTTTCTTTTCATATCCATTCCCATCCTATAGGCCAGGAGGCAGCTGAGCCAAGGGCTAGGTGCAGTGGCAGCCAGCCAGCGTGGCAGCCAGCCAGCTGCATTCCTAGCCTCCCACTGGAGGCTCCCATTAGAGAGAGTTGTTTCTGGGCTGAGAACTCTGGATTCACTGTATTCAGTCAGGATGAGGAAGTTCACATCCTAGCTCAGCCATTTATCAGCTGGGGAACCTTGGGCAGGTGGCTTAAATGCTCCATGCCTCAGTCTATTCCTCTTCTAAAATGGACATAATAACATTTATACTCTCTCCCTATGAGGAAGGTGCTTTGTAGGCCCATAGAATTGGGGGCGGTTATCATTAACAAGCAGTTATGAAGCTCCAACTACTTCGTGCTTGAGTGTGCTAACAGGTATGCAAATGAATAAATATACAATATATACAAAGTAAAACAAAGTCATTTTGGGCACTAAAAGGGTGGGGGGACGGGAGGGGGAGCTCAAGAATGGCCTCAAAAAGATGGTACTTGAGTGAGACAGGAGAGAGCATTCCAAACTCAGGGAATCACTTATACAAAGGCAAAGAGTGAGAGGTGGAATGTCTTGGAGGGAGGGCAGTGAGAATGTCGGGTGGTCCAGTGTCTGCCCTTCCTCCCCACCCCACACACCACAGGGCTCCCCTAGTTTTGGCTGCTGTCTTCTTGTTGCCAGCCTTGATTCATGCTTCAATACCCTGACCTAAAGCAAGGAGGGGAAACATTCCTTTGCTCCCTTCTTGACATTTCTCAAAGTTAGGAGCCAGACCCGAAATTCTTGTACCTTGAGATGAGGAGTCTGAACTTTCTGGCCAGTGATTTGGAAAAGCAGATAATGAGATATCTGCTCTGAAGCTATGTTTCACTGGCACCGCTTGTGAAATGTTCTCCCCAGTAGCAGAGTTAAGCTAAGAATTGTGGCTGCTCTTGTGAAGACCTCTGGCCCACAATGAGACAAGGAACCAGAATATGCTTGGGGAACAATTAACCTTTAAAACTCTTCCGTCCCTTGCTCACTATTCAAGCAAATTGACCCTTTATGCCCCCTAAGGAAAATAACGTCATTTTGATGTCTTAGTCTCCATAGATGCTCCGTGAGAAAAAGTCAACCCGGGTCCTGTAGGCAAGCCCCCGAAAAGTTACATTATGTCCCCACATTGTGTTGTTAAGCAAAATTGTCTCATTAGCATGGCTTTTGTTTCTTTTGAGTGGAAGTACTTTCAGCTGTTAAGTGCTAAGCCCCAGG
>CM053627.1:2494478-2510272 GCA_028646595.1 Phalanger gymnotis | reverse complement strand
GGAGACTGGTTCAAGTTTTTGCTGCGGTGGGGCCTAAATAAATTCCTTGTTGTTTTCTCGTTAGAGAATCTCTCATACCTTGCGATTTCGGACCATTCAAACATATACATGATTATATTTGAGATCATAAATTCGGCCTTCCTACTACACACATTCAGACCTCAGAAGGCCATGCTTTTCACACAGAGCCTCTCTGTCCCCTAGGTCTTAAGAGATTTCCACTTCATTGATTTCTCAGTCAAGCTGCAGTCTGGTGATCACTTCAGTCTTTTTAAGGATCGATGATGGCGTCCTTCTTCCTGTCCTGTGTGACGAAGGTCCCAAGCTTTGCATTTGGGTGGATGGTCCCAGAGAGGTACCCTGGTGAAAAAAATGGATCTCCCTTTGGTCAACCTGGTGACATGTCCCTTCTTATCTTGCTAGGCTTGTCCTTGGACCAAAAAGAAAAAAAAACAAATCTCATTGCTCAGTTAGGTTCTCATTGACCTGAAAGAGCTGGGTTCAAATATCGCCCCTGTCACTCATGGTCTGCCAGTTGAGGTAAGTCAGTCCAACTCCCTGAGCTTCAGTTTCTCTGATTATAAAATGAGGGGATTGAACTAGGTCATCTCCAGGTCCTTCCAGCCCTTAATTGATATTCTGTCACTCTGCTTGGTCAGGTTACTTCATCTCTGTGAGCCTCAGTTTCCTCTTTTGTAAAATGAAGGGGTTGGATTAGATAGCCTTTAAGGATCCTTCTGCATCTAACTCTAGCATCCTATAAACTCCCTATCCATGTGGCCTTAGTCCAGGCATCTAAACTCTTTGGTTCTGCTTGCTCTGGTCTGGGCCTGTTTGTGTATGGCCCTCCGAGTACTAGATTTAGGATGTTCTCCTTTCTAGATTAGCGTAGTATGTCCCTGCTGACATAGACCTTGAAGTTGTTAGTGGTTAGTTGTTTCAGTCATATCCATCTCTTTGTGACGCCATTTGGGATTTTCTTGGCAGAGATAATGGAAGGGTTTTCCAGTTTCTTCTCCAGCTCATTTTGTAGATGAGGAAACTGAGTGAAACAGGGTTGAGTGACTTGCCCAGGATCACACAGCTAGTATGTGTCTGAGGCTGGATTTAAACTCAGGAAAAGGAGTTTTCCTGACTCCAGGCCTGGTACTCTATCCATCGCACCAACTAGCACCAGGGTCAACCCTAGTCACACAGGAAGAATTCCTCAGCAAGGATGTTTTGTCCTTAAATTCTGGAAGAACAGATTTTCTCAAAGCCATGCAGCAAGATCACCTCAAAGACCATGGAGAAAACTGAACAGGACTGATGACACTCCTTTCTCTTGGGGCCAAGGAATTCTAGTGGCCAGAATGCTATCTGAATCCCACCTCTGGAAAACAGCTCCCTTTCTCTGCCATGCCAACATTTCCCCAAAGGCTATGTGGGCAGCTGTCCATTTTTCCATTTTAGAGCTAGAGAGGAAAGTCAGCCAGTATTTCCTTTTCCTCAAAGTACATCCCAGAGACAGTACAGTGGCCCCTCCCCAACCCATAAAGAAGGCTTCAGCTTTGGGATCTATTTCGCCCTTCTCTTTCCTTCCTCTCCAACCAGCCCCAGAATTTTTCATCTCAGTTCATCCCCAGGGGTCTCTCCTTCAGAAGCTATCTCTTGGAGGCTCATCCTATAAGAATTTAATCACTGAGTGAACTTCTCCGGAAATGTGTTCCACGAGGACTTATCTAAGAGTTAGTATTCATGTTAGAATTTCAACTGGGACAGAGGAGGGCTGAGGCAGGCTGTCAAAGACGTCAGGCAACACCTGGGCAGCTCTCATTTCTTGCTTTTGCCTTTGGCCAGGTTGGGGGTGAGGGGCAGGAGGAAGAAGACAAGAGCAAGTAGGGAAGTGGGTCTGGAGCATCACTTTTCAGAGATCAGCCAGGATGAGTGCCTGTCATGTGCTCTTGCCTTCTCAGTTCCTTCCCCCGCCAAGGTACTGCTCTGGGAGTATTTGATAATAAATTCCTATTGTTCGGCAGAGACTTAGGATCATTACGTTTTAGGACTGGAAGAGACTTTGGAGATCAGCTAGTCCAACCCCTCTCATTTTGCAGAGCTGAGAAGGAGTAGCCTGTGCCCAAGGTGACCTCAGTGGGAAAGGGCAAAGCTCAGGTTTAAACCCTGGCCTTTGGATTCCAAACACAGCGCTCTTTCCAGGGCATGACAACTTGTTTAGCGTGGAAAGAGGCTAGAAAAGGTCTGGAGTGGGTCAGCCTAGACTATTTTGACCAAGCTGGCAAGGGAGGGAGAGTGGGTTCTCCCTCCCTGAGGTCTGGATGGCCACCTGTTGGAAATATTTAGAGGGCATTCTCATTCAGGCATGCATGGGAGTACTCTTGGGAGTAGCTAGCTCTGAGGTCTCTTCCAACTCAGACATTCTGTGGTTTATCACATATCCAAGGGGGCCTGCTCCTGAGTCATCAGGATTGCCTCAGTTAAAAACTCAAAAAATGTCTATACATATGTGCACGTATATACATACACATGCACGCATAATTACGGAGGACAGAGATTAGAGCAAAGAGGAAAGAAAAAGGCAAAGAGAAACAAGGGACAAAGAAAGGAAGAGAAGGACAAAAACAGAGACAGAAGTGAACAGAGAGTGATAGAAGAGGTAGCAGGATAGACAGACTGCCTTGGTCCCAGGAACACTTGGGTTCAAGTCTCAGCTTCGACACACTGGCTGGATGACTCTTAGCAAATCATGTCACATGTCCCTAAGACTATAGACTGCAGAGAAGGTGCTGACATGTACTGGAGACTTGATGAGATGAGAGATGGGGATTATTTCCTTTGGTTTTGCCACTGACTTCCATTAAATCACAGATCCATAGGTATGTGTATACATACATATACAGAATCCTATATGTATATATATATATGTATGCATACATACATATATGGGATATAGATACACATATAAATATTTATGTTGATAAATATTTACACATGTAATTCAAACTCTTGTCTTTTTGACTCTGTGTGCTAAGCCACCTTTTCCCTCTAAACAGGTGAAAGAAGGCATATTTGGAATATCGGGCCCTTGATAATATTAATTTTTAGTGTTGCCTTTTAACTACCCACACTTAGTGGGATTGTAAAGTGATAACTTTGGAGTCAGAAGACCTTGGAGAGAATCCTGGCTTGGCCACTTAATGCCTGTGTGACCGTGGGCAAGTCACAGAAACTTTCCATTACTCAGGGTCCTCATCTGTAAAATGAAAGAACTAGATGAGACTCTAACCTATAAAATCTCTCCCAACTCTGTGTCTATGATGAGCTTGTGTTCCTATATTAAGATTTTGTACGCTGATTAATGGAAGTAATTAGATATTATTCCCCCATATTATTTCTATACATAGTTTTGTGTGTGTGGGTTCATAAAGGTGGAATCTCAGCTGCTTACTATCATTTGTAATCAGCTTCTCAACTTTGGCTTGGAATGTGATTCTCCAACCAATTTGTGTTGTTAGGATAATGGTAAGAAAATGTATTCTCCTTACTTTTTTTTCTATGCTTCTTAATTTTATATTTTAAAAAGTGGGAAAAATACAGGAAGGAAGCCCAGTCAAGTTAGCTGAGCAGCTCCCATCCAATGGAAAGACCTTTCATATATTCTCCAGGGCTCTCCATTCATGCCTGTCTCCACCACGTCAAGCTTGTGTGTAGAAGCCAAGTCAGGATTAAGTTTCAGCCAATTGTACGATGTCTTTGCCCATTCAATTTGTGCTTGGCAGAGGTTAGAGCCTGTTTATCATAAAGGGACATTTCAAACTTTCTATGGCTCTGATGGGGTTTATTAATAATGCTGTGTATTTACTTAGCGTTGGTCTCGGAGGAGTTCAAAGCGCTCTGCAGACATTCCTTGGCTGATCTTGCATCCCTGAAACACTTTTACTGATGAGAAAAAGAAAGCAAGGGGGAAACAGTTTGATGAGGATCACCCAGGAAGTCAGTGGCAGAACCAGGGAAAATAACCCGCATCTCTCACCTCAGCAAGTCTCTCGCTGTCATGCTGGGAAGGAGCCCCGGCTCTATTCTCCTAATGTTGCTCCAGAGAGAGTATTTATTTATTTTACCATGGAGATTTTTAATTAAGAGAATGAAAAGAACCCCCACACTTTTGTTTATATATTACAAAGCCCTAGGTTAATTGGGAGGGGACAAGGGAGTGGGAGGTCCTTGAGACACTTTGCTTATCTCATGGCAACAAATATGGACTAGAACCCACCTGGGGCAGGTAGCAAAGGAATGAATGTACGCTCCTTTGCCAAAGACTATTCTGGCTCAGATGACAGGATGGGGGTGCATTTATTGAGACCTCCCGAGCAGATTCAACCTAAGTTATAGGTGGAGGAACTGAGGAGACCCGAGCCCAACTTCATGGAATAACTGGCAGAAAAGCAGTCCAAAGCAAAGGCATATGAAAACCTCTGGCAGAGCTTGAAACCCTGGCAGAAGCCCCCTATGGGCACAATATTATCATTTGATAACACTTATTCTTGGGCACTGCCGCACACACAGTATGGGGAGAGGGGTGTTAACAAACATTTTTCCAGAACTCTTTTTGGTGGAGCTGTTTCCAGTTATATATTTATTGAGCCTGAAATGAGTTTGAAGTCATTGTTGGTGGGTGAGATAGGGGGGCCATATGCCATGGCCCCTGCTGGGAGGAGACTTGGAATGCTAGGCTCCAAGCCCTTATTGAGTTAATGGAGTTTCTCAACTTGCATATGGAATCTAGTGGTGGTCCCCTTCTGACTCCAGGCACCTCATCTGAAAATGGGGTGTTTAGACTACATGGTCTCCAAGGGTGCCTGCAGCTCTGATCGGAGAGGCTTCTGGGCTTTGAGAGTTTAGTACACTTCAGGGAGTTACCTTAGCTGCTGTCTTCCCCAAGCACGGCACCCCCACCACCCTTATCCAGTGAACCCAGTGCAGCTAATTCTGTCTGCATCACCTTGTCGCTTCAATATAATACACCAAGCAATTTTCTTTAGGTGCCTCCTATGTGCCAAGTACTGTTCTGGGTGCTGGGGAGAGAAGTGAAAAAGTGATACAGCCCCTGCCCTTGACAAGCTTCTATTCTACTTACATCATAAATGTGAATTCTGCTTGGACAGTCATGTGGTGTGGTGTGTGTGTGTATGTGTGTGTGTGTGTGTGTGTGTGTGTGTGTGTGTGTGTGTCCGAGTTTACAAGTGAAATGGGAGACAGTATAACAGTATGAAAGATGACTGTGTGGCACATCAGATGAAGAACTGGACCCGATGTCAGGAAGACTGTGCCTAAATCCAGTTTCACACATGTCCTAGCTGGGCTACCACAGGCAAGTCATTTAAACTCTCAAACTCAAGTTTCTTACTTTTAAAATGGGATAAAAATCATCATAGTACTTACCCGACAGGACTGATATAAAGATCAAAGGAGAAATACATACAAAGGATTATATACACTCAGTTATTGTTATTTCCAGCAGGAGTCTTTTTTTTAATAACAATTAAGAAAGGGTAAAAGAGTCTTTACTAAACCTTTGTTGGAGGTAGGGCAGAATTCTGGAAAAGTCTTTGTCCAGAGAGGTGATAGATTTAGGGTGCTGAATGAGACATCGATATTCAGTACAAACATTGAGAGCTTTTGTTTTGCATGCCTATCTGTATTCGTAACAAGAAATTCATTTTTTTCCTTCTTTCTCTCCCCACCCCACCCCCTCGTCCCCCCCACCATGAGGTGGGGAGTTGGAGGGAGAGAAAGCAGATTTCTGTTGAACTTTCTGAAAAATAAGCAGTGGGAGAGGGTACTACAGATGGGAAATGTTGCTTGCACTCTTCCATGAGGTCACTGTTTTAGTAGTTTTACTTCACTGTTTTACTTTGTTATAAGACTTCTGGAGGTGAGAGTGATCTGTAAATGTAGTGTAAAAATAAAATACATTAATAAAGCATTTTTTACTTTTTCCTTAAAAAACTACTTTGCATAACTTCGCATATGCTTTATACTCTGTATTTGTTCATCCTTGTAGAATGTAAGCTCATTGAAAGTAAGGACTGTTTGGTTTTTGTCTTTCTATCTGTGGCACTTAGAATCCTGCCTGGAGCATAGCAGGCACTGAGTAAGTATTTGCTGAGTTAAATGGAAACAAAACCACTATTGAGGGTCCCTTAGCTCTTCTTTTGAAATATTTTGGGCTGTGGCTCCCAACTAGTGGCCCTTTGATCCCCGGGAAGCCACAGAATTTTCATAGAGCATCCTTGAATTCATGAGTGGGTCAGCTTGCCTTCCACAGACTGCATGACCTCTGTCTTACTATTTTTGAAAACATGTTGATGCTCTTGGGATAAATACACTCCAAGTTCAGTTAAAAACATCATTGAATTAATAGGACTTTCTGATATTCACACATTTTCTCAATCACAGGATACTAGAATTAGTAACTACCCTTGCATCACCCTACCCCTGCTGCAAATATTAGCCCAGCTCAGAAGGCAACTTCTCTGAAGGCTGGAGGTAGAAAGAAGGACCATGATTTTTGGCAATCATCCATCCCACACTGCCACTTATACTGGAAAGATTGCAGCATCCTTCTGCCTGATCTCCCTACCCCAAGTCTTTGCCCCTTTTGGTCCATCTTCCACTCTCCACCCTTCACTCAGTGGCCAGTGATCCTAAAGCTATATGGGACCATGTCATTCCTTAGTCCCCCATCCTTTTCTCAACAAACTTTAGTGGCTCCCTAGCACCTTCAGGATAAACTCTAAATCAAATTTAGAGCCCTTTACCCAGCCCCTTCTGACATTTTCCCCCTTATTTTTCCCCTATGATAATATGTCCAGTTTCCTTTGGGGGTATTTTGTATGTACAGAGTTGTTTACATGCTGTCACCTCCACCAGATTGTGAGTTCTTTGACAGTGCCTGGCACATAGCAAATGCTTAATAAAAGTTTCTTGACTCACCTTAAATCCCCTCCATCCATTATACAATCCAGCTAATCTGACCTCTTTGGTTTCTAACTCAGAACATTCTACCTCTGGATTCCGTGTTTTTGTGCCATCTGTCCCTCATGACTAGAATGCTCTCTCTCAGTTCAAATTTTGCTTTCAGCAATAGATCTTACCTCATTCCTAATCCATAGCCCCACCACTCCCCGCTGAGCTATTTATCTTTTTGGACCCCCATATTTTCACTGGATCTGTCTTGAACGTACAAAGCACACAGCTGGTCGTATGTTGTGCCCCCAACTATTAGAATGTGAGCTCCTTTGTACACTGGGTGCTTAGCACAGTGTCTGACACACCTACACACACACACATGCTAAGTATAGTAAATATACGTATATAGGTATACATACATGTATAGTGCTTAATGAATGCTTGTTAACTAGGACTCACTGAAGCTGCATTCAAGGCAAGATAGAACATTTTTTAATGTTAATATAAGATTTTCGTACTTGAATGGCAGAGAAGCCAGATTTTTTTAAAATTATAGTTGACCTTCCAGGAATCTTTGTGGTGGAGGAGACGTCAACAATTATGTGGTCCAAGTCACCCCTTAAAATGTCCCTATGCCTTGGATCTCTCCAGGAACAGTCAATCTACCACCTTTGGTGGAAGCTAGTTCCACCTAGCTCTGATTGTTCAGTTCCATTGGTAGGGAGCTTTTCTCAAAGGTAGTTTGAATGTCTTTTTTGCATCTTCCTCCCAAGTCTCCTTGTTCTGCCCTCTGGGGCCAAGCAGAATGAGCCTAATCCCTCTTCTGCCTGATCCTCCTTCACGTACTTGTGGCCCCCATTAGGACTTCTTTTCTCAGGGCTAAACAACTCCAGTTCCTTTGATTCTCTTTAGACCCTTCCCCATCTTGGACACTGTCTTCCTGGATACCATCTTATCGATAGCCTTCCTGACCTGTGCCCAAATCTGAACATAGTACTCCAAATGTGGCCTGACCAGGGCAGGTCTCAGAGGAACCTTGGGCCATTCAGGTAGACCAGAGAGTTCCCCTCCCTGGCCCCAATTCCTCCTCTGAAAAATTGAAGGGTTGAAATAGATGGTCTCTGGGGTGCTTTCCTGCCCTGGGATCTTATTATCTTGTGACTCTCACAGTCTTGTTTCTAGAAGCCAACCCTATCTTCATGAAGCCTAAGACCATATTAGCCCTAGATCCCTGAACAGAAAGATCATTAATTAAACATTCATTGAACCAGACCAAATTCTAATACCTGCTGGTTTGAACACAGCAAAGTTTGCAAAATGTCAAATATACACACACACACACAGTGAAGTTCAGAGCCATAGTTCATGTGCGAAGGCAGCCCCAGGAAATCAGATTGATGGTACTTTAGAGGAATGAAAAGAAAGGCTGACTCAGGAACAATCAGACCATTCACATATTGCACAGCCAGGCAGTCTAAGCCCTTCTGTGGTTTCAGAAGTGATATGGATTATGTCACCTAAGAGCACTTTTTTGTTATCTCAAATAAAAATATTTGACTATCACAGCCCAGACCCATCTAAATAAGGCCAGCAAGAACACATGGTGCATCTAGGGAGAGACTATTATGGTATCACAGTCAACTACAGTTTGGGTCCTGAATTACTGTTTGGTGTTGGTTGGGAATTCATTATGCTGAATACAACACACCTGAATTTGGTAAAAAACTGTTCCCATGATTGCCTGGCCTGGTGAAGTGAATGACTTGGGAATCTACTGGAGAATTTCATACATCATTGTGGAAGTGTCTTCAATTTACTGGGGAAATCTGCCTGTCTTCCTACCCAACCAAAGGTGGGGAGGCCACTTTCCTGAGTTACCTCCCCTCCAAAAAAAAAATGAGAGAGAGAGAGAGAGAGAGAGAGAGAGAGAGAGAGAGAGAGAGAGAGAAACAGACAGACAGACAGACAGACAGATTCAGAGAGAGAATGAGAGAGAGAGAGAGAGAGAGAGAGAGAGAGAGAAAGAGAGAGACAGAGAGAGAGAGAGAGACAGAGAGAGAGAGAGAGACAGAGAGAGAGAGAGAGACAGAGAGAGAGAGAGAGACAGAGAGAGAGAGAGACATGTGCACATATTCCTATTCCTTCTCTTGGGAACAGACCTTAATGGATTGATATTTCTGGCTTATCTAGAGCTATTTTAAAGAAATTCAGGCCATTGTCAGATTCTATCCTAGACTTTATTCTTAGCTAGTGATAAACCACAATCCTATAAAAATTATTTCCTTAAGGGACCTCACTTCTCTGCTATCTGATGATGGAATGGTGTCAAGTGAGAAGTCCTTGTGTGTATTTCCCATTAGGAGAATTTTTACCCTTAGCCCCTCCACTTAGAGGACTGTTAGTAGCTGGGAAGATTTCACACAGATAGCTGCCTTTGTTTTTTCCTTGCCCTGCCTCCTTTTGCTCTTGAACCAGGTGATAAGGTAGAGCAATGCTGGGAGACATTAGCCTGAAATAAGGATATCCATGGTATCCCTTCTTGGGGACCGGATGCCAGAGGCCAGATCTGTGGATTTAGTTAACTGAATCCAGATGGTCGATAACAACATTGACCAGAAAAATGAAATAAAACCAGAGGCCAAAGTCTGCCCCAAGTACAGCTGAAAGAATACTGGTTCAAAAGTCAGAAGACCTGGGTTCAAATCTCACCTCTGATGTTTACTATTTCTGTGATCTTAGGCTTCAGTTTTCTTAATTATAAAATGAGGGAATGAGCTTGATGGCCTCATGGGACCCTTCCAGCTTTAGACCTCAGAGTCTATGATCCCAGACTTCCTTAACCTGAAATCTATTCTTTTATTTTTTTTCTTCCTTTGTGTTTTTTGGAGGGGGGGAGAGGCAAGGCAATTGGGGTTAAGTGACTTGCTCAAGGTCACACAGCTAGTAAATGTGATAAGTGTCTGAGGTTGGATTTGAACTCAGGTCTTCCTGACTCCAGGGCCAGTGTTCTACTCACTGTGCCACCTAGCTACCCCTAATCCATTCTTAACAATCTGATTTTAAAAATAGGTATCAAGCACCTATGACAGGCATATAAAGACAAAGGCCAAATAAAGGACAATTTGGGGGGAGGGAGAAGAATATTAAGGGGGGAAGGGTACTCATGAAAGGCTCCCTGTAGGAGAATCAGAAGAATTGAGTTTTGAAGGAAGAAAAGGATTCTGAGGAAAGAAGGGGAGGAGGGAATGTACTGGGTGCTACTTGGGAGACAGCCTTATGCAGCTTGCCCAGAGAGGGTGAACCCACAACTTCTTTCAGACATTGAGTCTTCTATACTCACTGACTAAGTGGCACCATGGACAGAGAGCTGACTATAAAGTTAGGAGGGCCTGAATTTGATTCCTGCCTTACTAGTGGGAGTCATTTCGCCTCTTTCAGTTTCCTCATCTATAAATGGACATAACATATATCTGACAGGGTTGTTGTGAGGATAAAATGAGATAACATGTAAAGTGTTTTGCAAATCTTTAAGTGCTACAGAAAATGAAAGACAGAGACAGATGGGGGAGGGGAAGGGAAGAAGAAAGGGAGGAAGGAAAGAAACAAAGAAAGAAGGAAGGAAAGAAGAAGAAAGAAAGAAGGAAGGAAAGAAAGAAGGAAGAAAGGAAGGAACAAAAGAAGTAAGAAAAGAAAGAGAATAGTGGAACAAGCCATTGGACTTGGAATCAAGAAACATGGGTTTGAATTCCAACTCTGCTACTTCCTGGTCGTGCGATGCCCACTAAGCCCCTGGTCCTCTCTGAGCCTCATCTTTCCCTCATTTGTCAATGTCTGGCCTGCCTTGATGGCCTTGGAGGTCCCTTCTCTCTGTGATTTTCTGGAATGCTGGTAATTAGCCCATTGCATTTGGATCTGGCTCTTCCAGCATTCAATTCTGGGATTTAACTTGCAGAATAGTTTGTGGTTTTGTTTTGGTTTGTTTTGACACTGAGGCAAATGTCTTGGAAAAGGTGCTGATCTTATAGTTCGAGTGCCTGAGTTCACATCTTGACTTGATGACTTAGTCTTTGGCCTTGGGTGTCATCTTTCTTGAGTCCAGGTTTCTTCATCTGTAAAGTGAAGGGATTTTACCTCTAGGATCCCATCTTCTTATGAATGATCCCGGGCAAGACAAACATCTGGAAACTCTCAGCCAGGGAGCAGAGGACTGGAGAAGACCAAAGGCCTTGGGATGCTCACCCCACCTCTCATGCTAGAGCTCTCCTCCACTTTCTTATGTTGAACAATTTTGTGTTTACATTTTTATTTATTCTGTATGTACATAGCCTTACCGTATATCTCCTGGATTAGAATGAAAGCTGTTTAAAGGCAAGGGTGTTCCATCAATTGTATCTTTACCCTGTCACCTAGCACAATGCTCAGCACACAGTAGGGGCTTAAGGAATGCTAATGGTCTTGGATTGATTGCTATAGTTCAGTTAAAACATTGCTTAGCTGGGTTTCTTTTGGTTTTGTTTTCTTGCCATTTTTTTCCAGAGAATTGCCTGAGAAAAACAGGGTGGGGACTGTTGCTGGGAGGGCCTTTTTCCCTTGTTTTCTTGGAAACAGCACCAAACAAGTCCATTTTCCCCCCTGATTGCCCCTTCATTCCTCTCCCTCTGACTAATGGAGGGCTAGAGATTGGTAATCCACATTTCTCTTATACTAATGAATCTTCTGGGAATGAAACTCCTTTCATAAACACAGTGGTGCTATTTCAAAAAAGATAACAATGGTCCCCATCAGTTATCAGTGCAGGGCTGGCTGGCATACCTCAGGGGAAATAGCTCTTCCAAACCAAGCTCCTTCCCAGCTGTGGGGCACTGAGCCTTCTCCAAAGTTTGTTTGTTAGAAACAAATGAAAATGACATTCGACAAACCTGTAAATTACAGTAATGGCTGATGCTTTCAGGATTAGTGGCAGCTGTGTGACCCTAGCCTGCTCACAAGAACCTCTTGAATCTCAATTTCTTCATCTTCAAAATGGGGCTAATGATGAGATAGCTTCCTGGAAGGGTGATGGGAGGGGTGATTTATAGGAGATGATGCTGGTAAATTGCTAAGCAAGGCTTCCATTGCTATAGAAATGTCAATGCTCTTGCCATTCAAGTGTCTGGCTCCCCAGCGGCTTCTCCATCCTCCCAGATAAAGGAGCAAGATGAAATCCGATACTTTTCCCCTTTTTCCTGCTCATTTACTGTCAGATAGAGCACATGCTATTGCCCTTTCTAACTTTGGTCTAGCCAAGCCAGACTCCCCTGAACTCAGCATTCTCTTAACCACCTTTGGGTTTTTCCATGAGCTGACACACACACAGCAACAAAGATGTGCCTCCTCACCTCCACTTCTACCAATCTCTGGCTTCTTTAAGGCTCAGGTTACTAGTCTCCTAATATAGGAAGCCTGCCCAGTGCCCTTAGTTGTCAATATACTCTTCCTCAGTGTATTTTGTTTTTGTTGTGGTTCATCCTTTGTTATTGAAGAAGACCAAAGACATCCTGAAGGTGACTTGTGCATGAACGGGATGTAAGTGAGCCAGAGCTGTGCAGACCCATCAGCCCCACTGTCTCCTCCAGAGCGATTGAAGTCCAGGGTCAAGACAAAAGTCGAGATGACTGGTGATAGTTGGGGACGCCGTGGATGGCCTGACTTTGAGTGTGTACACGCCCTATTTCCTAGTAGAACGCATGCTTCTTGAAGGCAGGGCCTGGCTCTCATTTACTTTTTCTCTGTTTATCTCAGATATCCAGCTAAATGCCTTGCTCCTCATAGACTGAACTGAATGGAATTGTCCACTTGTCTTAATGCGCTGGTTGGGTCTTAAATCTTTTCTTTCAAATTATTCAGTGAAGGATTTGGTTCCTATTAAAGGAATTTCACATATTAGGAAGTTCTTGGAGGGAGATATGGCCATGGGAGGGAACAAGTGGAGGTCTGGAAGGTGAATAAGGTGGGTCCTGCAGGGGATGCCAATCTAGATGGTGAAGGGACTTGAGTTCCTTTCAAATGATGATCTCTGAATGACCTGGGGATGTTTATTCTGAAGAATGGAAAACTGGAGGCCATCTGAAGGGCTGCTGTGTGCAAGATGAAGAAGGCTTGTTTGGCTTGACCCTAGAAGGCAAAACTAGGGGTAATCCATGGAAATGACAAAGATGTCAATTTAGGCTGGATGAAAGGAAAACTTCAAAATGCAAGAGTAGTCCCAAAGTGGAAGGGGTGGCCCCTCACTGGAGGGCTTCAAGCAGAGGCTGACCTTTGCTTGGGGAAGCTATTGTGGGGGTTTGTGTCCAGGTGTGAAGCGACACTAGATGCTCAACCCATCGGGAGACCCCAAACCTGAAGAAGTCATTCCAGCTCTGGTCCTTCCTGTCTAGGGAAGGAATCATAAGCTGGTCTGGCTCAGTGGCATCATGGATAGAGTGCTGGACTTGGAGTTAGGGACACCTGGGATTGAGTCCTGCCTCAAATACTTACTTGTGGCATGACCTCTGGCAAGTTACTTCCCCTCTCTGGGCCTCAGTTTCCTCAGCTGTAAGATGAAGGGGTTGCACTTGATGGTCTCTAAGCACTCTTCCAGCTCTAAATCTGTGATGCTATAAAGCTAGGTTGGGGCTTATTCCCAGGAATGATGTGGAGCAGAGGAACTTGTAGGATCACAGATCTTAGAATGTCAGAGCTGGAAGGTATCTTAGGAATCATTTAGTCCAACTCTCTGATCTGTTGGAAGAGACTCGGAGGCCCAGAGAGGTTGGGACTTGCCCAGTGAAGTAAACAGAACCAGGAATGGAGCCCAGGTCTTCTGACTCAAAATTTCCCATTGTCTCCGGTTTCTTCCTGGATCTGCAGCCAATTTCCTTTTGATCGATATTCCCTGAAGGCTTTTCCCTATTCTACCTCCACTCTCATCTTTCCCTGGCCAAACATGTCTTCTTTTAACCTTCCCCTTTATCTCTGACCTGAGCCACCTGGATATTTTATGTTTGAAAAGAAACATTATTATTTTAGCACATTATTTTTGCCCCAGACTGTTAGTACCCTGTTCTGACACCCTGGAATGCACCCATTCCCCCTCTATATCCTTATTCTCTTTAATGATGAATTTCCTAAAGTGAGTGAGCTGTTAGAATGTACCCTTACCATTCATAGAAATATGCCTGCTTAAATACACATTGTCCCCTGCTAGAATATTTAATTGAATTTGCAGAATAATTCCTCAAGCTCTATTTTCGGTTGTGTTTGAGCGTGTGTCTACATGCAAGTCAACCTTGTTATGGGCTGAGTGTGTCTACTTTTTGTCAAGGGCAACATAGAGCATCTCACATCCTACTGTTAAGGTGGCTCCCAAACTGTAAAAATAGGGTGAGTTGGGAGGTTGAGACCAGACCTGCGGCTAGTAATTTTGGCTCCTGGGGCAGTCCCATGTCTGCATCAACAAACATGAAAGTTCTTTCAAGTCAGTTTTGTAGTTTATGATGTGGTCATAGTTGAAGAAGGAATTCAGTTGAGAGGAATGGGAAATTAATGACTATAATAACTCTATTTTGTGCTTGTAACCCTTGGTGGCACTGTAGTTGCTTTGCATACAAGAGGATAAAGTAAGTCACATCACTTTCTATGTCCTATTCCTACTGTTTGCTCTTGACAGCAGCACATCTGAATGCCTGGCCCCTGCTTAGATGTCACTCATGAGCTGTGTGATGGTGAGGGTCTAGTAACCCTTCAGAGCTTCTCCTTCCTCGTCTGTTAAATGGGGATTATAATACTCATGTGAGTGAATTTCCTTGGTGAATTCAACTTCATGAATCTGCATGTGCACTCTTACTCATTCTGTCACCAAAAGGTGGTATGGAGTAGTGGATAGAGTTATGAAGACCTGGGTTCAAATCCTGTCTCTCCCACATAGGAACAGAGATTTGGATCTAGAAGGTACCTCAGAGGATATACGGAGGAACTTGAGGCCCAAGAATATAAAGAAGCTTCTACAAGGTCACAAAGTAGCGAATACTAGATCTGGGATTGGAAATTGGATCATAGGAACATAGCAGGAAGGGGACTGGCACTATCAATGATGATGAAATTCCTTCCACAAATGCAGGTCACCACCTTCTCTGCAACTTGTAGTCTCAGAGAACTGTCTAGAGCACCTCAAGGTTGAGTGACTTGTCCAGGGTCACAGAGCCAGTATGTCAGAGGTGTCAAAAGTGAGGCTTGAACACAGCTCTTCCTGCCTGTGAGTCAGCTCTCTACTCATTATTCCTCACTGCTTCTCAATAGGACACATTTAGTGCTAGAAATGAACTCAGAGACCAGCTAGTTGTGCCAGTAAGGCAAAATGGGCTTAGTTTGACGGGTGCCCTTGAGGAGTTTGGCTTCTGTTTATGGTGAAAGTACTTTCACCTGTTAAACGCTAAGCCCCAGGCCCAAAGCCCTATCAGGTGTGAAACCCCTGTGGGCATAGATTGAAGACTTAAAAGGGGCCAATTCAGGAAGCAATGGGTCTCTGGACTCTGGTTTCTAGTCGTTGACTTGAGAACGCCAGAGGCTTGGCTGCGAGGAGAGGCGAGAAAACTATAGCTGGAAAAAGTCCGAAGCAGAGCCGACCCCTGTGTGGACCCAGGAGTTCGAGCGGTGAATATGATTTATGCCATCTTATTTTTCTGTGGCCTCCTGGCTACTCTTGTGAGGCGGGCCTACTGGGCCTGGAGGCTTGTGTTCACAATACTGGAATGGGGAGGTTGGTTCGCTAATTTGTTGCTCTGGGCCCTGAATAAATTTTTTGATGC
>CM053627.1:2476831-2486856 GCA_028646595.1 Phalanger gymnotis | reverse complement strand
TCTGGGCCTGGAGTCTTTTTGTCAAGATGTCGGAATGGGGAGGCTGGTTCACAGTTCTGCTGCGGTGGGGCCTAAATAAATTTCTTGTTGTTTTCTCCTTAGAGAACCTCTCATACCTTGCGATTTCGAACCATTGAAACACATACATGATTATATGTGAGATTATAAATTCGGCCTTCCTACTACACTCAGTGACACCCTTACTAGGCACATATCCTGCAGAAATCAAAGAAAAAGAAAAGGACCCTATGCACAGAAGTATTTGTAATTTTATTTTATGAGGTCAAATAACTAGAAATGAAGGGGGGTGCCCACTAATTATAGGATGGCTGAGCAAATCATGGTACATCAGTGTAAGACAACATTCTTGTGCCTTAAGAAACAAGGAGGGGAATAATTTCAGAGAAACCTTGGAAGACTGGGATGAACAGATGTGGACTAAAGTAAACAGGAGCAGGAGAACAATTTATATTCTAATATCAATATGTTATGAAGGAATAAATGTGAAAGACTTAGAAATTCTGATCAATTAAAGTAGCCAACCATGACTCTAGGCAACTGATGAAAAGGAACATTGCTTACCTCATGGAAGAGAAATGATGAGACACAAGGAGATACATATTTTTGGAATGTGGCCAATGTGGGGCTTTGTTTTGCTCTTCTATGCTCATATAATACAAAAATTCCCTTGCTCCCTCTCTCCCTCCTTTCCTTGCTTCCTTCCTTCCTTCCTTTTTCCCTTCCTTCCTTTTTCCCTTCCTTCCTTTTTCCCTTCCTTCCTTCCTTTTTCCCTTTCTTCCTTCCTTTTTCCCTTCCTTCCTTTTTCCCTTCCTTCCTTTTTCCTTTCCTTCCTTTTTCCCTTCCTTCCTTCCTTTCTCCCTTCCTTCCTTCCTTTCTCCCTTCCTTCCTTCCTTTTATCCTTCCTTCCTTTTTCCCTTTTTTCCTTCCTTCCTTTTTTCCTTCCTTCCTTTTTTCCTTCCTTCCTTTTTTCCTTCCTTCCTTTTTTCCTTCCTTCCTTTTTTCCTTCCTTCCTTTTTTCCTTCCTTCCTTCCTTCCTTCCTTCCTTCCTTCCTTCCTTCCTTCCTTCCTTCCTTCCTTCCTTTCTTCCTTCCTCCCTCTTCTTGCTTTTCTCTCTTCCTTCTCTTAGTCCTTCCATCCTGGTGGGAGAAGATAGGAGGGATTTTAAAAATGCTTGATAATAAAATGTCCCATAAGTATTTTGGGCAGCCAATAAGAGCTTGCATGCATTTCAGTTTCATTTCCTGGTGTTTTTTTTTTTTAGCTTTAGCTTAGTGGCTAGAGAGCTCAGCTTAGAGTTAGGAAGGCTGGGCTCCAGCCCAGTTTCTGACACAGGCTATCAGGGTGACTGAGGGTCAATCCCTCACCTGCCAGGGCTGTGGTTGCTCTTTTGGATGCTAAATGACATATGAGTCTTTGCTCTGCATTGGTACAAGGAGCTTTCTTACCAGGAGGTCCCTGCACCAGTGAAATTAAAGGTCCTAATTTAATTCACTTTTAATTAAATTAAAAATCCAGAAGGACTCCACTTCACACCTTGCCTGGAGCTAGTCCTGAGCTATTCAGATCCTGCTTCAGCTCCCAAGGAACGAAGTCCTAGTGCATTGGGGCAAGCAAACGGATAGGTATGGGCCTTATTTTGAGCTTGAGTCTGGAACAACTCCCAGAGTCTCTAAGAGGTAGGAAGAACCAAGCCTATCTGCTGGCATCTGGTGGGGCCTAGAGATGACAAGAACTCTCCTGAAACCCCTCCAAAGGCCACTAGTTCCATAGCCTCAAGCATTTTCCAATGGGGCCAGGATGTTTTGAGCAACTAATTTCTTTTATGGACAGATGCACCCATTCTTTCCAGTTTGGACCTAAGATTAGAGAGATGGTGGGATTCTAAGGCCAAGCTTCATTTAAGAGGCCCTCTACACTGGTCTCCTTCATTTGGATGGGAGTTAAGATGGAAGAGGACAATCTGAATGAACCAGGCTTAGCTTCCAACTCTGGGCAGAAAGTAGGTGGGAGAAAAGCAAGGAGGTCATTGGCTAACTTTTCCCTACCAGTGAGAGGGAATGGATTGGTGGGGGGAGAATGGGGACAAAAAGACAAACTTTCCCCTTATTCCTTCACAGAGTTGGTGATAAACACCGACAGAGTAGGACAATGGTACAATCTGAGGGGCAATAAGACCACTATCCCCAAATATTTTCTCTCCCCATAAAAGAGACTCAAGCTCAGAAGCAAATAAATGCTCCTGAATAGGGGTAGGGTGCTTAGTCTGTAATTTATACCTTAATGTAAATAGTAACTGTTTCTCTTTTAGCCAGCAACCATGAGGGGCTTCCCTTCCCAGTTTGATTTTTTCTTTTATTAAGGGGCCTATTCACTTAATGGGCATTGCGTCACTCAAAGTGAGAACATAAAAAGACCTTAGCTTAGATAAAAGGGCCAGGGTCACTCAATGCATCTTGGGCCATCTCCAGTCATCCTGATCCAATACCTGGCCACTGGACCCAGATGGCTCAGGAGGAGAAATTGAAACTGGTGACTTTGCACAGCCCTCTCTCACTCAAATCCAAGTCAATTGCAAGTCATGGCACAATCTCCCCGATGTCATGGTCCCCTTTGAGAATGAAGGACAAACTACAACCACAACCTTAGTGTGAATTGGTTCTATCTAAACTTTGCCCTTCATGCCTAGCTGACATTGTCCCCACAGAAAGAAGGGAAGATTTGAGGGTAGGGGTGCATAGAGGGAGCTATGAGGGGAGCACAAACCCTAAAGGAGAGAAGGCCAGCCTCAAGAGGCAGAGGACAGATGAAGGAATGAATTAAGTCCCCATTTCAATGTTTTCTGGAGGAATGGCCCTTCTTTCCCTCCAGGGTATACCCAAGATTCCCTGCTTTATAGGAGGTCACACATTATATGCATGGAGAAAAGCTTTCCCTGCTACAAATTGTTCCCTTTTATCGAGGCCCAAAGCACCTCCTTTAGCACCCACCCACGGCTTCTGGCTCTGCCCTGTGGGGCCAAGTATAACAAAGCTGGTCTGGTCCCTCTTCCATGGAATAGTCTTTCAAGTATTTTAAGAGACTGTGCTTTAGAGAATTTTTGTTTGTTTCTTTTGCAGAGGGAGAAGCTGAAACATCCAAGTATTTTAAAAGGAGAATAATGTGTAGTCCTGGCTATGACAATTAGACTTCTGGGCTTGGAGCCTGGAGAACCTGTTCTAGAAACCCACCTTTGACTTGTGTGACCTTAGTACTTGTGTGACCACAGAAAAGTAGTTTAATCTCTCTGAATCTCAGTTTCTTCATCTCTAAAATGAGGTGATACAACCTGTAGATCCTTATGGCACAGGGTTGTCATAAGTATCAAATAAGATGACATCTATAACATGCTTAGACCTTAAAGCTCTGTATAGCTGTTAGTTATTATTAGTCTTACTAATCTTCTCTCCTTCAGGCCAAATACCCTCTGATCCTTTGCTGGATTCACAAATGGCACAGTCTTGAGGCCCTTCATTGTCCTGGCTGCTGGTCCCTGGATGTGCCCTGGCATCCATCTCCCTAATCAACCTTCTTTTTCTTGAATTGGACACATGCCCCTGCTTTTCAGCATCTCTACCTCAAGCCACAGGAGATTTCAGGCAACTTCCTGAGTATCCTGCATATCCTAACTTTCCTCATGTAAATGTGGCCCAGGTTCTCTCTCACCTGTGGTACCCAGAATGGAACCTGAGGCATGGTTCAGACGATCCAGCCCCAAAGCTTCTTTCTGAGGTATTTATCACCTTCACATGAACACATTACAAAGCACATTAGCTCCTAGACTGACAACTCCCTGATACTCCTCAATTCCAATACCCTCCCCTTCCCAGCTAATCTGCTTCTCCTTCCTGTGCCTCATCTGGAAATAATGGGACTTTTGTTATTATCTGCTTGACTTTTGGAGCTGGGTCAGCCCAGAAGAAATATAATGGAGGAGACAACATGCAAATAAATATATACAAACAAGCTATATACAAGATAAAAAGGAGATAACTAACGGAGGGAAGGCGTTAGAATTAGGAGGGGTTGGAAAAGCTTTCGTGTAGAAGATGGGCTTTTGTTGTTCAGTCATGTCTGACTCTTCCTGATTTCTTTTGGGGTTTTCTTGGCAAAGATCCTGGAGTAGTTTGCCATTTCCTTCTGCAGCTCATTTTACAGATGAGGAAACTGAGGTAAGCAGGATGAAGTGACTTGCCCTGGGTCACATAGCCAGTGTCTGAGACCAGGTTTGAATTCACAAGGAGGAGTCTTCCTGACTCCAGAGCCAGTACTCTACCCATTGCATCACCCAGTTGGGGCCTAAAGGAAGCTAGAGAAGCCAATAGGCAGAGATGAGGAGGAAGAGCATTCTAGTCATAGGGGCCAATGACTTCCGGAATTTGGCCATCCTGATACCTAATGTGATCTTAGATTGTTAGTCCAGGATTTGAGGGAGAGGATAATCCTGCTGAACTCTGAGGTCTTCTCCCGAGAGCTGGTCAAGTGCTGACCAGACAGCTCCTTGAGAAAGGAGGGCTTCCTGTTTAGGTACAGGTTGAATGAACTGCTCTGAGAGGTCCCTGTCAGCTCTGAGCCTCTGGGATTGCATTTAATTGTGACAACTTAATCTAGACATGACACGTCTTCCTTGGTGACTTGACTCATTAGCTCTTTCCTGGTGTGAGGTTCTCGTTCTGCTGGGAGGAAGGGATGTCTATCTCATGGAGGGCTCACTGTGAAGAGTTATTTTGGGATGAGTTCGATCTTGTGCACGGAGGTGCAAGCCCTCTCTAGTGCCTCCCCATTTTGGGCAGTGGGGAACCTGTTCTGTCAGGTCCTGCCAAGTGCCTTGAGGGCAAAGAAGGTTTCATTTTTACCACTGTTTCCTTATTACTGAGCACAATGCCTGGTTTATATCTATGTCCATATGTATAATATCCATATATTTTGGGGGGGGCAGTGAGGGGTGGGGAAAGCCAGATATATGATTTCATTGACTTTGGGAGTTCCACTACATGTGAGGAAACTTCCTCTACTAGTGTAGTTCAGTAGCTTCTTAGCCACTTAGAGCCTTAGAACTAGAATTCTTAAGCCTTTTTGTGTGCCCTGGCCCCTTTAGCGAGCAGCCTTCTTGGAATAATATGTTTGAATGAATAAACTCCATAAGGCTACAAAGAAAACCACTTATATTAAAATTATTATACAAATTCACAGACCCCAAGTCCAGAACACCTATGAGAGCTGCCTGGGGCACTGAGAAGTAAAGTGACTGGTCCAGGGTCACACAGCCAGTATCTGTGATAAGATATGAATTCAGGTTTTCTGCCTTCAGTGCCCACTCTCTGCCCACTATTGCACCCTGTTTCCTCTCATTTCTCATCATTGGCACTAAGTCTATCTTTGCTGATTTGTTTGGAATGGAAGGCCTCGTCCCTGGGCTGGCTCCTTTGCTCATCCTTTCCTTTCCAATGCTGCAAAGGCCAAAGCTTTTGGGCTATGATGTAACTGTCTGGGACATCATTACCCTTCTGGTCTTTAGACCTTGACTGACCTTCTTCCACCATAAGTGATGCAAATATACCTGAAATCAGGCTTCTGATTGGCTTCTTCTGAAGAGTCCAGTTTCCTTCTGCAAGAAGTGGCAGCAAAATGTTCCCCCTTCCCTCTTCTGTGGGATCAGGAAGGAGATTCTATAACCATTTTTGGCCTTTCTGTGAGGCCCTGTATTTCCCTAAGGGCAGACAGTGATTTTCACAGGACAGATAATAACATCATAGGGGATGACAGCTGGTAGGCTGAGTTCTCTGCAAGGGAAGAACAGCATGGTATCACAGAACAAAAGAGAAGAACAATATCTGGGGAGTCAAGATGACCTGGATATCCATCCTAACTCTGTTACTTGGTCCCTTTGTGGCCTCAGCCAAATCTCTTCCCTTCTCTACACTTCTGATTCCTCCTCATCTGTAAAATGATGGGGTTCACCTAGGTGGTCTTGAAAGCCCTTTTGAGATCAGAAATGATGAATCTTCAAGACTTGGGCTGAGCAACAAGAGTGAAGAGCTCTCATTGGCTTCCTGGACTTGGTCAGAGTTCCTCCCCTTCTGTCCTGTTCAAGCCTGCCAATCTTTCAGCAACATGGAAAGGCAAGTGTTTAAAATGCAGTTCGGAGGCCCTGCAAAGATGCAGATTAGTGGAGAGGTCTTAGTGCAGAGTTGTGGGGCAGAGTACAGAAAAGCAGATGGTACTCAGTTGCTTCTAGGCCAACTGCCTTATTCTCATGTGATGAAAATGTAGTTTGAAAGGGCTTCCTTTCATTAGAACCACTGGCTAATTTCCATTTGGATCACCCTGATTTCTCTCAGCTTTTGTGACTGGAGGCCAATGTCTGCTCTTCTGATTTGGATATAAAAGAAAATCAAAATGGTACAGTAAATGCTGTGGCCCCTGTGGGGGCCATGGAACCATACAATACTCCATATAGAAGTCCAACCTGCATCTGACTCTAAACCCATTCCTAACGAGTGGCCATCCAGCTCTTCTTCCAAGGCGAAGGAGTTGTCTACCTTCCCAGGAAGACCATTGAACTTGGCCATGGCTTTAATTGTTAGGAAACGGTTTCCTATATTTCCTTCTTTGCAACCTCTGCCCAAGGCTCCTGGTTCTGACCTTTGGCACCAAACAAGACAAGTTGAGGCCTCTTCCATAGGGCAGCTGTTCAGATACATGGAGCCAGCTGGCATATGGTGCCAAGCTTCCTCTTCCCTTGGATAGGCATCCTCAATTCCTTCAGCTAGTTCTCATGTAACACAGTCTCTAGGAGTTTCTCACTGATTGAATTCCCCTAAAGGTACCACAGCTTATTAATGTCCTTCTTCCAACATGAAGCTCAGATCTGAGCACAATTCTGAAGAAATGGCCTGGCCATCCTCAATTCCATTTCCTCCTATCCCATTCCTCAGACATGTAGTAAGTATCTATCATTTTCCAGGTACAGCATTAGGCGTTGACAATCAAAGACACAAACAAGGCATATTATACCGCGGCATACCAAGGGACAAGTGTGCTATACCCAGATGTGTAAATACAAGATTCAGACAAAATTAATCCAAAATAATTTATAGGGGCACTGATGATGGGGGGAGGAGTGATGAGGAGAGACCTAGTAAAGGAGATAATCCTTGGGCTGAGCCTTGAAAAGAACTTGGAGTTCCAAGAGCAGAGGTGAGGAGAAAGCATTTCAAGTCCAGGGAACAGGACAGGATAGTTAATTAAATGAGAACATTGTGAAGGATCAACAAGAAGTCAGCAGCTTTGGCCTGAACTTAGAATGCAAAAGGGAGAATACTCAATCTGGAAAGAAGCCAAGGGCCTTAAATTCCAAATAGAGGAGTTTGATTTTAATCTTAACAGCCATAGGGAGTCATGGAAGCTCTTGAGAAGGGGAGAGACATGGGTATGGAGGATGGATCGGAGAAGAGAGGTTAGATGGAAGGACAGCAGTTAGAAGGCTGTAGCTGTAGTGAAGGGGATGAGGTAGTGGTGGTAATAATGTGACTGGGGATAGGGAGACTGAAGTAAAAGATGGCATGGTGGTAGAATCAACCACATTTGGCAAAGGTTTAGATTAGCTCTTGTAGCTATAAACTTCAAACCTTTAATGAGATCATGAATGTGAGTACTTCTACTGGTGTAGACAACTGGTCTACCTTTGCTTCTGGTGCAGTTCCTGTGACTTCCTTGAAGTTTTCCCCAGAGATTCTAATGAATGGGTTAGATGCTGGAAGTTGGTCCCAACCTGTGGACTTTGAACCTCTGGGGAGCCAACAATGTAAGACATGTGGACAGATTTGCCTTGTCCGTAATCTGGCTTCCAGAGTCCTTGTTCAACTGAAATTATCCTCTTTAAAATCACCAACAATCTTTTAAATGACAAATTTAATGATCCCTTCTTAGTCTTAATTCTTCTTGACCCCTCTGTAGCCATTGACACTGTTGACTACCCTCTCTTCCTGGAAATCTCTTTTCTCTGGGCATTTGTGACTCTAACCTCTATTGGTTTAGAATTGGAGCTTCTTATGAGTAGAGATTGTTTCATTCTTGGCATTTGAATCCCAGTGCCTGGTGCATAGTAGATGCTCAATGATATTTCTTTATTGATTCATTGGTTCTGAAATATGTCCATAGCATTTCAATGTCCTTTCCTATTTCTTCATCTACGTCACACCTGGCAACTGTAAGTGTCCACCAAGGTTTTAACCTGGGATGTAACTTCTTTTATTCATACAATCTTGCTTAATGACTATGGGTTCAACTGCCCTTTCTATGTAGATGCTTCAAGGCCTATGTAAACAGCGCTGGTCTTCATTCCTTTGTTCCTTCATTCCTTTGTTCCTTCCTTCCTCTCTCCCTTCCTTCCTTCCTTCCTTCCTTCCTTCCTTCCTTCCTTCCTTCCTTCCTTCCTTCCTTCCTTCCTTCCTTCCTTCCTTCCTTCTTTCCTTCCTTCCTTTTCTCTCCTTTCCTTTTTTAGTTTATGTTGTTCATCCCAGTGGAATATAAGTTCTTTGAAGCTGGTGACTATTTTATGTTTTTTTGACTTTGTATCCCCACAGCTAACACAGTAGTTTGCACATAGTAGGTGCTGAACAAATGCTTGTGAATTAATGCATCAAAGCAATTCCCTGTTACTGAGCTGTTTTGGATTCCATAAAGACATTAGTATGAATATCCACTGGTGTCTTTGTGTTACTGGAAAACTTCCTTTCCAGGAAACTTTACCATCTTTACACCAGTCTTAAATTCTCCTTTTGGTGAAGAGCAAGCCTGGTTCCTTACCAAAGGCAAAAGACTTGCTGACTAGAGTGGGTACCTTCACTCAGTTCTTTCTCTATTGTTCCTGATTCCTTTTAAACCAAGACCATATTTTCAGAGAGACAATGCACCTCTTTTGGGACTTGTAGGAGATGTGTTTAGCCATGTCTGCATTTGGATATCAAGATGAATGTATCCAGACATGGTGCCTGTGTATGATTATTCATTTGGCAATGCTGAACAAAGCTTTGATCTTTCTCCCCTGTGGTTTTGTTTCATGATTTACACCATTTATACTGACATGCAATTGGGCCGAGCTGGCTCCCAGAGGCCAGTCAGAAAACCCCTTGGGCTTTGGAGGGCTTTGGGGTCTGGTGATAAATCCCTGCGTAATAAAGGCTTCCACTGTTCCTTTTTATGCATCTGTGGGGACCCTCCTTAAACCACAAAGAATCCAAAAGTTTGCATAGACAAATTGTGTTTTCAATCCTTGAAAATCTGTCAAAGGCTTTTTGACCACTCTGTCTTTGTTCTTGGGGAGGGACTGTTCGCTAGGCGTTATTTTGACACAGGAGGGGCTCCTATAAGCTTAAAAGGAACATACTCTTATGGCTGATGATGATGATGATGATGGTGACAACGACAATGATGATGGTGCGCATTGACACCATTCTGTAAGGCTTGCAAAGCCCTTTATGTGTGGTATCATTTGGTTCTCACCACAACACTGTGAGGGAGGTACCATTATTACTTCCATTTTACAGATGAGAAAACTGATATTCAGAGAGCTTAAATGGTTTGCCCAGTCACACAGCTAGTAGGTGTCTGAGGCAGGATTCATAGATCTGATTACATATCCTGATGCACAGGGGCAGGTGCCATAATTGTTAAGGGAACAAGATGGAGAAAGACTCCAAGAAGTATTGCAAATGGATTCCTTGGGTATAACTCTAGCTTACTACAGGGAGTAAGTGAGTCTGTCCTAACTTTGCAGTCTGCTGAGTTTTAAATGAGAAAATTCAGTGCATCACATTTCATTTCAACTTCTAGGGGAGTACTCTGAATCGAATACTCAAGTTACCCCTGCCCTCCTGCATTTTTTTTATTAACTTCTTTAGTTTTCAGCATTAATTTTCACATGCGTTTGAATTACAGATTTTTCTCCCCATTTCCACCCCCCC
>CM053627.1:2451569-2476331 GCA_028646595.1 Phalanger gymnotis | reverse complement strand
CCTCCTCTCTCCTCTCCTCTCTCCTCTCCTCTCCTCTCCTCTCCTCTTCTCTTCTCCCATCTCCTTCTCTCCCTCCCCTCCCCTCTCCTGTACTCTCCTCTTTCTTTTGTCCTGTCTCAGCAGTTTGCATTTGACTCACAGTTTAGAGGAAACCCAGAAATATCCCCTCCAGCGAAAGCGATGATGTTGGCTTCAGAGTCAGAAAGACTTGGATCTACAGCCTGCCTCTCACATCTACTGGACCTCTTGCCCTCACTCAGATCATCTCATCTCTTGGCTGAAAAACAAATAGATGGACATTATGATGAGATGAAACTTAAGATGGCAGATAAGATGGCTACCATGATGTCAAGGTCTCTTTTTTTTGGTCAGTGAATTCCCTTCTCAATACTTAAAACAACAAAACCCAAACAAAACCATTGTGACTTTTCTTTCTTTCATTACCTTTTTATCTCACAAATTGATAAAATTGGTGCCTAGAACAGGGCCTGGAACATAGTAGGCGTTTAATAAATTCTTATTTATTGGTTGAAATTGAGCATGTATATGTGCCTGTTAGTGTTAGTGGAAAGAGAGCATGTCTTGCTAGTTACAGTTCATCTAGCACCCCCAGGTCCAGCGTTTCTCCAGGGCTGGATGATAAACTTTTGGAAAAATGGAAACATTAGCATCATAAATTCTAATATCCATGCCTTTTTCTCAGTCCTCATTTATCTTGACTTCTTTGCCACTTCTGGTACTCTAGACCACACCTTCTCCCATAGGCCAACCTCTATTCCTTAGCTTCCATGACATTGTTCTTTCTTGTTTCTCTTCCTAATATCTGACCATTCTTCCTCAGTCTTTGTCACTGGATAATCTTACTATTCTGTCCCCTAAGTATTGATATCCACCAAGGCTTTGCCATGGATCCTTTTCTATCTCTCCAATCTACTTGGTGATAACATTTTGATAAGGCTACTTTTTCACCTTCTTCTTCATGACAGAAACTATGAATGTTAGCCATAGAGTCTATATTATTCTCGAACCAAATAGGACTCAAAAGAGTCAGGTAAGCAAAACAAAAGCCATTATTAACCTTATTTTCTTTAAATCATGAGAAGGAAAAGTGATGTGTTTGCTACTATGGGTTGAATTATCATTTATACACAACCAAGTCCCAAATCTGTATTTCCAACCCAATTCTGTGTCTTGAACTCCTATCTACATTGCTGTGTTCTGGAAATTTCAAGCTGGATGTCCTATGGAGTTTAATCTCTACATATCTTAATCAGAATTTGTCATATTCCCCTCAAAAAACTATCATTTCTCTAAAATTCCCTGTTTCTGCCAAGGACTATAGTATACTTCAGGTCAACCAGATTTCCAACTCTAGAGCCTTTCTTGACTCCCCAATCTCTATCGCACCCCAATATTCTAACACCACCCCATACTTGAATCAGTTGTTAAGTTTTATGGAGTCTACCTTCAAAATGTGTCTCACATATGTTCCCTTCTCTCCACTCAAATAGCTTCTACTATAGGTTACTCACTTTATTTCTTACCTAGATTATTGAATTAGCCTCCTCATTTGTCTCCTTACTGTTGATGTCTCTTTTCTCCAAAACTTCCTTCACACAGCTTCCAAACTGATCTTCCTCAAAAGATGTCAGAAGCTGGGCAGCTAGGGGGCGCAGGGTAGAATGCCTGGCCTGGAGTCAAGTCAGGTGCTTATTAGCTATGTGATCCTGGATCCTACAATGAAAAAGGATATCTTTATCTCTTCTATGTGAATTAATGACATTTGGTGGAAAAGTTGTACAGAGAAAAAAGGTGACCATAGGAAATAACTGCCACTGTCAATTTACTCCTTTAATAGCTAAACATGACTGGTCATATGCGAGACTTAAAAAAATTGACCTGATAGTTATTTTGTCCTTTGGATATTTTTTTTCATTCCATTTTTTCCTTATTGTAAATGTAAAGGGAGGGCTTTGAGAGAAAAGGTAAGGAAGTAATTGAAAAGGGTAAATGTGTTGTTAAGCAAAATTGTCTCATTAGCATGGCTTTTGTTTCTTTTGAGTGGAAGTACTTTCAGCTGTTAAGTGCTAAGCCCCAGGCTCAGGGCCCTATCAGGTGTGAAACCTGCGTGGGTGTGGATTGGTGACTTAGGAGGGGCCAGCTTGGGAATCAATGGTCTCTGGTCCTTGAGGCAGGGCTTGAGAATGCCAGAAGCTCAGCTGCGAGGAGGGGTGAGCCAGGAGACAACTTCGGTGGCAGCGGAAACTGTGGAAGCCAGAAGCTGCAGAAGCAGAAAGCTGCAGAAGCAGGAAGCTGCAGAAGCAGGGCTTACCCGAGTGCGAGCAGGAACGTGAGGCCAGTGAACATGATTTGGCTAAATACTATCTTGTTTTTCTGTGGCCTCCTGGTTGCCCTTGTGAGATGGGCTTTCTGGGCCTGGAGTCTTCTTGTCAAGATGTTGGGATGGGGAGGCTGGTTCAAATTTTTGCTGCGGTGGGGCCTAAATAAATTTCTTGTTGTTTTCTCCTTAGAGAATCTCTCATACCTTGCGATTTCGGACCATTCAAACATATACATGATTATATTTGAGATCATAAATTTGGCCTTCCTACTACAGTAAATTACACCAAATGAAAAGGCACAAAAACACATTTTGGTAGAGGGAAAGATGGGAGGGAGAAGAGCAGTGTTTGATCTTTACCGTCATCTGATCAGACTCAAGGAGGGAATAACATACCCTGATAAGTGTAGAAATCTAACTTGTCCTACAGGAAGTAGGAGGAGAAAGGGGGGAAAAAGGGAGGGGGGTGGTCAGAAGGGAGGGGAGAAGTAGCAAGTGGGAAACGGTAAGACAAGGGAGGGGAACCAAGAGGGAGGGTAAACTGAGGAAGGCGGCAGTCAAAAACAAAACTTTGTTGAGGAGTGGAAGGGGGAAGGGAGAAATAAAAGCATAAACAGGGGGAAATAGGATGGAGAAAAAGACACAAATGGTAATCATAACAGTGACTGTGAATGGGATGAACTCTCCCATAAAACGGAAGCAGAGAGCAGAATGGATTACAAACCATAATCCTACAATATGCTATTTACAAGAAACATATTTGAAACAGGGGGATACACACAGGGTAAAGGTAAAAGGCAGGAGTAAAATGTATTGTGCTTCAGCTAAATTAAAGAAAGCAGGTGTAGCAATCCTAATCTCAGACAAAGCAAAAGTAAAGATAGATTTAATTAAAAGAGATAAGGAAGGACACTACATCCTGCTAAAAGACACCATACACAACAAAGCAATATCACTGTTTAACATATATGCACCAAGTGGTACAGCATACAGATACTTAGAGTAGAGGTTAAGGGAGTTACAGGAAGAAATAGACAGCGAAACTACAAAATTGGGAGACCTCACCTTCCCCTTTATGAACTTGATAAATCTAACCTCAAAATAAATAAGAAAGAAGTTAAGGAGGTTAACAGAATTTTAGCAAAGGCAGATATGATAGACCTCTAGAGAAAATTGAATGGGGATAAAAAGGAATATACTTTCTTCTCAAGGGTACATGGCACATACTCTAAAATTGATCATGTACTAGGGCATAAAAACCTCACAGTCCAGTGCAGAAAGGCAGAAGTAGTCAAAGCATACTTTTCAGATCATGATGGAATAAAAATTATTTGTAACAAAGAACCATGGAAAAATAAGCTAAAACTTAATTGGAAACTAAATAATCTAATTCTAAAGAATGAGTGGGCTAAAGAACAAATCAGAGAAACAATTAATAACTTCATTCAAGAGAATGACAATAATGAAACAACATACCAAAAATTATGGGATGCAGAAAAAGCAGTTCTTAGGGGAAGTTTTTTATCCCTAAATGCTTACATGAATAAAATAGGGAAAAAGGAGATTTGGGCATACAGCTGAAAAAGCAAATTGAAAATCCCCAATTAAATACCAAATTGGAAATACTGAAAATCAAAGGAGAGATTAATAAAATTGAAATCAAGAAAACTATTGAATTAATAAATAAAATAAAGAGCTGGTTTTATGAAGAAAACAATAAAATTGATAAACCTTTGGTCAATTTGATTAAAAAAAAAGAAAGAAGAAAATCAAATTACCTGTATCAAAAATGAAAAGGGTGAGTTCATCTCTAATGAAGAGGAAATCAAAACAATAATTAGGAATTATTTTGCCCAGTTGTATGTCCATAAATTTGACAACCTTAGAGATATAGATGAATATCTACAAAACACAAATTGCCCAGGTTAACAGAAAAGGAAGTAAAATTTCTAAATAACTCCATCTCAGAGAAAGAAATTGAGCAAGCCATCAATGAACTCCCTAGGAAAAATCTCCAGGGCCATATGGTTTTACATGTGAATTCTATCAAACATTTAAAGAACAATTAATTCCTATACTTTGTAGACTATTTGGGAAAATAGGTGAAGAAGCAGTCCTACCAAATTCATTTTATGACACAAATATGGTACTAATACCCAAACCAGGTAGAGTCAAAACAGAGAAAGAAAATTATAGACCAATTTCCCTAATGATTATTGATTTTAAATAAAATATTAGCAAAAAGATTGCAGCAACTTATCACCAGAATAATATACTATGGCCAGGTAGGATTTATTCCAGGAATGCAAGGCTGATTCAATATTAGGAAAACAATTAGCATAATTGACTATGTCAACAACAAAACTAGCAGAAATCATATGATCATCTCAATAGATGCAGAAAAAGCCTTTGATAAAACACAGCATTGTTTCAACAATCCAGCTAGCAGCTTTTATGGGGGGGGGGGGGAAGATCCACCCACAGCTAGCACCCAGAAAGCTGCCAGACAGCACAGGTTCTTTTAATCTGCCTTAATAAGGAGAGCAAGGTGAAAGGGTTGGCAAGCTTACTTTAATTCAGGACACAAATATCATTCACTTAGTTCAGGGGAAAAAGCCAGCAACCTGAACTTCAGAGCAAAATAGAAGCAAATTACAAACATCAACAGACAGACCTTGTCTGATTCAAATCCCAATACATAATTACCAGAGTTCAACAAAGTCTCAGCATCTGGGTTTACAAGCTGGAGGGCTCCTTAGCTAAAGCTGCCCGGAGACTCTTCATCAACACCATTTCAAGAGCCCTTAAACAAATTACAAACAGACAGACCCAATACAATTCATAGTTACCAACATCTAGGTTCAGCCTGGGAGCTCAGAACAAGGGCTGGCCCAGAGTCATGCCCCACCACTGCTTCGGCAAAGAGCTCCAAGGAAGCTGAGACCAACCCCTGATTTTTGTATCTTTTTCAGCATCAGGGGTGAGTCACACAGGCGACTCACCCACGTGAGCTAAAATCGTCACAAAGAGGTGGACTTAAACCCACATGGTCTAAGAGCCTCTGCTGTCGCAGACATGTAAAATAGGCCCTCCCTGGGGTTAGCCCCACCTTGAGCCCCACCTTAGTTGCCAATCCATACCCACATAGGTTTTACACCTAATAGGGGTTTGGGCCTGGGGCTTAGCACTTAGTAAGCCTCAATGAAATACACTGAATTACTCAACAAAAATCAAAAGCCAAACTCTTCAAGGGCACTTGTTGAACTAAGTGCTAAGGAGCCCATCTTGCTTACCAACACAAACACTCATTCCTATTAAAAACACTAGAAAGCATAGGAATAAATGGAGCCTTCATTAAAATTGTAAATAGCATCTACCTAAAACCATCAACAAGCATTATTTGTAATGGGGATAAGCTAGATGTACTCCCAATAAGATCAGGGGTGAAACAAGTATGTCCATTATCACCCCTACTATTCAATTTGGTACTAGAAATGTTAGCTGTAGCAATAAAGGAGGAAAAAGAAATTGAAGGAATTAGAATAGGCAAAGAAGAAGCTAAATGATGGCTTTTTGCAGATGATCTGATGATTTACTTAGACAATCCTAGAGAATCAAGTAAAAAACTACTTGAAATAATAACTTTAGCAAAGTTGCAGGATATGAAATAAACCCACGTAAATCCTCAGCATTCCTCTATACATTACTGACAAAGCCCAATAGCAAGAGATAGAAAGAAAAATCCCATTCAAAGTTACTGTAGACACTATAAAGTATTTGGGAGTCTATCTGCCAAGAGAAACCTAGGACCTATATCAACATAATTATGAAACACTTTTCATGTGAATAAAGTCAGATCTAAATAAATGGAAAAATATCAGTTGCTCATGGTTAGGTTGAGCTAATAAAATAAAAATGACAATTTTACCTAAATTTATCTATTCAGTGCCATACCAATTGAACTACCAAACAATTATTTTACAGAGCTGTATAAAATGATAACAAAATTCATCTGGAAGAATAAGAGGTCTAGAATATCTAGGGTATTAATGAAAAGAAATGCTAGAGAAGGTGGCCTAGCCATACCAGATATTAAACTGTACTATAGAGCAGCAGTCATCAAAACTACCTGATACTGGCTAAGAAACAGAGTTGTGGATCAGTGGAATAAGATGGGAACACAAGATGGAGAAGTCAACAACTATAGCAATCTACTCTTTGATAAACCCAAAGAGGCCAGCTTCTGGGCTAAGAATTCACTATTTCATAAAAACTGTTGGGAAAATTGGAAAATGGTAGGGCAGAAACTGGGCATAGACCAATATCTTACACCACATACCAAAATAATAAAAATGGGTTCATGATTTAGGAATAAAAGCTGAAACTATAAGCAATTTGGGAGAGCAAAGAATAGTTTGCCTATCAGATTTATGGAAAAGAAAAGAATTCATGACCCAACAAGAGATAGTGAGAGCATTACAAAATGCAAAATGGATAATTTTTATTATGTTAAATTGAAATGTTTCTGTACAAAAAAAAGTGAATGCAACAAAAATTAGGAGGGAAGCAGAAAATTGGGAGAAAATCTTTACAAGTAGTGTCTTTGATAAAGGCCTCATTTCTAAAATATACGGGAACTGAGCCAAATATATAGGAATACAAGTCATTCCCCAATAGAGAAATGGTCAAAGGATATAAACAGACAGTTTTCAGAGGAAGAAATTAAACATATGTATAGGCATATGAAAAAATGCTCTAAATTACTACTGATTAGAGAAATGCAAATCAAAACAACTCCTAAATACCACATCTCTCCTGTCAGATTGGCTAAAATGACAAAACAGGAAAATGACAAATGCTGGAGAGGATGTGGAAAAATTGGAACATTGTTACATTGCTGGTGGAGTTGTGAACTGATCCAGCCATTTTGGAGAGCAATCTGGAACTATGCCCAAAGGGCTATAAAAATGTTTATACCCTTTGCCCCAGCAATACCACTTTTAGGGTTGTATCTCAAAGAGATCACAGAAGTGGGAAAAGGACCCATATGTACAAAAGTATTTGTAGCAGCTCTCTTTGTGGTAGCTAAGAATTGGAGATCAAAAGGATGCCCATCAATTGGGGAATGGCTGAACAAGCTGTGGTATATGAAGGTAATGGAATACTATTGTGCTATAAGAAATGGGGATGATATGGACTTCATAACAACCTGGAAAAACCTACATGAGATAATGCTGAGTGAGCAGAGCAGAGCCAGGAGAACATTATACACAACCACAGATATATGGATTCTGTGAGGACTTACCCTGACAGACTTTGCTCTTCTCAGCAACACAGGGTGCAAAGACAACTCCAAAGGACTCATGATGGAGAGGGCTATCTACATCCAGAGAAAGAACTATGAAGTATGAGTGCAGATTGAGGCACACTTCATGCTCACCTTTTTTCTCCCTTTTTTCCCTCTCTTTTGTTTTTATTTTTGGGTTGTTTTTATTTTGGTTCTGTTTCTTCTTTCTCATATTCGTTCCATTGGTCATAATTCTTCTCCACAATATGACTAGTGTGCAAATTAATTCAATATGAAGTTATACGTGGAAGTTGTATGGGATTCCATGCCGTTTTCGGGAGAGGGGGGTGGAGGGAGGGAAGAAAATTTTGAACTCAAAATTATGTAGAACCGTGTGTTATAAACTAAAAATAAAAAAATATAGTGCCAGACCTGGTGAAAAAAAAATTGTTTTGATCTTCTCTGGAGATGGCTAACATCATTTGTATTTGTATTTTGTGCAGTTTAACTATGATGATTCACTTATGTCTTTATTTACTGTAACTATACATACACACACATACATATACACATCTAGCACATGTAAAAATCTTTTTGCATAAAAATGCTTAGATGCTATGTCATTTAAGTAATGCATGTTATCGATTGCTAATTAATTATTCATGTTATTTCTTTATCTATTGTACCTTTAGACACAATGTAGTTTCCCTACTCCTCTGCTTTTTTTTGGTTTTTTTTACTAGGTCTTTTCTTAATGTTTCCTTAGGTGAGATCATGATTGCTACCCTTGCTTTTTTGAGTTCACGTGAAACATACTATGTTCCGTTTCAGTCCCTCATCTTAATTCTGTGTGAATATTTATATATCAAGTTTGTTTCTTATAAACAATGCATTTCTGGTTTCTCTGCTCTTATCTTCAATTTTATAGGTGAGTTTTTCCTGTTCACATTCATGGCTATGATTGCTACTTGTCTGTTTACTTCTATAATATCATTTTATGCTCTTTTTATCTAGCTCTCCCTCTTCATAAAGAAGAAAGTAGATAAAGGAAAGGAATGTGATCAATAATGATTATCTTTAATCAAAGACATTTCCTCTCCTTCCCCTGCCCTTCTTTTCAACTATCCCAGACCACCACAATTGGATATTACAATTTTTTCCTTTCCTTTTAATTCCTACTTTACTATTTGCTCTCTGAAGTTGAAATTTGTTTTTCTTGAATCTGTTCCCTCTTTAACTCTACCTTCGAAACACACCACTTTCCCTTTCCCTGTTTCCATCTGTTTCCCTCTTGATTTTAATGCATTTCTACATCAAACTCTTTGTGTCGCTCTCTTTTGTGTGATTCAGAAGAATCAGTGGAGTGTCACGAGAGCCCCCTTCAACCTCTTTCTCCATTTTTGTATACTCTTCTTATTGAAGTCCCGATTGTGAAAAAAATAAGTTCCTTCCTCTGCTGCCTCATTTCTTTCCTTTTATGTTTCCTTCCTCTCTTTGAAACCACCAAAACAGAGCAAAAATTCCTCTAGGTTCTGTATTTGTCCTTGTAATCTCTTACCCTTGAAAAGAATGGAGTTCTAAAGGGACACTTATCTTTTCTGTCCTTGTTCAAATGGAAGGAAGTCACCAACATTTAGTCTCTTCTAATTCCTCAAAGGCAATTTGGTTTCTCTTAACTCACATGTTTTCTTTTCAGAAAAGTCTACTAATTAACCATTAATAACATCACTCTGAGTGTGACCCTTCAACCAGCTCTGAATTCCTTTGATTGTATTATTGATTGATCCACATCTCTCCAACTTCTCCACCAGAAGAATTTGAAAAACTATCAAAAGCTTTGCCAAAATGAAAGCAAACAATAGCTCCAGAATGCCACTTATCTCCTAGTACAGTAATTATATAAAAGTAAGATCATTCTGGCAGGTCTTGTTTTTGATGAAGCCATACTGACTTACCAAAATGGCCATTTCTCATTTTAGATATTCACAAACCATCTCTTTAGTTTTTAAAAAATTTTCTATACTTATTTTTGAGAGTTTTCCTAGGAATAAGACTTAAGGCTACTGTTCCATAGATTGAAGAATCTGTTCTATTCCCTTCTTGAAAATTGGGACACATGCCCTTCTCCAATCATGTCTTCTTTCATCTTCCATCACAATAACTGACAGTGTTACAGCAATAACATTAACAGTGCTTTTACAACCATAAGCTCTGGTTCATTTTGGCCAACTGAATTGCATTCATCCAAAGTAGTTAGGTGCTCTTTGACAATCTCCTTATTTATTTTGGCAATGAACTCTGTGTAAGTTATTCTTGTTCTCTCAATTATAAGGATTAATCTCTTTTGCAGCAGAAACAAATAAAATAACAAGTCATATAAATCTGCCTTCAGTTATCATCTTTCCATCCACCTCATGTAAAGTTCATATACTTTCTTTAATTATTCTTTTTAATTAAAAATAAATATAAATATTTGAATTTTAAAAAAGAAAAAAAGTTTTTTTCTGTTCTTTTCTTTAAAATTGGTAATTTTTTACAGGTATATTTTCCCCCTGTAGGATTATATTTAGGTTTCCAGGATAAGTTATTTTTGTTTATAAGCCTTTGCCTTTTGCTTTTTGGGACATGCTGTTTCACCATGTCCTCCTCCTTAGTAGCTGCAACATAATCATATCCTGAATGGTTCCTTGGCATCTGAATTCTTTCTTTCTGGTTGTTTTTAGTCAGTATTTTGTTGTTTTGGATGTGCTAGATTTTGGCTATGAAATTTCTGGGTGTTTTAAATTTGGCATTTCAGGGGATGACCAGTGCATTTCCTTTTTTACTTTCATTTTTCCCTCTGTTACTAACGGCTCTGGGTGGTCTTGTTTCATGATTTCTTGAAATGTGGTACCCAGGTAATTAGTGCCATACACATGAATAAACCTCCCTATGAGATTTAAAAGTGGCTGGTGGCTTTTGGATAGAATATTTGACTTTTCCATGAAAAACAGCCTATGTTTTTACATAAACCATCAAGTTAGTATGGTGACAGAAAGTTGCCCATTAGTCTCTCACCTTTGTTAGCTAAGGTAACCTGTGGAATGCTCTAACCCCTCTTAGAAATGGTGTCATGGTGTCTTTATCTTCTTAGTTCCATTGGCTCTTACTTGAATTTTAAATTAGTACTTTCCTTGAATGTTTGGCAGCCTATAGGAATTATTCACCTTATTTTACAGTTGAGGAAACTGAGGTTTAAAGAGCTTGTCTGATTTGCCCATGTTCATGAAGGCAAAGCCTGTCCAAGTTGGATTCCAACCCCAGGGTCTAGTCTTCTTTCCAATAGCCCTCACTGCATTTTAGGAAATATGAGGTTAGAAAGTTGATAATACTCCATCCCTATATTTTTCTACATTCTCTGATGGATATGATTTTTTTATTTATCTTACCTAGACAAATTAAGTTGAGTTAAAAGTGCAAAGCCATGAAATACAATCTGTCCTTCATTTACATCTTTGAAAATAGTAGCTAAGTGCCTTAGGCAGGAGCACACATGAATAATTACCACCCAGAAATGCTGCAACTACCCACTCAAGGTCCAAGCTAACAATCACCTTAACTATTAGAAGGAAAAGTGGTGTTTGCTGTGAATGCAACTGTATTCTCATCCCACAGCAGAGCAGAGTATTTTCTGACCAAAAAGAGACTACAAGAAAGAGAGAGAAGAAAACTACTGTTATTTTAAGAGACAGAAATCTCTTTCTGATCACCTTGGCTGGAAATCCATTCACCAGAAAAAATTATTAAAGGTATCAGAATTTCTTTCCACAAACATGCCAAGTATACTGGAAAGCATCTGTATGATGGTGGCATTTGGAGAGTGCCTAGTGGGTATTTTAGTTAATGGCTTCATTGGACTAGTGCACTGCATTGTCTGCGTGAAGACCAGAAGAGTGACCTTGATTGATTTCATCCTTACTGGCTTGGCCATCTCCAGGATTGGTACATTGTGGGCACTGATGCCACTGTACGTTTTGAATTTTTTCTGTTTTAAAACAAGTATCATTAGTATTTGGATGTTTTCAGAAGTTGTGTGGAACCTCAGCAACCATTCAAGTGCCTGGTTTGTAAGTTGTCTCAGCATGTTTTATTTTCTGAAGATTGCCAACTTCTCCCATCCTGCCTTTCTCTGGCTGAAGTGGAGAATTAACAAGGTGGTCATCAGGACGCTGATGGGAGGCTTGCTCATATGCTTGTTCATTATCCCTGCAATGATGGAGAGAATTACTAAGATTCGTTTAATTCTAATTAATCAAGAAAATAAAACAAATATTACTCATTATGACCAAGGATTGAAAACCTTAAGTGTTTCCATCCTGATTCTCTTCAATACTGGGGGTTTGGTCCCCTTTGCTCTATCCCTCATCTCCTGTTTCCTGTTAGTACTATCTTTGTGGAGACACATCCAACAGATGCATCTCAAGGTCACAGGCTCCAGGGATCCCAGTACAGAGGCCCATGTGAGGGCTATGAAAGCCACAATTTCCTTTCTCTTCCTCTTCATACTGTATCATTTGGGCATCACTATGGGACTTTTAAACAAGTCTATATTTCACAGTAAACGTGTGGCAATGTTTTCACTGCTAGTCATGAATGTCTATCCCACGAGCCACTCTATCATCCTAATCCTGGTTCACAGCAAGCTGAGGAAGGCCTCTTTGTGGGTACTAGAGAAGCTCAAAGACTTCTTCAAAGTCCCTGGGAAAGTTTAAGTGGCAGAGACTGAACTTTGGGAAACCTTGGATTTTTCATGGAGGGGTGTGGTAGTAAAGAAGTCACATTGAGTCCTTGAAGAATTGTTTTGAGTTTATTCTATTAATTGTAATTAGAAATATTGAAACACAAAGTTTGGTTTAACCATCCACACAGGAAACAAAGAAGTAGATGAAGGCTACCTATTGTCCAGATAATAGCATAAAATTAGATGGTGGACCTATAGAGCTTGCCCACTGGCATATAGGGATCTTGGACAAACATTTCATATGGAAAATAAACTAGGCCTTGCTTTAAATAGAATGAGGATATTAATGACTTTACTGATCCAGAACATTCTCCTGAAACAAAAAGTCATCTTTTAGTAGCAACAATCTGCTCCTGTTTTTGTAATTCTGTGAACCATGGAATGCCATGGTCTCTGGAGAATTAAAAAGAATGTATCATTCAGAGGTTAATGGAGGGATACAGATTGAACAAAAGTAGATTATCAAAATAACGAATAAGGCAGTATGAAGAATTGGAAAAAAAGAATGTCACCTAATAAATGTTTGTGAGAAAAATAAAATGAGCTTGTCATGTGAAGAGAACAAGGAGAGGACAATCTGTGTATTCTAGTGGTGTCCTTGTGATATCAAGAACCACATCTGAGAGAAATGGGTACAAGAGTCGCATAGGAAGGACATGCATGGATGAGCTATAGCCCATATCAATGGAAAGAACACTTATTTTAATGAGACCACATGAGATTTGAGTTTGCTTCCCAAAGGATATGTTTACTATTTCTGCATTCTTGTTTAATTTATGTGTTCTTCATATCCTAGCTTACGGTCAGTCTTTGCCTAAATGCTGTATGTTGCTGACAAACAAGTAGTTAATCATATCTAGGATTAAAAATATTCTATTCAAATCCTTCATTTCTTTCCTGCTTTCTGTTAGATTCATCTAAGTCTGAAAAAGGTGTCTTGAAATCTCTAACAGTTCCTGAAGTATTATTCAGCCTGCCTGTAATTTGAATGGCTTATCTTTTAAGTTCTTGGATATGAAGCTATGCATTGAATATATGTATCTATATATGTTTATATATGTATATATATACATATATACATTTTTATACTCTCTCATGTCTTTAAGCTTAATATAGTTCCTTTGCTTGTCTTTCTTAACCATTTGAGAGATAGCTTCACATAGTGAGAAAAGTACCAAACCTGGAGTCAGAAAGACATGAATTTAAATTGCACCCAGAACACTTGCTAGCTTTTGACCTTAAACAGATTGCTTAATCTCTCAGTTGAAGTCTCTCCATCTGAAAAATGAGGATAATAATAATAGTACTTACCTCCTAGGAGTGTTGTGAAGATCAAATAAAGGACTTAAAATATTATAAAAATATGAAGCATTATCATATTATCATACTATGTAGCTAGATGGCACAGGGGATAGAGCATTAGACCTGGAGTTAGGAAGACCTGAATTCAAATTTGTTCTTAGATATATACTAACTATGTGACTTTGGGCAACTCACTTAACCTGTGTTTGTTTTAGTGTCCCCAACTGTAAAGTGAAGATAATAATACTGCCTACTTGCCAGGATTTTTATGAGGCTCAAATGTGGCAATATTTGTAAAGTGCCTAGTAAAGTGCTTGGCAGATAACAGGAATTATATAAATGCTACTTGTTGTTATTGTTATTGTTATCATTGTTGTTTTTGCCTTGGGTGATATCAAGATTGCTTTTCCCAACTTTCCAGTTATGCATAATAAATTCTATTCCATTCTATATTTTAATTCTATTGGTCGTTATATTTTAAGAATATTTTGCAAACATAAAATTATTGAGCTTTGTTTATAATTCATTTTACTACACTCCTCCATTTCATGGTCCAGTTAATCCCATTCATCTTCATGGCTTTTATTGTCTGTTTTTCTTTGTCCATCCAATTCTGTTCTGTTAAATATGTCTTCTCTCTCCTTCCCATTTTGAGGCTGTCCTCTCCTAGACTCTATCCTACATTTTAAACTTCTCTTCTAGTTACATCTCAGTCCCTCACTTATTTCACTATATATCTATCACTATATTGTTAATTAATTAATTGAACTTTAAAACCATATTTTTACTAAATACTCTCTGTGCACAAGTCTTCCAGCCACCTAGAAATTACCTCCACAAAGAGACACATCAGCTTAAGTAGAATATGAGCTAGCAATAAGAGCAAGAGTGAATTTTACTCATGGAACCTGTGACCCAGGAACTTCTCACAATGGGCTCACATTAAACTGGGTCCAAGCACAGTGCCTACTGTGACTCGTTATTGCCTCCACTGGGACTTATATCTCCAAGTATAACATGCATGTATGCATACACATCATATAGTCTTCAAATAGAATGTGTATATATTTCCAAACCATGTCACCTGCATTCCACCTATCTTTGTTCCATTCATTTTGCTTAGTCCCCTCCCTTAGATCCTTAGACTCTATCCCTAGGGACCTTGGGTTTTATAGGTGAACTTTGACTCTATTCTCTCCCGAATCTGACATCCACACCACAGCAAGAAAAAAAAAAACAGTCCATTTCCTCAAGGAGTTTCCATTCTTTTTAAAGAATCTTTTCTTTAATTAAGATTTTTTATTTTTAGTTTACAACACTCAGTTCCACATGATTTTGAGTTCCAGATTTCCAGATTTTCTAAGAGATGTCATTCTTATGGGGGCAGACAACACACATAGGGAAGATCTAGACTCTTTTCTCTTTCTTTTGAGTGCTGCTTTTCCCTCAGGTCCCCAAACCTCTCTGGCTTAGACTTCCCTTAGCAGAGACCTAAAGTTGAGGTTGCCGGGAGGGTAACACCTTATCATTGCAGGTGACTCCTCTCTCAGATTTTCTGTTCCATCTTTACAGGTTTTGTTGATTTACTTAATCTCCTGCCGAGTGTTCATGGACCAATGTTTTCTCTCCAAAACACATGATACATAGGAACCCCTTTTGTGTATAGAATGTCAGATAGCCGAACTCTCAAAGTTGGGGCCACCCTGGAGGAAACAACCAAGGCCAGTGCTACTAAGAAATCTTCCTTCTCTTTTATAAGGCTAGACTTCAGAACCATAATGCCTAGCAATTTTCCTTTCTCCTCCAACTAGGTGGTAAAGTTTTAGGAACATTATCTATCAACTCTTACCTTGGGCCATGTAGGTGAACACGTGCAGCTCAAATGTCCTCCAGGAAACTCTCACCTCTCACCCATTATCTATTGGGCTGGGAAAATTCACCCTAAGCACTTGTCAAAATCTAGTATGTGCCAAACCCTGTTCTGAATACTGAGGTTACAAATACAGAGAGTGAAACCACAGCAATGACAAAACAATGATAATAACGACTAACATTTATATAGCACTTACTGTGTGCCAGGCACTACCATATTAATAAGAAGAGGTAGGAGGGGCTAGGAGACCTGGATCAATGGCCTTATCCTTGGATGAGATGACTTTCTGTTGTATTTCACCTCCAAATCTTTGAATCTCTGGCACTAATAAATATCTAAATAAAGTCTTAAGTAGGTACAGAAGTAGATAGATTAGAACTGTCACTGACTCAGCCCAAGACTCAGAAAAAGGTGAACACTGTGACTGTTTTCTGGAAAATGCTGTTCTAACCATTGGTACTTTCCCCCCATAACTGTTTATCTCACAGAGTCATCAGTGCTATTATGGGATTATATCTTGGTGGGAGGTACATTCTAGGCATGGGGGACAGCCGAAGGTATGGAGAGCAGAGATTCAGTGACTTGCTTATTTTGTGCCAGGCACTGTGCTAAGCACCTGGGACACAATACAAGCAATCAAGACAGTCCCTACTCTGAAGGCACTTACTTCCCAAAGAGCAAAGACATTACCTAAAGGGAAGTTTGAAAGTGATAGTTAAAAGGTGGAGAAGGTATTCAGATAGATGCTGGGGTTAGGCATGGCTTTAAGCATTGGAGAGGCAGAAAGAAGAAAATATTGGAAATCAAAGTGACAAACAAAAGATATTAATAAAAAATTTCAAATGTCTATATAAATTAAAACAGAGACTTTAAAAGTAGAAATGACAATGATTTTATCCAAATGCCAAGAGTTACTTTTAATATGTACAATGAGGTGCATTGCATCTCATATCAGCAATTATGGGGAATGATTTAAAGTTGAGCAGTTCATAGACACTGGTGTTTCTCAAACATCCAATGAATAATAGCATAATGTCACAGATGTCTGAGCAACACGATCTGAAGAACTTTATGTTCCACAAGTAGCCTTTCTATTGGAGACTCCATCCCAATCACAAAGACCCGGGTGCATTTTGGAGACTGCTCCATTCTGAGGATTCTGGGTAAATTGGTGGAGAAAATGTGGCAAATGAAAGCAAAAAGGAGTCAATCTAATTTCATCAATTAATAAAGCATATGCTTTATAAAGCCATCACTTCCTCATTCAGTTCAAGTAAGTCTATAAATCACTATCCATGTGCGAAAGAATTAATTTTTTTAAGCTTTTAATTCAGGAGAGCAAATCACTGCCTTAAAAGTCTCCTCCAGCAAGGTGCTTCCATTCATATATCAACATAGGAGAAGACTCCTTGAAAGATCTCATACTTAGAATATCAGTAGAGGAAGCCAAAGTCTCCAGAATTTGTGATTTCTCCTTACTCATGTAGCCAGTTCACAGCAACAGTGTCCGTCCATTTTCTGTGATTGTATCACAATGAGGAAGAAGGTGATAACATTCCATCTCCATTTCTCTAAACTCTAGGAGATTGCAGACACCTATTTTCAGGGCAAATTAGGCTAAGGAAGAGCTCAGAGTAATGAAATATTAATGGCTTTTCATTTGCATCTTCATAAAAAATAGGTCAGCCCCATAATACCCACGGAACTTTAACAGCTGCCAATGCTAAGAGGGCACACCCAGGGTCTGAGCTCAAATAACTGCCTGAACTGTGTGCAAGAAGAGGGAGAATTGTTATGAAGACAGAGGCAGCCCAACCCCATAGAAGAACTTGGGGATTTCTGACCAAAGTGGGAAATGGCAATTAAGGAGAATAAAATTAATGTATTTCCACAGCATATTATGCCATTCATTTTGGCTGGAAATGTATTAACCAGCAGTTTTACTAACATTGACTTTCTTTGCAGCAGACATGCCAAGGGCTATGGAGAACACCTGTTCAACTATGTCAACTGGAGAGTTCTCAGTTGGGATTTTGGCCAATGGCTTCATTGGACTGGTGAACTAAATGGAATCGATCAAGACTTGAAGGGCATTCACACTGGACCTCATCCCCACTGTCTTGGCTGTTTCCAAGATTGTTCTGATGTGGTCAGTAGTGGCGGATCTCTTTTGTATAGCATTATCTCCTAAGGTACATAACTCTGGTAAACTGAGATATTCAGAGATCAGTTGGTACCTGAGCAATCAATCAAATGCCTGGTTTGCCACGTGCATCAATGTCTTCTATTTCCTGAAGGTTGCCAACTTTTCCCACCCTGTCATTCTCTGACTGAAATGGAAAATTAACAAGGTGTTCCTCAAGATGCTAGTAGATAGCTTATTCATTTCCTTCTTCATTTGCCTTCCAATACTAGAGAAAAAGAGAGATATCTACAGAATTCATGTTATTTCAGAAAACAAAACAAACATGATTCAGAAAATCCAAATACTTAAAATGCTTAATTTGTTCACCCTGTTTTTCTTCCATTTGGGTGTGGGGAGGGTCTCCTTCACCCTCTCTGTCTCTCTTACATTCTGCATCCTGTTACTCTTCTCTCTGTGGAACCACATCTGGCAGATACTGCTCAATGTCTCAGCATCTAGAGATGCCAGCATAGAGACCCACATGAAGGTCATGAAATCTATGCCTACTTTCCTCTTCCTCATTGTTCTATACTATTTTGGCAGAATTATAGGAGTGTTAAGCCATTCTGTGTTCCTGGGTAAGGTGATTGCTATGCTGACGTTGAGTGGATTAATTCTTCAGGTCTTCTTCTTTTCTTTCCGCCCTCCCCTTTGGAGGCTTAATTTTTAAACTTTTCTCATGAGGGGAGGTTAGAAAAGGGAAAAAAACAAGCATTTGTTATGCAACTCCTAAGTGCCAGGCACTGTCCTAAATATCTTAGAAATATTATCTAATTTTGACCCTCATCATAACCCTGTGAGACAGGTATTCTTCTTGACATTATCTCCATATTACAGACAAGTAAATTTTGGTTCAATTACTTATCCAGAGTTACACATCTAGGAAGCATCTGAGGCCAAATTTGAAGTCAAGTCTTCCTGACTCCAGACCCTGCACTCTATCCACTGAACCACCAAGCTACCTTTTCAAGAGCAAGAAGATTCAGTGAAATGCCCTTGAGTCAGGCAAATATTAGCAACATGCCACAAGCTGTTATGGGGTTGAAGAAAGAGCCTTTAGAGTGATCCCAGACTGGGATGTTCCTCCTCAGACTCCCCTTTATTCTCCCCTAAGGGGGAAGCTGGTGCTCTTTGGGCCTTCCAAGGTTTATCCTGCCTGTATCTTGCTTGTACATAGTTACTTTCCTGCCTCTTCTTCCATTAGACTGTGAGCTCCTTGAAAGTCGGGATTATTTTTTACTTAAAAGTGCGCTCAAACATAAACCCAATTATACTTGATTTATTTTAACATTCATTTAAAATGATTGAACTAAATAAATATTAAGTATCATTACCACTAAGTAGCCAATGTTAATCAAAGTTTATGGACCGCCTAGCTTAGGGCTTCCTGGCTTCTCTAGATCTTTCTCTTGGATGCTGTGCTCTTGCTGAGTCTAGACACAAAGTCCTGCATATTTGTCTCTGCTCATGTTGGGGGTTCTGCTGGCTTGGCAGACTGTGACAGCCCAGGTTTGGTTAGTCATCTTCCTTTTCTTTGCCCATGAGACTCTGGCTAATCTTGTCTGTGGTTTTGTAGCAGAGGAAATCACTTACTAAAGCTTCTCATGAGATTTTTTTTATTATTTCGGTCTATTGAGAATTTTGGGGTTTTGTTGAAGTCTAGCGAGAGCTGTGTGATCTCTTCCATTCAAGCAGTCATTGTGTCCAGATATGTCCACTGCTCTGAATCTCGTTAATCATCTTATGATGTTGTCCAGTCCTGACTGTCCTCTCTCCACACTCCACCCCCCCGTCACCCCTGCCCTCTTCCCTATTATCTACTTTCACACTCCTAATCTTATGGTGGACAAATTCTACTCAATATTTTCCTTTGAATCCTTTGCAAACTGGACCACAGCTTGTCTTGCCTTGCTGGGAGCTGACCCCAAGGCACTCTCATCATTCATCGGGTCCACTAATACTCATATGCTGTTGATTGCCACTCAAGAGAGCTACACAGCTATGCTAACTAGAAATGTATTCCACGTGATCTGAGTTCGGCTCTCTGTCTCATATGCCAATCATTTTATTCATCTGCCATTGGCTATCGCACTCTTGACAGTTCCTCTTGGAGCTCTTTTCTTCTTTACTCAAGTCTTGTATATCATCCCCATGTCCTCCATGTTCAGCAAAGGATCCTACCTCCTATTTTACTGAGACAATAAAGACTATTTCTTGTGAGTTTCCCCTTCAAACCCATTCCATATCTTCCAAATCTCAACGGCTTCTACTATTTTCTATTTTTTTTTCCTCTGGTCTCTCAAATCACTTTGCCCAGATCGGTCCCTCCACTGGTGCCCTGATCCCATCTTTTCCCACCTCCTCTGGAAACTTGCCCTCTTAATCAGTCTCAATCTTTTGTGTTCAGTTTCTCCTTATCCATTCGCCTCTTCTTCACTCTCTTCAAATATGTCCAGGTTTCTCCTGCCCTTAAACATTCTTCACTTGAGCTTGCCTTCTCCTCAAGCTAGTTTATCTTCCAATCATTTATACTCAAACTCCTAGAAAGACTTATATACACTCATTTCATACATCTCTGCAGCTGCCACTCACATTTCAGACATTTGTAATCTGGCTTCTATCCCTTCCACTTACATGCCCTTTAGTTGTCTGTCCTTAAATCAGCTGGCTGATGTCCCTGTGGTCTTATTGGTGGAAGAGGAATTCATCCCTAGAAATAATGAAATCCATATGTTTAAGACAGATCTAACTCACGTGAGAAAAGTTTTGAAGGACTGATAATCCTAATTTTTCAAAATTTTCACATATGTAGTTGGGGGAAATTCATCTGGACACTCCTAAAGAACTGATTTTCCCCACCCTAACTGATGTAATTGCAAGAGTTAATAGGCAGGTAATAGAATAGGTCATGATATTGGTATAAAGGGCAGCTAGGTGGTGCAGTGGATAGAGTGCCAGACCTGGAGTTAGGAAGAGTCTTCTTTCTATGTTCAAATCTGATCTCAGACACTTACTAGCTGTGTAACTATAGCAAGTCACTTAACCTTGTTTGCCTCAGTTTCCTCAGCTGTAAAATGAGCTGGAGAAGAAAATGGCAAATGATTCTAGTATTTCTGCCAAAACAACAACAAAGCCAACAAACCCTAAATGGGGTCACAGAGAGCTAGACATGAACAACAGCAACCACAATAACAATGGGTATAAAACATGTATGAGTAGGGAATCTCTAAATCCACATAGATACTGCCATGGATACCTATGATGCAAAGTTTGTTCCATCTCTGCGTGTAGTAGAAGGGGCATACCAGCTGTAATCAAAGTCTAGGTGAGTCGGGGATGAATGGGGCAGGCAGGAACTAGGACTGCTGATACTGGGGAGTCATTTCTCCAGTCTCTAAGAGGAGTATTGGGTTGCAATTACAGCTCCCTGTCATTCCTCAAATATCTCTAGGCTAGGGGTATGTTAAGTTCAGAATTAAATCCACTTCCATGATCCATCTTAAAGAGGGAGGGTAGTCCTCTTACCAGTTTATCCTTTTCCCACTAAATACTGGTTACACAAAAGGCCGTCACAAATATTCCACATAGCAAGGAATCTTTATTCAAGCAAATAACCAAACAGAAATCAGAAAAAATATATAGATTAACATCTAACAAAGTGTACACAAGGTTGTGAGCTCTTGGCTTGGTAGTCAGGCTCTCAGTTGAGAGGGGGAGGGAGGGAGGGAGAGAGAGAGAGAGAGAGAGAGAGAGAGAGAGAGAGAGAGAGAGAGAGAGAGAGAGAGAGAGAGAGCTCAGAGGAAGTCTTTTCTTAGCAGTTCTTAGAACAACAAGTCCTGGAAATCAAGGAATAAGATGGACCTCGTTTCCTTGTTTCTCAAGCCCAAGTCTTATTCTCTCTCAACTAACTTCCCCTGGAGGAACTTTATTGTGTTTTCATCAAGTTTATAGAACTACATCCTTTCCAGCAGGAATGCAGGGTCATGGTCAGCACTTTCTGAGCCAATCAGGAGTCTGGTCCCTTTGGCAAATGCAGCACATAGCACAGGCTTGTCCCTCTACAAAATTACACTAGATTTAGGGCCTTGTCTAAGGTTAGCCTTGGACTAGTCACATTCGTACAAACTCACTGAAGAAATTATCCCCTTGGGTTATACTCCCTGGGGTATCATTGTTCCGGGGATCCACTAGAGAAAAATGGCATTTTTTTCTCTCTTGGTTCTGGGCTACAATTTACAATTATTTTTTCTCTTTCTTTCCTTTACAGATCAAACAACTTTTACATAATTGAATGTTTAAGTATTGATACCTACTGTGTGATTCAATCCTTCACAGGGATTGATTTTGTGGCCATGACATGTTGGTGCCTAACTAGTAAACATTAACATTTTCTTCTTCTTTTAAACAGACCTATACTTTTTTGCTTTGTTGGGAGATACTTAAATTTTGGAAGTCCATAGAATAAAGTTTGCCTGTTGACTTAGAAATCCTGAATAAAAAGCCTTAAGTGCTTAATTCTTGGAGGTATGTGCCCTGGGTAGAAAGGGATGTCAAGAAATTTTGTCCAGACTCCAGTCTGGATAGCCTGATGCACTGAGGGAATCATGAAAGAGAGTTCACCACATGGGAGAGAGGGACAGAGTCAAGATGGTGTCTGGAAAGCAGGAACTTGCATGAGCTCCCCCCAGGTCCCTCCAAAAACCAATAAAAATGGTGCTGAACAAGTTCTAGAGCTGCAGAACCCACAGAATAGCAGAGGGAAGCAGCTCAGGGCTCCAGCCCAGGAAAGCCTGGATGGTCGCAGGGAAGGGTCTATTCCACGGAGCTGGGAGCAGAGGACAGCATGGGCTGTGCCAGGACCAACCAGACTGGGAGCTGGGCTGAACAGGCCCTAGTGCCCTGAATCAGTGAGCTATGGCAGTTACCAGTTTTCTCAACCCACAAACAACAAAGATAACAGAGAAGGTTAGTGGGAAAAGCTGCAGGGACAGAGTGAAAGGAGTTCATGGTTTGGCCACCACCCTGGGGGCAGCAGAGGTGGTGGAGCTCTGAGGACAGAATTATAGCTGCAGTTACTTCCAGCCCCAGGCCCACCTAGTGGGAGGAATTAAGTTGTGGATCAGAGCAGGATTGCAGAATCTGCTTAAGATATGAGCAGCAGTTCTTGGGGGAGGAGGAATGCTGGTGTGACAGAGGTTGCTGTGCGGAAATATCTCTGAAAACAACAGCACAGCCCCTCAAGCTTGGGACAAAGTACTCTCTACTCTACAAGCAGTCAAATCCCCATGAAAAACTCAAGGGTCAAGTAGTTGGCTGTGAGCATGGCCAGGCAGCAAAAACAGACTCAGATTCAGACTGAGACTTTGGAATCTTTCTTTGCTGACAAAGAAGACCAAAATATACAGCCAGAAGAAGTCAACAAAGTCAAAGAGCCTACAACAAAAGCCTCCAAGAAAAACATGAATTGGGCTCAGGCCATGGAAGAGCTCAAAAAGGATTTGGAAAAGAAAGTTAGAGAAGTAGAGGAAAAATTGGGAAAAGAAATGAGAGTGACGCAAGAAAACCATGAAAAACACGTCAATGACTTGCTAAGGAGATCCAAAAAATACTGAAGAAAATAACACTTTAAAAAATAGACTAACTCTTTTCATGAAAACAGCATCTTACCGGAGCTCTCTTACAAGGTCTGTCGGATTCCCATAAAAAAGTGAATTTGAGCAGATTTGAGAGAGTTAGAAACTGCAAGCAGTCTGAGTGGGGCAAATCTCCCAGCCGGGACAGTATGAAAGGCTGAAGGAATGAATCTGCAGGCTAGGAGAGCGCTCGGGGTGCAGAGCTGCCCCAGATGGGACCAAAGCAGAAGTGGAAGGCTGGGAAAACCACGTGGGAGACAGGCTGGGAGAAAGCCAGACACCTGAAACCAGCAGAGATGCCCAGGCATCCCAACACAGGATGACACTCTGTGGAAGCGAGGAGAGGCAGCACAATGCCACTGACCGTGAGATACCAGCTCCTGAGGCTTGCAGCCCAAAGGTTTCAAATGCTTCTTGAACTTCCGGGAGACATAATGGCCAGGTAAAGGGCTCTAATCCCTCCCCTCCCCACCCAGAGAATTCCAAGGGAAAAAAAAGAACACTGGAACAGAGGAGACAGAAGTGGGGCTTCAGTGGCCGAACAGTGGGAGTACCTGAGTCCCAGAGGGGCAGAGCCATCAGGGATCAACACCAGGAGCCCAGACATACTCTTGCTCCCGCAGGGGAAGTGCCAGACACCCAGCCCGAACAACAAAGGGCTGAGACCATTGCTGAAGAGCAACAGTACTGGAAAACAACCCCAGGGAAAGAGGAGATTTCGGGCAGCCAGACCCCCTCCCCCAAACCTCAGGACAATAAGAAAGCTGGGACAGTGAGCCCTGAGCCCCAAAAGCAGAAATTTATTGCAAAGGCAGGAAAAGGCTAACTAACATGAAGAACACAAGAAAACCAAGGACCATTGATTCTTATGGAGACAGGCCGGATCAAAATACCGATTTGGAACAGGATAACAATGACACTATATACAAATCTGAAACCTCAAAAGGTAATGTGAACTGGTCTCCAGCCCAAAAAGCATTACTGGAAGAGCTAAAGGAGGATTTTAAAAAACCAAATTAGAGAGGTAAAAGAAAAAATGGAAAAAAAAAATCACTGATGAAATCAAGTCCCTAAAGAATAAGATTGGTGAAATGGCTACGGAGATTCAGAATCTAAATAGAGAAAATGACACCCTGAGAGGTAAAATCAACCAATTGGAAAAAGAGACTCAAAAACAAAATGAAGACAGTAACTCATTAAAAATTAGAGTTGAGCAAGTGGAAGCTAATGACTCTATGGGACATCAAGAAGTAGTAAAACAAAATGTTAAGAATGAAAAAATAGAGAAAAATGTGAAATATCTGATGGGGAAAACAACTGACCTGGAAAATAGATCCAGGAGAAACAATTTAAGAGTTATT
>CM053627.1:2433610-2451069 GCA_028646595.1 Phalanger gymnotis | reverse complement strand
AGTTTTTGCTGCGGTGGGGCCTAAATAAATTTCTTGTTGTTTTCTCCTTAGAGAATCTCTCATACCTTGCGATTTCGGACCATTCAAATATATACATGATTATATTTGAGATCATAAATTCGGCCTTCCTACTACAGGAGGCACACCCAGAAGATGAAGGGGAATGTCACACCCTCTAATATCTCCAACACAGAGGTCCATAAGAAGACCATGAAATCTATAGTCTCTCCTTTTCCTCTTTTTATTATACCATGTTAGCATCATCATTGGAACCTAGAGCTGAATTCTTTTTGACAATCCTCTACCTGTCATGTTTTCTATGATAATCACTGCCAGATACCCCTTGGCCCACTCTGTCTTATTGATCAAGATGAAGAACAAGCTGAAGCAAGACTCTCTGAGGATTCTCAAGGCAGCTCAAGCACTGCCCCCTAAGGATCGGGGAAAGGTTTTGTGGCATAGGTTGAGCTCTGGAGAATCTCTATTCTTCTAGGGGAAAAGAGTCCATTTCAGATTATTTGAATAACTGTTCAAGGGCCTTTAATAATCATCGACTTTCATCCTAATCTAAGTTTGACTAGCCATTTATATAGGAAAAAGCAAATGGATGAATAATTGTCTACATTAATGGCCAGCAAATGGAGGCCTGAGGACCAAATCCAGCCAATTGGCTCTTTGGAATGGATGAACCATGAATTAAGAAGTGTTTTTACATTCAAAATACAATAAAGCTTTGTTTTTAAAAATGCAAAACAAAAATATTAATTCAGAGACATACAAAAATGGGCTATGGGCCAGATATGGCCGGTGGCCCATTATTCAGTGACAAACAACCTACAGAGATTATTCCTCAAGAGGTAATGTATATAAACACATATATATCCAATACACATATACATGTGTGTGTGTGTGTGTAAATATACAAATATATGCATGTGGCAGTTTTGAAATTGCACTAAAACTATTGGGACACCTTGTATATACATATATACAATGTTCACACACTGTGAATGGACAAAATATTGGACCTAGAATTAAATTTGAGGAGGAGCGTGAGCTTCATTTTCTTAATGTTTTTCCTTTGGTGATCCTCAACTTTTTCTAGAAACAAAGGCCTGTCTTTTTATTTCATTTTCTTTTATTTTCTTAAATTTTATTTTGGTTAGGGCCAGAACACAAATACAGAATAGAGAAAAGAAACAAAACATAGCATAAACTAAATACTGAAACTTAAATACAAAATAAGAAAAAAAAGCACATCATGTGCATAGGAGAACATAAGAGAGGATTCAAAATATGTAACAATAAATTTTCATTTCAAGAAAGCCTGTATAATAAATAATGCACATTGTGTTGAGAATTGTCCATGTTTTCTTTGCTTCCTTGTGTTTTATTTTGTTCTCTGCTGTACACTTTTTTACTTTGTTCTTTTTCCCCTCCCCCCACAAAAGGCTACAATAAGGTTTAGATATGTTTCTCTGTAGCTATAGATATATGCATACAAATATACATATATACATACATATATGGACATATACTTTCCCAGACATACTGTACTCATGATCTTTGTTTTTATGTTTATGCGTATCTCTTGTTTCCTATCCCTTCTGACTCCTCTACTTTACTTCTACCTGCTACCTTGCCTATTACCCTCCAAGGATTTCTTCCCTATCTTCCCATTCCCATAAATCTAAACACTCTTCTATACCCCCCTTTTACCTAGTCCCTCTCCTCTAAAGATCCTTCTCTTGTCCTCTCCCCCCTCTCTATGCCCCCACCATTTTATTTCTTCTAAATATAGAAGACTTTTATACTCTTCTAAATATATATGTATTGTTCCCTCTTAAACTATTCCTGATGAAAGTAGCATAGCATAGCTCTCCTCTCCCATCTAATTCCTCTGTATCCTTTCTTCCTCTTGAAATTCATTTGTATAAAATACTCTTTTTAGCTATTTCTAAATGGTTTTACTTTTTAAATTCATAAAATGGTCAGGTTTATCCCCCTCTTTCTTATGAGGTCACCAATTATTAATAACAATCTTAGACATACATTTTACATTTTATATTATATAAAAGGTAAGCAGCCTGTCCTTATGAATCCCTAACATCCTTGATATGTACTTTATGTTTCTCTTGGTTCTCGTATATTGAATCTTTTATTAAGTTCAGGATATTTTTTAACAAAGTCTTGAGAGTCTGAGAGTTTATCAAATCTCCATTTTTTTCATTCAAGCTAACACTTAAATTTGTAGGTCATGATATTTTCAGCTGGAGCCTCAGGTCTTTTGCAAGATCTGTGGTCCTTTAACATCTCTGCTTCTATGTGTTGTCAAATTATAATTGTGGCACCATCATATTTAGATTGTTTTAATCTTGATGCTTTTAAAATTTCTGGGAAAAGAGGAAGCAAAAATACTGAAAAAGGCACCCCAAAATGGAATTGGCCAAATGGTGAAAGAAGCACAAAAACAAACTGAAGAAAAGAACTCCTTAAGAAATAGAATTGGTCAAAAAGAAGAAAAAAAAGATACAAAAGTTAAAAAATAATTCATTAGAAATTAGAATCAGACAACTGGAAGCTAGCGACTCCATAAGATATCAAGAAACAATAAAACAAAATCAAAAGAATTAAGAAAGAAGACAAGTGAAACATCTCATTGGAAAAGAAACTAACCTGGAAAAAGATCAAAGAGAGATAATTTAAGAATCATTGGACTATCTGAAACTCATGATCAAAGAAAGAGCCCAGACATCATATTTCAAGACATTATAAAGGAAAACTGCCCTGATATTTTAGACACAGAGATAGAAAAATAGAAATTGAAAGAGATCCTAAAGTGAAAACTCCCAAAAATATTATAGCCAAATTCCAGAGCTCCTAGGTCAAAGAGGAAATATTGTAAGCAGTCAGAAAGAAACAATTTAAACATTGCAGATCCACAGTAAAGATCACACAAGATTTAGCAGCTTCGATGTTAATGAAGTGGAGGAGGGCTTGGAATATAACATTCCAGAGGACAAAGGAGCTAAGATTGCAACCAAGAATCACTTGCCCAGCAAAACTTAGTATAATTCTTCAGGGGGAAATATGGATTTAATGAAACAGAGGACTTTCAAGGATTGCTGGTGAAAAGACCAGAGTTGAATAGAAAATTTCACATTCAAACACAAAACTCAAGAAGAGTGTAAAAAGGTAAACATGAAAGAAAATCATAAGTAACTTAGTAAGGTTAAATTGTTTACATCCCTATGTGGGAAGATGGTATATGTAACTCCTAAGAACTTTATCATGATTAGGATAGAAGGAGTTTAGTTTGAGGCATGGATGTGAGTCAATTACATTGCCATGATCTACAAAATTAAGGGATGAGAAAGAGGAATGTAATGAGTAGAAGGGGGAGGATGAAGATGAATGATGAAAATTACTTCACAAAATAGGCATGCAAGAAAAAGCTTTTACAGTACAGGAGAAAATGATATGTGGGGGGAGGCATGACCAACACTTTATACTGAAAATCATTTTAAAAGGGATATATATGTATATATGCATATATATATACATATATCTGTTGGGCATAAAATTATGACTTACTCAATAGGGAAGTAGAAGAGGAAGGAGATAAGAAAAAGGAAGAAGATAATAAAAGGGACAAGTGAAATATCTCATTGGAAAAACAACTGACCTGGAAAATAAATCAAGAAGAGATAATTTAAGAATTATCGAAGGACATGAAAGCCATGATCAAAAGAGAGCCTAGATATTATCTTTGAAGAACTTGTCAAAGAAAACTGCCCTGATAGTCTTGAACAAAAGGATCAAGTAGAAATTCCTGAAAGAGATCTCTAAATGATAGCTCCCAGGAATATTATAGACAAAATCCAGACCTCCCAGATCATGGAGAAAATACTGCAAACAGCCCAAAAGAAACAATTTTAATATTGTGGAGTCATAGTCAAGATAATACAAGATTTAGCAGCTTCTACATTAAAGGATGAAAGCATTTGGAATATGGTATTCTGGAGGGCAAAAGAGCTAGGATTATAACCAAGAATCACCTACCTAGCAAAACTGAGTATAATCTTGAAGGGGAAAATGGAGAGTCAATAAAATAGAGAATTTTCAAGCTTCAGTTGGGTATAGAAATCTAACTTATCATACAAGAAAGCAGTAAGGGAAGGGGATAAGAGAAGCAGGGGAGGAGCTGATAGAAGGTAGGGCAGTTTGGAGGAGGGAAAAGTCAGAAGAAAAAGACTTTTGAGAACAAGGTAAAAGGAAATAGAGAGTAAGATAAATAGGGAAAATAGGATGGAGGGAAATGCATTGATTATCATTACTGTTAAAAAACATTTTACATTGAGTTTATCTAATAAAGACTGCATTTCTCAAAAATATAGTAATCTGGGTCAAATTTATAGAACTAAGAGCCATTCCTCAATTGATAAATGGTCAAAGGAATGAACAGTTTTCAGACAAAGTAATCAAAGCTATCTGTAGTCATATAAAAATGCTCTAAATCACTAATGATGAGAGAAATATAAATTAAAACAACTCTGAGCTACTACCTCACACTTGTCAGCTAGGCTAATAGGACAGGAAAGGAAAATTGCAAATGTTGGAGGGGGATGTGGAAAAAGTAAAACACTAATGTATTATTGGTGAAGTTGTAAACTGATTCAACCATTCTGGAGAGCAATTTGGAACTATGCCCGAAGGGCTATAAAACCACACATACTTTTTGACCAATCAATACCTCTACTAGGTCTGTATCCAAAACAAGTTAAAAATAAACAAAAAGGAAGATGGCCTACATGTACAAAATATTTATAGCAGTTCTTTTAGTGGTGGCAAAGAATTGGGAATTGAAGGGATACCAATCCCTTGGGGGACGGCTGGACAAGTTGTTATATGTGATTGTGATGGAATGCTACCATGCTTTAAGAGATGATGAGCAAGATGCTCTTAGAAAAACCATGGAAATGTTACATGAATTGATGGAAAGTGAAATAAGCAGAAGTAGGAGAACACTGTACCTAGTAACAACAATATTGTATGATGATCTGCTATGAATAAGTTAGCTATTCTCAGCAATACAGTGATCTAAGACAATTATACAGGATTTAAAGATGAAAAGTTCTATCCATCTCCAAAGAAAGAACTGGAAGGCCTGAATGTAGATCAAAGACATTTTTTTAATTATTTTTCTTATTGTTGCTGCTGTTGTTTTTTCGCCTGTTTTCTTCCACAGAATGACTTACATGGAAATGTGTTTTGCATGAATACACATGTAAAAAAATCTATGTCAAATTGCTTGCCTTCTCAATGGGGAGTGGGGAAGGGAGGGAGAGAATTTGGAACTCAGAATTTGAAAAAAAATTACATGTAATTGGGAAAAAATAAAATATTAAATAAGATTAAAAAAAGAGAAAGACATGTACACAGAACTATGTAATAAAAAGGGTAGAGGTAGCAATTATGATCTGAAACAAAGCAATAATACACTTAATTAAAAGAGATTATCAGGGAAACTTTATTTTGCTAAAAGAAACCATAGACAATGAAGTAATATCAAAAAGTTTTACATCAAGTTTCTCTGATGAAGGCCTCATTTTTCAAATACATAGAGAATTGAGTTATATTTATAAAAATAAAAACCATTTCCCAATTGATAAATGGTCGAAGAATATGAAGTGATAGTTTTCAGAAGAAGAAATCAAAACTACCTACAGTCCTATGAAAAATTATCCTAAATCACTGTTGATTAGAGAAATGAGAAGTAAACCAACTCACATATATAAGAAATGACAAATACTTGAGGGAGTATGGGAAAACAAGTTCATTAATGTACTGTTAGTGGAGTTCTGAATGGATCCAGTCATTCTTTAGAAAAATTGGGTTATAAAACCGTACATACCCTTTGATCCAACAATACCACTATTACATCTGTATCCCAACCAAAGAGACCAAAAAAAGGAAAAGAACCTTTATTTGCAAAAATATTTATAGCAGCTCTTTCAGTGATGGCACAGCATTGGAAACGGAGGGGATGTCCATCAGTTGGGGGATTTCTGGACAAGTCATAGCATTTGATTGTGATGGAGTACTACCATGCTATAAGAAGTGATGAGGGGGATGGTTTCATAAAAAACATAGGAAGGCCTATGTGGACTGATTAATTTAAAGTGAAACAAGCAGAACCAGTAGTTCATTGTACACAGTAACAGCAATATTGTGATGATGCTTAACTGTGAAAGACAGTTTCTCTAATCAATATGATGGTCCAAGACAATTCCCAAGAGCTCATGATGAAAATGCCATCCACGTCCAGAGAGAGAACTGATGAACTCTGAGTGCAAATTGAAAAATAATTTGTTTTGCTTTTTCTATTTTTCTTGCCTTTTTGTGACATGGCCATACATTTTGAAACATGGAAGTATGTTTTGCATGATTTCACATGTGTATTTGAGATCACATTTGGCTTCTAAGTAGGTGAAAGAGAGACTTTAAAAGGCCATAATTTGGAACTCAAAATTAAAAAAAAAGAATATTAAGTACTATTCTAAGACTTTAGGTCACACAGAACTTCAGTCTACAGAGAATTCTATTAAGAATTACATATGATGTGTTTAAGTAAGGTATAACAATATGAAATAAGAATTACAAAGCAGAATCATAGGAAAGAGTGTCATGGTCCCAAAGAGCAAGATTGATAATGACCTTTCCATGCACTCCAGTGATATCTTTTGGATATCAAAAGGAAGAAGGAAGTCCTCCAGGATGTTGTGTGGATGTCCTGTGGCAAAGATGATACAGACAAGAATCACACAGCATGGCAGGCAGGTCGGAACACATTGCGACTTTCGTTGTTAGAGCTCATGCACATTGTTGAACTGATAAAACCATAGATTCTTGAAGTAAATGAGAATGTTTCTAAACAAACAAACAAACATTTTTAATAGACATATTCCATGTCCTTGTGCTTTTCTTCATGACCTTAAAGACTTTTCAAAGTTGCTGTATAGTACTAATAGGTAGAGATATTAATATTTCCACTTAGTTGTCACCAATGTTTTATCTTGTCTAGTCATGGTAATGGTCTCTTCAATTCCTTCATGTCTCTCACATTATCTTTCCCTTAATTTTCTTATAATTTAAAGGAACATGTTTCATCATTGACAATTAGTAACTTCTCTGTCTCATTGTAATTTGCTTAATATATAATTTAAATCTTAGTATGCCAAATCAATAAACATATACATATGTATGTATATTTAATGTAAGTTTTTATTGTCTATCATTTAGCAAAATGCCATTTCCCTCACTTCAAAAAATCATATCGGTCTGTACTCTTGTTTGAGATCAAGATTATTACTCTTAATTTTAATAAATACTGTTGTTCAATAAATTTTTCTTTCACCTCATGTTAAGTATGTATGAATTTCTGTATTAAGTGTGATTTCTGTGAGTGACAGATTGTTGGGCTCTACTTTCCAATCATTCTGCTGTGTTCCAATATTTTATATTGTGAGTTATTTACATTTGAATCAATGATTATGGTTGTTAAGTTTATTTTTCTTCCCATCCTAAGTATCTTTTGTAATGTTCTTTTTCTACATTGCTGTTCTTTTTTAAAAATTAAATTTTGTTTTAATAAAAAAAATCAAAATGTGAACAGGCAGTCCTCTGAGTTTCCAGCTTATATTCATGATATTGGCAACATCTAAAAAAAGGAAAATTGTAATTATTGGTGGGGATTTGGGAGGACAGGTGGTCTTATTCGGTGCCAGTGGAGCTATACATTTACTCAACTATTTTGAAAAGGAATTTGGAATTACACCTGAAAAGTTAATATTCTTTGACCAAATGATACCACTAACAGGTTAATAAATCAAAGAGATAAGAGAAAAAGGGAAAAATCCCATATGGATAAACATTTATGTCAGGACTTTTTGTTATAAAAAAGAATGGGAAACAAAGGGGATCATTTGGGAAACAGCTGGCATGTGAACGTAGTGTAATTTCTTATGATGTAAGAAATAATGAAATAGATATATTCAGAGAAACCTCAGGAGACTTGTGTGAACTGATGCACAGTGAAGTGAACAGAGGCAGGAGGGCAATTTATATGACTACAACATTGGAAAGGAAAAAAAGCTGAAAAATTTAAGAATTAATCAAAATTCCAGAAAACTGATGAAACATTCCTCCCTACTCTCAGTAGAGAAATTATATACTTTTGGTACAAATTGAACTGTTTTTTTCTGACACACCTACTGTGTGCATTTGATTTCTTCAATTATGCTTATATGTGTCACAGGTGAAATCTGAAATGATGGAAGAAACAAAGATTTGAGCTTCCAAGCATGTGGCTTTATTAGGCAATGCCTGCCAACTGTATAACAAATTGACACCAGGCCTTCCTCAGCTTGGCACTGGAGCCCAAATGCAGAATAAGACAGATTTTTATGCATTCAAAGCACACAACAGGATGTAAGTGAGGTATAAGATTAGGTAATCTGATTTTTTATTAGAGGAAAAATTAGGGGCTTCCCAATCCAGGAGGGAGAGAGCAAAAAGTTACAATTCCCTAAAATCAGAAAGAGAGGTGCCCCACTTCCCCCAAATGTCAGTATTTAATTAAAGTAATAAGGAAACAATGACTGATTGACTAGTACGGGGCCATTTTTTCAGATAAGACATACGGGTCGCTTGCGATATACAATTGTAAGAAAACTCCTTTAATTAGCCTTCGGATCTGACCGCGTTTCTGATCAGCGTAACCTAGGTCCTTAAAGGGCCTCTAAGCAAGAGGTAAAGGTGGTCTAGCTTTCCAGCCACACACAGTGCGGTTTAAACGATGCAACAATGTTTCCTCACAATTTCCATAATTGAACAAAGCTTTCTCAAAAGATAGGAATTAGGCTAGACCCATAATTGAATAGATCCAGAACTGAGGCACAAGATGCGATTGAGTATCACTCAATTCCCACAATTCCCTCACGTTCCAAGACAGTACTTTTCTTGGGGGTGGCAAGTTCAGGGTGTAATAATGATAGATATGCCATAAAAAGAGGTCAATGAAACTTTTAAATTCAGAAGAAACAACAGAAGGCAGTTACGAAAGGGACACAGACAAGCAGGGTAGCATTGGAACTACATATTAAAATTATTAGATACATATTACATATATCGGCTGTGTGTAATAAAGATTCAGAATGTCAGATACGATCCTCTTTTTCTGTTCTTTGTTTCCTGATGTTTGTCAAGCTCACAAAAACGGTACTAATAATGCCTTCAACAAAACACCACCACCACCACCACCTCCAAAGTCATGGCTTTTCATGCAATTCAATTCCATTTGATGATTTCTAACCATGTGTATGGTCATTGAAAAGGCTTTGATTCACAGGAGCAAAACATCATTTTTGAAATTTCACATCATTTAGGTTTCTCTCTCACATGATAAAATTAGATTAAAAACACCTTGAAAGATAACAAAAGAGAAGACCGTGTTCATTGAGCTCTGCTCACTAATATCAGTTAAGGATCCCAGAACTGAGAGCGATGAGCTCATATTTTTCATCATCACATAGCCAGTAAATGTCCAACCTAGGATTCAAGCCCACGTCCTTTTTCCTCAGACCATAATGCATCTCAGTTAAGATGTTTAGGAAGGTGATGTTATGCCACCTCCACCTTCCTTTTTGGAGATTCTCCATGTTATTGATTTTTGCCCACATGGTTTTTCAAGTAAAAATAGGCCAAGGAAGGAAAGGCAAATCAGTGAAATAGAAGCTGTTCTCTATTTACATTCAAACGTCAACTCAGCTTCCAAGTCAGAAGCACCCATGGAAATGAACCTGTCATGCTGTCATGCCAAACACAAGGGACAACATCTGTGGGACTGTGGCACGTGCGGAGTTCCTGGCGGGGAACTTGACCAATTCTGACTTCATTATATCAATCAACTGAAGAGACTGGGACAAAACAAGAAGGTTGTCTACTTTGAATTTCATCACTACCAGCATGGCAGTCTCTAGGACTGCTCTGTTGTAGTTACACGTAGCAGCTTTTTCGTACTCTATCCTAACTTACATAGCCCTGGTAAATTGAGATACATGGATTTCATTTTGGCTCTAACTAAGGATTCAGGTGCCTACTTTGCATCCTGACTCAGTGTTTTCTGCCACATTAAAATTGTCAAGTTCTCTCAATCCATCTTCCTCTGGCTGAAATGGAAAACTAAGAATAAGCTCTTTAGGAATGTCCCTGATGTGCTGTTTCCTACTAGTCATTTCCTTGTAGTGGCATATCTAGGAGCTGCAGGTTGGTGTCACAGGTTCTAGAAATCTCAGCAAAGAGGCCCACAATATAGCCATGAAATCAATTATCTTCTCTGTACTATATGATCTGGGGATCATAATAAGAATAGGAATCTATTGTGTATTTGAAAACAAGGTGGATTGATGTGGATGGTCATGGCCATCTACCAACTGGCCCACTTCACTCTCCTAATCCTGGGGAACAGATGTTCCCCCTCCCTGAGGAAGCAGTGGCAGTGCATGGCCTTCCTCAAAAGCCCTGGGAAATTTTTTTAAAAAATTAATATATTTTGTTTTTTCCCAATTATATCTTAAAACAATTTTTTTTAACATTTTTAAAGTTTTGAGTTCCAAATTCTATCACTCCCTGTCTCCACTTTCCCCTTCCTGAGATGTAAGCAATCAGATATAGGTTGTACATATGCAATCATGTAAAACATTTTCACAGAAAGACTCAAATAAAAGAAAAAGAATGAAAAATAAGAGAGTGCAAAATAGCCTGCTTCAGTCTGTATTCAAATGATATCAGCTCTTTCTCGAAGGTGGATAGTATGCTTCATCATTAGTCCCTTGGGCTTGTCTTGAATCATTAAATTGCTGAGAATAGCTAAGTCATTCACAATTCTTCATCATAGAATATTGCTGTTACTGTGTACAAGGTTCTCCTGGTTCTGTTCACTTCACTTTGCATCAATTCATGTAAATCTTTCCAGATTTTTCTGTAATTATCTTATAGCATAATAATATTTCATCATAATCACATACCAGAGCTTGTTTAGTCATTCTTCAGTTGATAGGCATCCCTTTAATTTCCAATTTTTGTCCATCATAAGAAGAGCTGCTATAAATAGTTTTGTACAAATAGGTCCTCCCCCTCCACCATTTTTTTGATGTCTTTGGGGTATAGACCTAGCAGTTGTATTGCTGGATGAAATATGTGCAGTTTTATACACCTTTGGGTATAGTTCCAAATTGCTCTCCAGAATGGCTGGATCAGTTCACAGCTCCGGGCAGTTCTTAAAACCACTGTCTGATCTCTAGAAAATCCAGCTTCTTTTTTTTTGGTGGAAGGGGAAGAGCCATTACTAGATATTTGGCATTTTATCAGGTTCTTTTATTAGTCCTATCGAAGGTCACTGGAATCCAAAGTTTGGACAAATCATAGTTCACATAAATCTATTGTCTAGTTTGGGGTGGGGAACCTGTGACCTTGAGGCTCCGTGTGGCCCTCTAGATCCTCAAGTATGACCCTTTGACTGAATCCAAACTTCACAGAACAGATTTGCTCAAAGGGCCATACTTGAAGATCTAGAGGGCCTCCTGTGGCCTCGAGACCATGGGTTCCCCCTCCCTGGCCTTGATTGTGATATGCAGTTAAACAAATGCCATAAGAGCTTGTTAACCATTATATTAATCATGAGCCAAAATTATAAATGGACTTTGGGTTGGGCCCATAAATAAGCTTGAGGAGAAGCGTGGGCTGGATTGTCTTTGGAAAATTCTGAAGTCTCTTTAAAGATCTAAAATGTCTTCTTGAAATAAAGAACTGTCTAGTGAATTCTAATGATGTCATTGTGTGACTGTGAGGCACCGAACATTGAATGCCCCAGCACATGAAAAACAAGCATCATTCAGAGAGAAATGTAAGAGTGGTTAGTGTTGGAAACAGGCTGAGTCAGGAAGATCTGAGTGTTGGTCTTGCCTCTGACACCTACTGGCTATGCAGGCCAGGTTCAAGACATAGGTTCAAGACAAAAATAAATGTGCAAGATTATTTAGCAAAGCATTTTATTTAGGAAAGCAAAACACCACCTCTAAAAGTTTTCCTCAAACAAGGTGTCCATGGTTACTATGTCAAATTTGGACAAGATCCTTACAAAGTTATAACACCAGAAATAGCAATATTTATTAATCTCACTTAGGAAACCGGAGTTCATAGACCATAAATGATTACCCATAGAAAGAATGGTTCAAATCCATGATTCCAATATGCTATATCATAGACTAAATTGCATCTACATGAATATGATCATCAGGTGATAAATTTGCCAACATATTTCTTCTTTTGTAATCTCTGTCTTACACTGCATCCAGGTATCTTCTGTAGATAAATAATGCTAAGGAAGAAAGTTAAGACATAATAAAATAAAAACCGACCTTTATTTACAACTCCACAAACATTTGCTTGGTCTCTCACTAAGAAAGTATTAGGTAATAAGCAATAAGTTATGCTATGAATGAAGCTGGAAGAGAAATGTGGGCTGTATTTGAAAATTAGAAAACTCCTTTAATAACTCCAAATTCTCTGACACCACCATCATTTTAATAACAATAGCTTACTATATTAGCAAAGTAATAAACACACTGATGATAATTGTGAATATGCCTATGTAATTATGCATCGCAAAATATGAGAGACTCTTGATATAGAAGGTAGAAGAAGTAAAACATTTATTCAGACCAAATCCCACAGCCAATAAGTCCAATCCATCCAAGCAGCAACCAACTGCCAAAATCAAAAAGCTCTCTTTATCATAACAGCAAGGAACTTAAAACACAACATCACAGCATGGAGCCTCACCATCTCATAAACTTCTGCCCCCCCCCATACACACACTGAGGCCTTGCCATCAACATGCACATTCACAGCACAGCCAGCACATCTGCTCTCTGTCTCAGTTCTAACTGGCCTCTCTCAGTATGTCCTGTGACATACTTTTCTTTTCCTCTCAGCGAGCTTCTTTCACCGCATGTGACTTAGGCTTCCTGTGACATAAACAGGTCCCATGGACTATAAATGGGTGGGAAAGATCTTCAAATCTAAATTGTCATTACACCTGCCAATATTGTTGAATGGTTGAAAACAATAGAATAGTAATCTCCAGAGAATTACATGGCTCAGAGGGAAATAAAAAGACTCTAAGTAGACTTTAACACAAAACAACAAAATTACAAAGAAGGATATTTTGGCCAAAAAGCAATGGGCTATTTACATGGCAAGTGCAGTGAACAAACACTATATTTTTTCACACGTGCTCCTTTGATATTCTAATATCAAAAAGCATGAACCAGATTCACATTGGATATGTGTGTTGGTAAGCAAAATGGGCTCTTAGCACTTAGTTCAACAAGTGCCCTTGAAGAGTTTGGCTTTTGTTTGCTTTGAGTAATTCAGTGTATTTCATTGAGTCTTACTAAGTGCTAAGCCCTAGGCTCTAACCCCTATTAGGTGTTAACCTAACCTATGTGGATGTGAACCTTCCAGGTTCCTAAGGGAAGGGGCTTACTCAAGAACCAATCATAGGAGCCTAAGTTCTGGTCATTCAGATGGCGGTTGATGACATCTAAAATCCTATAAGAAGAGAAGACAGAGCCATTTGTGCAGGCTCTCACTCTTGGTGGCATTTGGAGACTCCAGGGCAGCTGTAGCTAAGAAGCCCTCCACCTCATAAACCTGAATGTTGGGACTTTGTTAAACTCTGGTAACCATGTATTGGGATTTGAATCAGACAAGGTCTGTCTGTTGATGTTTGTCCTTTGTATTTTGTTCTGAAGTTCAGGGTGCTGGCTTTTTCCCCTGAACTAAGTGAATGCTGTCTATATGCTGACTTAAAGTAAGCAGATCAAAAGAACCTGTGCTTTTGCAGTGTGCTGGTAGTGTTCTTGTTGTTGTGGTTGTGTTGGTCTTTCGCCCCCACAGCAGGTGCTAGCCGGATTGTTGAAACAATGTGTGGGCCTGGTTATGCTGTGATATGTATTATAGGAGGGAACATCTATATTTGTGAAAGAAAAGACACACTAAGCATCTTTATGATGTAGAAAAGATACGTTTAATTTATTTTATGCCTTTTATTTGTGATTTATTATGACCTAGAGTGTTATTAATCTTTGCAAAGCGTCTGCACAGAAAAAATAGGTATAATCCGTAAGATTTCTGTTCAGTAAACCAAAGGTTTGTCTTATCTAGTGTTTCTAATGTTCAGTTTAGATAGTTGATCTTTTTTTCTTGTTTAACTTTCTGTCAGATTTGTATCATTCTAAAAGCGATATGCTGACATCTCCAAAAGCATCTACTTTACTAGCTGCTTTCATTGTAACTAATTTACTTGTTCTTTAAGCTTTTTGACAACAGTACCTATTTAGCAAATAGATACTTCACATTTACCTTTAAAATTATCCATGGTACATTTAAGCAAAATGGAGTTTCTTTGTGCATTTCTCTTGATTATATCAACTTTAATTATCACCCTATTTGACACCAAGATTGTTACTCTTACTTTTTTAGATTCTAAAGGGATACATAATAGACTCTATTCCACCTCTTCTTTTACGTCTCTAGGAATCACTGGGAATTTAAAAATGTTTCGTTGGCAAGCAGTAAATGGTTGGGATTTGCTCTCTCAGCCATTTTAGCACCCTCCAACTTTTTATGATAGTGGTTATGATGATTAAACTTGATTTTCTTTCCACTCAATAATAATAGATATCTCACATATTCTTTGATTTGTTTTTTGCTTGTTCTTCCTTTGTCCTTGAATCTTTGATTTCTATCTTTTCCATTCTCTTTCTCAGGGTATACACTCCTATGGTAAGGTTGACCAGCACCTATCTGAGCTATGAATTCCACTCCCGATCTCTTCCTTCCTTATTTTGTAATCCTCTTAATCGCTCTGAGTCCTTGTGGTCTTTTCATATTCTTCTTTGTTAGTAGTGAATAATCATTTTCTTTTGGAATTTTTGTATTTTTATTAATTAGTAGCTATTTTATTACAGCAAAACCTAGAAACTAAAGAGGTTCCCGTCAATCACGGCGTGACGATGCAAATTGTCCTATACAGCTAGCAATTACATACTACTTTGTGGCTTGCGAAGTGCTTTTCGTTTGATCAACAACAATCCTGCAAGGAAAGTGCTATTATTATCCCCAATTTACAAATGAGGAAGTTGAGGCAAAAAAGATTAAGTAATAGGATTTGAACATAGGTTTTCCTGATGCAAAGTTCAGTACTCCATGCCAATTTTGGCCTAACAATTAACACCAAGAAAATACAGGTGCTCTATTAGCCATCCATATGCGGAACTATTGGATGGAGTTTTGGATGCTGTAAATAAGTTCATTTACCTTGGTAATGTACTTTTCAGGGAAGTACACATTGATAATGACGTTGATGCACACTTTGCCAGAGCTAGTTCTGTGTTTGGGAGGCTCTGAAGGAAAGCGTGGGACAGAAGAGGCATTAGACTGATGAGCAAACTGAAGGTCCGCAGAGCCATTGTGGTGCCCTCAACGTTATATGCCTGTGAAACCTGGACAGTCTACCAGCGCCACACCAGGAAACTGAATTGCTTGCATTTGAATTGTCTTAGGAAGATTCTGAAGATTACCTGGCAGGATAATATACCGGACACAGAGGTCCTTTCTTGAGCTAAACTGTCAACCATTCAAACTCTACTTCAGAGAGGATAACTCTGATGGGCTGGTCACATTGTCCAAAGGCTAAATTACTCTTGCCAGCCTGTGGTAGAACATTCCTAGCTCACATTGTTTTGATCAGCCACAGTTGGACACACTGAAACTTGACACTAGCACAGGGATGTCATTTTGGTCCTCTTTGAGAACAAAGGACAGCCACCAACTGCCAGCCCTGATGCAAAGTTCAGTACTCCTTGTACTGTACTACTTAGCTGTAATAAAATATTATTATGTTGTAAAAAATGATTCAAGGGATAGTTCAGAGAAACTTGGGAAGGTTTTTATGAAATGATGCTGAGTGAAACAATCAGAATCCAGAGAACAATTTATACAATGACCATGGCATTGGAAATAAAGCAACCTTCAAAGGTTTGAGAACTCTGATCAATGCAATGACCAACTGTTACTCTAGAGGGCTGATGATGAAGCCTGCTACCCAGCCACTGACCAAGGTGATAGGCTTAGGGTGAAGGCAGAGACACATTTTTTGATTGTTTGTTTGTTTGTTTTAGACAGAGGCATATGGAAATTTCTTTTGCTTCAATTATGAGTTTTGTTTTTTCTTTTTTTTCAGTTTGGGAGGGGAATTTAGAGAAGAAGTTATGATTGTTAATTAGTCTGCCACATAAACAAAGAAGAAAAGCAATAAAATAGGGGTGCTAGAGTATTTTTCACTGCATAGAAGAGAACTAAAAGAAGGCCACAGGGAAGAATTGGAGAGCAGGGCATTTTTCAATGTTACAATGTTCAATGTTTCAATGGACTTACATGCTTAATAAGAAAAGGAGGCTATATGTCATAGAAATTCTCAGTTTCATTTACAATCCTTTTCTCCATGTTTTCACTTTGCACATGGAAATCTTCATTTTGTTTATTGTTAGGTTCGGAATAAAATAAATGAAGAAATGAACATGCTATTTAATTCACTATTCTTTTCTTTCCACCTCAGATATCTAAAATTAATCACGTTACTCAGTCAATAAACATTTCTTAAGTGCTTCCTTAAATCCCTGGAATTGCATTGGGGCAGCTACATAATACAGTGGATTGAGCATTGGCCTGGAACCCGAAGAAGCAGGAGGAGTTCAAAAGCAGCTTCAGGGACTTCCTAGCTCCCTGATCCTCTGCAAGCCATTTAACCCTAATGGCCTCAGGGATCATTGCCTTGTCCAGGTGGTAGTTATCACTAGATGACAAAAAAGCGATCCTCTGGAGAAGGAAATAGAAAACCATTCCAGCATCTTTGCCAAGAAAACCCCTTGGACAGCTGGTCCCTGGAATCAGGAAGAGATGGCCACAATTGAAACAACTAAGCAACCAAAGAATTATATTAAGCACTGGGAAAATACAGACAAAGTTCCTGCCCTCAAGGGGTGTACATTCTAATGTTTTGAATTCTTTTCACCATTATCAGTCCCTCTACTTTCTATCCAATTCACTTCCAAGTCATAACATCACCTTTTTAGGGTCTTGGTCCTCTATCAGAACAAAGGACAAATCACAACCTGAAAGTAATAACAGTTGCTGTCCCACTGGGAATCCAATTGACCAGTTCCAGTTGGGCAACACTGCTCCTTCCTTCCTTCCTTCCTTCCTTCCTTCCTTCCTTTCCTCCTTCCTTCCTTCCTTCCTTCCTTCCTTCCTTCCTTCCTTCCTTCCTTCCT
>CM053627.1:2413775-2433110 GCA_028646595.1 Phalanger gymnotis | reverse complement strand
TCCTTCCTTCCTTCCTTCTTTCCTTCCTTCCTTCCTTCCTTCCTTCCTTCCTTCCTTCCTTCCTTCCTTCCTTCCTTCCTTCCTTCCTTCCTTCCTTCCTTTCTTCCTTCCTTCCTTCTCTCTTCTCCCTCTTTTTTTCCTTCTTCTCCCTCTTCTCCTCCTCCAACCTTCCTCTTCGTTTGTCCATGTAAGGATATCCACAACGGATAGCGTGCTGGGCCTGAGGTCAGAAGTTGTTGTTCAGTCATTCAGTCATGTTTCACTCTTTATGACCCCATGAACCATAGCATGACAGATTCTTCTATCCCTCACTACCTCCTGGAGTTTGTCCAAGTTCATGTTCATTGTTTCTATGACACCATCCATCTCCTCTGTCATTCAATTTTCCTTTTGACTACAATTGATGAGGTTAGAGAACCACATGCTTTTAGGGGTCTTCAAGACCCCAAAATACAGACACACTGAGTCCCGCCAAATGAATGTAACTCAAGCCTTATCAGTTAAAGAAAAGCAAAGTTTATTAAAGATTTGCAGTAATAGGTAGACTCTTAGGGAACCTGAACATTTGTGATGCTAATGTCAGTGGGCCAGATTGAATCTAAGTTTAGCTAGATTGAATCTGAGGGCCTTCATGGAGGCAAGATTAGGCTTATATGCAGAAAGATTGTGGGAGGGATATAGGGGTGGTTAAGTAGTCTGGGGTTACTAGAGGAGGGGATTAGGGAGGGTCTTGAGGAGGATTCTAAGGAGGATCTTGATGGGATTGGGGTGACTAGAGGTCTGACTCCTGGAACCAATGGGATTTTGATGGGATCAAGGGTGGGAAGCAGCTGGATAATAGAAGGCTAGGCTAGGTAGAGATTTGTGCCTAGTGATAATGAAAGGCTTATGGACTCAGGCAAAGGCCAGATCAAGTGGGAAGATTCAAGGAGAGTTCAAGGGGGTTCTTGGAGACTGTACCCCCTCACAATCTTTCCCAACACCAGGATCTTTTCCATTGAGTCCTGTCTTCTAATTATGTGGCAAAAGTATTTAAGCGTCAGCTTCAGTATTTGACCTTCCAATGAATAGCCTGAATTAATGTAAGTATTTGATATCCTTATTGTCCAAGGGACTCTCAAAAGTCTTCTCCAGCACTATAATTTGAAAGCCTTGATTTTACAGTGCTCAGTTCCCTTATGATCCAACTCCCACAGTCATACATGGCTACTGGAAAAGCCATAGTTTTGATTATATAGACCTTCATTGGCAAGGTGATGTCTCTGCTTCTTAGTACCCTGTCCAGATTGCCATAGGTTTCCTTTGAAGGAGCAAGCATCTTTTAATTTCTGAGCTGCAGTAGCTGTCTACAGTGGTATTTGAGCCCAATAAAATCTGACACTGCTTCCATTTCTTCTCTCTGATTTGCTAGGAAGTGATGTGACCAGCTGCCAAGGTCTTAGGTTTTTTACATTAAACTTCAAGCTAGCTTTTACACTCTCCTCTTTCACCCTCATGAAAAGGCTTCTTAATTCTTCTTCACATTCTGGTATCATCTGTTTGTCTGAGATTATTGATATTTCTCTTGGCAACCTTAATTCCAGTTTTTGATTCATCCAGCCAGGCATTTCACACGAGATACTCTGCATATAAGTTCAATAAATAAGGTGGCAACATACAGCCTTGTGCTACTCCTTTTCCAATCTTATGCCAATCAATGTTCCATATTCAGTTCTTTTTCTTCTTGGACCATATACAGATTCCTCAGCAGACACATAAGACAATCTAGTACTCCCATCTCTTTGAGAACTTATCACATTTTGTTGTGGTCGACACGGTCAAAGGCTTTAGTGTAGTCAGTGAAGCAGAAGATCTGAGTTCAAATCCAGCCTCATATACTCACTAGCTGTGTGACCCTGGGCAAGTCACTTAGCCCTGTTTGTCTCAGTTTGCTCATTTGTAAAATGAGCTGGAGAAGGAAATGTTCAATTACTCTAATATCCTTACCAAGAAAACTCCAAATGGGGTTGGATATGAATGAACAACAAGATCTTTACAAGATGTGAAATTCTTTGGTGCAACTAGATAGAATTAAAGAGCAGCCGGCTGTTGGCTGGCTAAAGAATCTACCACACCCTCAGGGTTGCTTTAAAATCAAGACACACTTTCTAAGGAGCCAGTTGGGGAAGAGGATAGTGCAGTAACAATTTGGCCAGCAGCTGCTATGGCTGTGTGAAACCAACAACAACCAGCCTACAGAAGGGCTGCTAAAACAGGTTCTTGATCTGCTTAACTAAGGAAAGTAACTTTAAGGGGTTATCAATTTCACTTTGATTAAACATACAAATATCATTCACTTAGTTCAGGAGGAAAAGCCAGGAACCTGAACTTCAGAGCAAATACAAACACGTTACAAACATACATTATAAATAGACTAAATACAAACTAACATCTGGGTTAGCAAAGCCAGGGCGGGGGGCAGTTACAATAGGTTGCCCAGAGTCACGTGCCAGTCTTCCAGTGAGTGAGAGCCCCCAAACAACACATCTGGGTTTCTTCAAAGCCGGGGGGCTTTTACCAAGGCTAACCAGAGTCTCCACCTCAACACTCCTCCATGAGTGAGAGCTGCCAGACACAGTGCTAACCTCTGAGTTTTTAGACTCTGTTCAGGGCTCAAAGGATTCACACCTAATTGGCAAAAAGATGTATGCCTGGAGATTTGCACCTAGTAAGACTTAATCAAAGACACTTAATTAATTTAGCATTCTAAAATACTAAATAAGTCCCACCTTAATTACCAATACAGACGGCTCTATTAAACATGAGATTAGAAAGTTGAGAGCAGACACATATATGGAAGAGAAATACAATGTTCATGAGGGAGACCCTCCTTGGCATTTCAGGATGGGTAAGTGATTTCTCAGCTTGAGCTCATTGCTGGAATTAGCAGGATTAGGAATGACAATGCCCATCTCCAAGGGGGGACTGCACTCTGGAAAGTGTAGCTCAAAAGCTCCCATGGGTATGTTTACCTTTGGCAGATAAACGACAGAATGAGCATAAAGCAAAGATATTTATTGAGATGGTGTCATAAGAACAGTGAACATAAAGTTTTCTCCCCTCCCATAATCTTGGGATGCACTCTCCCACAAATACACAAAAAATCATTTGGAAGAGTGTGCACAAATTTAGAGAGCGATGGTCGTAAAGCAGACATGTAGGGTTCACACACACCTGAGGGAACTCAGAACTGTGGGATTGAAAGTGTATCAGTGTCTTGGTAGAGTCTTCACAAAGCTCCATCTTAGGTACAGCTTTCTCTACTGTCCAAGTCAATGGACAAATGGATGCCTAGAATCCATTTCTCTTCCTCACATGGCTTCCTCTCCATACTGATGTTTGTATGAGCGTGTTCCTGCTGTTTATCTGATGCCACTCTCTTGCTGGTTCAATAGCTCCCCTTTAATGCTTAATGGCTAGTGAGGACAGGAAGGACAAATTCCTCAAAAGTTGAGGGTTTGGTTTCCATCTCAACTGCTAGTTTCAACTAATGATTGACTGCAGAGCTAATTGATTCAAGCTTTTATTAGTTCTCAAGGCATGGTAAGCTTTTCAGCTCAGTCAATCCAAAATTATCATATAATTTCATCAGAGATAGATGGTCCTAATTTGTAAAGGGTCACCAGGTGTGAGTTTCTTGTTTACACATAATCACCTTATTACCTACATTATATACTTTTTTAGTTTCTGTAACTACATTCGCTATGGAGGAGGAAAATAATTAAATTTCCCCCCACTTTCAAATGCAGAAACTCATTTCAAGTCAAATTAGGTTCTTAGAGAAAGTGTAAATCAATGAAGCTGTTCTTCATTTACATCTGAATAAACAGTAGCTCAGGCTCTCAGTCAAAAGCACTCATGGAAAACAACCATCTGGTCCATGCTGAAAAGACATACTCAGGATCTGGGCTAAAATTACAAGATGAGCTCTTTTCATAGTAGAATATCGCTTATTATGAAAACTTCATCAGTCTCAGCCCATAACAAAGTTAGGCATTGTTTAAACAAAAAAGAAAAGGAAAGAACTAAGAAAGATGAGAAATTGCTCTTATTGCCAGAAATAGACATATATTTCTATTCCCTTGGCTTGAAACCCATTCACCAGATGTACTACTGAAGGTGGGGCTTTCTCTATGTAGACACGCCAAGTACACGGAAGAGCATCTGTGTAGTTATGGCAGCTATTGAATTTGGACTTTGTCCAATGGCTTCACTGGATGAGTGAATTGCATTGACTGGATCAAGACTTGAAGGGTGTCCATAGTGGACTTCGTCCTTATTGGTTTGGCGGTCTCCAGGATGGGTCTGTTGTGCACGATAACAACAGCTATCATTATAATCTGATTGTAGAGATGCCCATTCCTCCAGTAGAGTGGCTTCTATGAAAACCCTCTGGAGCTTCTGCAGTCAGTCCAGTGCCTAGTTTTCCTCCTGTCTCAGTATCTGGAAATCCTAAACATCTCCAGCTTCTCCCACCCCGCTTTACTCCAGCTGAAGTGAAGAAGGAACAAAGTGGTCCTCAGGATGCTGATAGAGTGCTTGATTACTTCCTGGTTCATTAACCTGCCAATGGAAAATAAAGAAAACAAATATTCATAGAATCCATTTTGATCAAGAAAATGAAACAAATGTTCCAGAAAATCCAAATGCCATCTGGACTTTACCTTCTCTGATGTTCTCCAATGTGGGGAATGTTTTCTTTTTCCTCTGTTTCTGATCTCCTGTTTCCTGTTAGTCCTTTCTTTGTGGAGGCACAGCTAGCAGATGTATCTCAATGCTGGCTCTAGGAGCCAGCACAGAGGTCCATATAAAGGCTAGGAAATCTGTGGCCTCCTTCCTCTTCCTCTTTGTTCTTTAACATTTAGGCAACATTATGAGAATCTTAAGCACCTTTGTGTTAATAAGCAAGTTGCTCCATAATGCTTGCCATGACAGTCATGGCTATCTATCCTGGGCAATAACAAACTAAGACAGGCAGCCTTGAGGGTGCTAGGGTCATTTAAAAAATTTCAAAGCTCCTCAAGCTTTCAAAGCAGTCCTAAATATCTCCCTGAAAAAAAGACAAATCTTTTAAATTCCAATCTACTGATGCTATCTTTTGGTCGATCTTAAAATAAAATAAATGACACTAAAAGGAAAATATTGATATGCATGGTAGGTTGAAACAAACTGTCACAAATAAAGAATAAAAAATTACAAAGGAAGATCAAAATAAAGGGTATCATGATAAAAAAATGATGCTGTGGTTGCATGGTCAAAACAAAACAAAACAAAAACCAACAACAAAAAACTAGAGATGAAAACAGACTGCTTATGTTCTCCATTTGTATCTTTATGTTATCAAAAGAAAGAACAACCTCCCCCCCCATATATTATTTTGCCACTCTATGGAAAAATTATAGTAGAACATTGAAAAGTGTCATATGTGATTGGCAGGCATAGACATATTGCAACCAGCATAGTTGGAAATAACATACATATTGATGAAGTCAAAGACATATTAGTGTTTGGGTATGCCTCCTAAGTGATGGTTAGCATATATTTTTGCTCTCCGCCTTAATTTATGATTACTTTATGGCCTAGGATACAACCATTCTTTTCAAAGGTGCTGCACAAAGTGAACAATAGGTATATTTCTTAATATTTCCATTCAATAATCACCAAAGGTTTGTCACATCTAATACGATAATCCTATTCTAATGTTCTCTTCAGATCTTTCACTTCTTTCCTGTTTATCCTTTTCATATTTCTGTCAGTTTCACAAAGACATTTTGACATTCCTAACATTTTTTGAGTTACTACTTTATACTTTAAGATTTTAGATGTTATTCCACTCAGTTAATAGGTATTTGATAATGGTTTTTATTATTTATACCTCCTTTAAGTGAAACATTACTTATTTTGTCATCTGTCATGTTTGTTTTTACTCTTATTCAATATGTATTGTTACTCTTATTTTTCTAGACTGATATATAGTTTCTCCCCACATTTCATATTAAGCCTATATGAACCTCTATGTATTTTAAGTATGTTTTTGCAAACATGAAAATCTTAGGATTTTTTCTAATATATCTATTATCCTACACAATTTTATGGTTACTTTCATTACATTTGCTTTTCTATTTATGATGATTATATTAATTTTTCTTCCATCTAATTCTAATAAAAACAGATATCTTATTTTTCCTTTTAAAATATTTTTACTTTTATATTTATTATTCCATTATTGACTTTTTGAGTTTCTTTCTCATACATTTTTTTTCTTAGGATGTTCACTGTCTGTCAAAGGCAAAAAAAAAGGAGTGGGTAGGAGAAGAATGAGCAGAAAACGACAAAAAAGTCTGACCACAGAGAGTTATTATGGTGACAAGGAAGACCAAGACACAAGCTCAGTACAATAATGTCAAAATACCTATGGGCCAAACTCCAAAGAAAAATGGGAAGTTGCCTCAAGCCCAAAAAGAACTCATGAAAGAGCTCAAAAAGGAGTTTAAAAATCAAATAACGGAGAGAAGAAAAATGAGGAAAAAAAATGAGAGTGGTGCAGGAGAATTACAAAAAAAGACTCACAGGGCAGCTAGGTGGTGCAGTGAGTAGAGCACTGACCCTGGAGTCAGGAGGACCTGAGCTCAAATCTGGCCTCAGACACTTGACATGTGTACTAGCTGTGTGACCTTGGGCAAGTCACTTAACCCCAATTGCCCTGCCTTCCTTCTCTAAAAAAAAAACCTCGAGAACTTGGAAAACTGCTTAAAAAGTAGAATTGGCCAACATGGAAGAACATAACTCCTTAAAGAATACAATTGGCCAAATGGAAGAGAAAATATAAAAGCTAATTGAGGAAAACAACACTTTAAAATTTAGAATTGTGCAATCAATTAAACAAATTCAACAGAATGAAAAAAATGGAAGAAAATGTAAAATACCTCATAGGAAAAACAACTGACCTGGAAAATAGATCTAGGAGAGACAATATGGGACTATTTGAAAGCCATAATCAAAAGGAGGACCTGGACAGCATCTTTCAAGAAATTATCCAGGAAAACTGCCTGATGTCCTGGAACCAGAGGACAAAATAGGCAATGAAAGAATCCACTGATCACCTCAAGGAAGAGATCCCAAAATAAAAAGTCCCAAGTAACATTATAGCCAAATTTCAGAACCATCGGGTAAAGGAAAAAAAATACTACAAATGGCAAGAAAGAAGGAATTCAAATATCAGAGAGTCACAATCAGAATGACACAAGACTTAGCAGCTGCAACATTAAATGGTCAGAGGTCACAGAACATGATATTTTGGAGGGCAAAGGTAAAACCAGGAATCATTTACCCAGCATAATACATCCAGGGAAAAAATGTCCCTTCAACAAAATAGAAGGATTTTAAGCCTTTATAAGTAGAAGACCAGAACTAAACCAAAAAATTGACCTCAGATATCAAGACTGAAGAGAAGTGGAAAAAGGGAAAAGAAAACAGGAAGGATTCAATGGAGTGAAACTGTTTGCAGCCCTACACAGGAAGATGATACTTGTAACTCTTAAAAATTGTATCACTATTTTAAAAAAATTGTGTCACTAACAGTTTGAACAAAAGAAATAAACATAGATGGAGGGTATGAGTACAAGGTGTATTTTAGGGAATGACATAAAAAATAAAGATGAGAAAGATGAATAAAATGAGTGTAGAAGGAAGGGAGATTTGAATGGGATAAATTGTCTCACATGAAGAGGCAAGAAAGACTTATTATAGTGGAGTGGAATTGGGGGGGGGGCAATGGGCATTGCTTGAACCTGACTCTCATCAGTATTGGCTCAAAGAGGGAATAACACACACAATCAGATGAATATAGAAATTTATCTTACCTGACAGGGATGTAGGAGTCAAGGAGATTAAATAAAAGGGGAGTGGAGACTGACAGAAGGGAGGGCAGATCAGGAAGGTGGTAGACAGAAGCAAAACATTGGTGATATGGGGAAAGGGTGAAAGGAGAGAGAGGACAAATAGGAGGAAGAATAAGATGGAGGGAAATACACAGGAAGAAATCATAACAATGAATATGACCTCTCCCATAAAATGGAAGTGCATAGTAGAGTGGATCAAAAAATGATATCCTACATGTTGCTAACAAGAAACATACTTGAAGCAGAGAGACATACACAGAATAAAGGAAAACCTGGGAAGAGTTGTATGAACTGATGCAAAGTGAAATGAGCAGAACCAGAAAAACACTGTATGTAGTATCAGCAACATCATGTGGTGATCAACTAAGAATGACTCAGCTTTTCTCTGCAACACAATGACAAGTGCAAAGGACCAAAGGACTCACAAAGGAAAATGCTATCCACATCCGGATAAAGAACTGATAGACTCTGATTGCATATTGAAGCGTATTTTTTCACTTGCTTTATTCTTTTTTGTGATTGTTTTCCTTTTCATCTGTTTCTTCTTTCACAACTGTGATGAATATGGAAATATGTTTTACATGATGGCATATGTACAAACTATTTCAAACTGCCTATTGTTTTCAGAGGAGGGGAGGGGAAAGAGGGAGGGAGAAAAATTTGGAACTCAAAATCTTGTACAAATGAATGCTAATTTTTAAATTATCTCTCCTGGATCTATTCTACAGGTCAGTGGTTTTTCCAATGAGATATTTCACATTGTCTTCCTTTTTTTCATTCTTTTGGTTGTTTTATAATGTCCTGATTTCTCATAAAGTTACTAGCTTCTACTTGCTTCATTCTCATTTTTGAGGCAGTATTTTCTCCAGTGGCTTTTTGGACCTCCTTTTCCATTTGGCTAATTCTGCCTTTTGAGGCACTCTTTTCCTCATTGGCTTTTTGGACTTCTTTTGTCATTTGAGTTAGTCTACTTTTCAAGTTGTTATTTTCTTCAGCATTTTTTTGGGTCACCTTAAGGAAGTCGTTGACTTGTTTTTCATGCTTTTCTTGCATCACTCTCATTTCTCTTCCCAATTTTTCCTATACTTCTCTTACTTGATTTTCCAAATCCTTTTTGAGCTTTTCCATGGCCTGAGACCAATTTGTATTTTTTCTTGGAGGCTTTCGATGTAGGCTCTTTGACTTTATTGACTTCTTCTGGCTGTATGTTTTGATGTTCTTTGTCACCAAACAAAGATTGTATGGCGTGAGTCCTTTTATGTTGCTTGCTCATTTTCCCAGCCAATTCCTTGACTTTTGAGCTTTTTGTCAGGGTATGACTGCTTACACAGTGGAGAGTGCTTTCTTCCAAGCTTCAGGGGTTTGGCACTGCTGTTTTCAGAACTACTTCTATTCTGAGGTGGTATGATGCTCCTCTCCTGGCCTGTGCTCTGTTCTGTGAGTACAGACACTCTTTTTTGCTGTGTGACCACCAAGAGGACTTCCTCTCCACAGCCATCACAAAGCTCTGCCACACCAGTGTTCTTTCTCCCCAAAGAACCACCAACCAGGATGGTGACCTGGATCCAAGCTGGGCAAAGCAAGACAACCTTGCCTCAGCACTAGCAAAGCAATCGCTGCACTCCTGCTCTGATCAGCTGCTTGATTACACTCACTGTCTGTGGGCCTAGAATTGTAGAAACAGCCCCAGCTGCTGGTGCTGCCACAGCTGCTGCAGTCCCCTCTGCCATTCCAGGGCAGCAGCTGGACTGTGCATTTCCCTCACCCAAACACATCAGTTTTCCCACTGACTTGCTCTGTTTGTGGGTTGAGAAGTCTGGTAACTGCCACAGCGCAGTGACTCAGGTCCTAGAGGCCTGCACTGCCTGGTCTGTCCTGGTGCAGCCCACATTGGGCTGTGCTCTGCTCCTAGCATGGTGTGATAGACCCTTCCCAGAAACCATCCAGGCCATCTTAGGCTGGAGACTTGTTTTCCTCTGTTATTTCATGGGTTCTGCAGCTCTATAATTTGTTTAGAGTTATTTTTTACGGGTGTTTGAAGGGATTTGGGGGAGAGCTTAAGTGAGTCCCTGTTTTCAAGCTGTTATATTGGGTCTGCCCCACCCCCCACTCTACAAATATTTAGTCAGGGTTTCCATAACTTTTTGGTGGCTCTCCTTTGAAGGTTTTCTCTCCAGTATTTTCTAACTTTTGGTATTGATTTTTGAACATGAGACTACAGATATATGAACTGGGCAGAGGAAGATCTTTTACTTTTTCTTGGAATCTATTGCTCTATAAATGCAGTTCAAGAACACAATAAATGTTTTGATTGACATATGATACCATTGATATCTATTGATCTTTCAATCCATTAAACCCCTAGATATTTCTTTATTTCTTCCTTTGTATAACCTGATTATGTCTCCATATCACTGTACTTATGACATTAACTTGTTGAGTCCAAACATGAATTTGAATTTATCTCTAATAAAGTTCCTCATTTGATTTATCTCAATGTTCTGGAAACTCATGAACTTTTGTGGTTCCAACTCTGTCATTCAGTATGTGAGCTATGCTTCCCATCTATGTGTCATTGAAACATGTTATAAAAAGGCCACGGATGCTTTTTTCAAAGTCACCAATAAAACCATTAGGTACCACATGTCCAGATGCCCATCCCTGGGGAACTTTGCTTTAGTTCACCTTCCAAGTTGACTTTGAGCTATTAAGGGCTCATCCTTAAATCTAACAATTCAGCCATTTATAATTTGTTATTGAAATAGTAGAATTTGTTTTTAGCAAAGCATCTGATAAAGTATGTCATATATTCCTTGTGGAAAATATATAAAAACAAATGTCAAAAGATAGTAAAATAGATACATATTCAGAATTTTGATGAGAGTGAACACATCACATATGAGATGAACATTATTTTAGATAACGATGAAATTTTCTACTGAAATGAGGCTAGAAGCAGATGGAGATAGATGAAAAATCTATGGAACTAGCCCCAAAAGGGCTCTATGGGATTGGAGGGGAGAGGGTGGATATTCGAAAGAGATCCTCTCAGATCCTCCATTTAAGGAGGGGCCTCAGGGCAGCCACCTCAAAATTTCCCACCTATATATTCTCCTGGACTTCACCACTGTCCCAAGAAACTCATCTTCCTACAATATCACATGAACTCTGAAACTCAAACCTCTTCAGTATCCCCTGCCCCTGGGGTCCCTCTCTTTCTCTGATGGGAGAATATGGAGGGTGGATATCAGATAGCTCCTTCCGGATCCTTTATTTTAGGATGGGGCCTAGGGTAGCCACTTCAATATTTCCCAACCAACTATAGGACTTCATCAAGACTTCGTCTCCAGATACCCTCTCTCCCTTTCTCCCACTTTTTAAAACTTCTTTTCACATGTAGTCTTTCCCTATTAGATTGTGAGCTTTTTGAGGGCAGTGACTGTATTTTGCATTTCTCTTTATTCCCAGCACTTAGCACAGTTCTTGGCACAGAGTAGGTACTTAAAACATGTTAATTGACTGGATTCCAGAGGCAATCTACATGGAAGAAGAGCAAAAATCTGTTGTGCGTCCTTCCTTCATCAAAGCATCTTGAAGAGCTTTGTAAAAATCCATGAAAACTTTTCCTAAGAGACATCAAAGATACTATGCAAATGACTTGGAAGGGGGAAAGAGTAGGGAAAGAGAAGAATATACTGGTGGTAAATATAGCAAGAATACATCACTGTATCACATTTTGGGGTGTTGAGAAGAAAAGTATACAAATATCGAGGAAGGTTTGGGAAAGGAAATTTCATCAATATGACTCATGCCTTGAGTGGAGCAATTGAGGGAAGGGTGGAAATTATGATGGACAAAGGAGGATTGAAAATAGACATATAAACACATTCATATATACAAAGAATTTGTTGAAAAATTGGTTAAATTCAACAGAGAAATGTGTGGGATTAAGAGTATGAGAGAGTTTAAGAGAGAGGGAAGAGCTAGTGAGATAAGAATCAGAAGCAGGGGGCAGCTAGGTGGCTCAGTGAATAGAGCACCAGCCCTGGAGTCAGGAGAACCTGACTTCAAATCCGGCCTCAGACACTTGACACACTTACTAGCTGTGTGACCTTGGGCAAGTCACTTAACCCCAATTGCCCTGCCCAAAAAAAACAAGCAAAAAAAATCAGAAGCAAAATAAACTTCAACTTTAGATATTTCATCATAAAGGTGAAAAAGAGAAAAATAAAATATAAAACGTGAGACAAAGAGACAGAGGAATAGGTTTATTTAGTTTCATTTAGCTTATTTACCTACCAAATGGTTACCTTATTTGGAAAGAAAAAATTTTGGCAAAATTCCTCTGAAGAAACGAAAAGTCAAATTTTCAAGGTAATGTTAAAAAAGTCACCGGGACAAGGAAGTATCAGATGTAAAGCTATAGTACAAAGCAATAATCACCCAAACTCTTTGTATTGTCAAACAATGGAAAAGTTGATCAGTGGAATAGATTAGGTAAACTAAGTGCAGAAGCAAATGAAAATGGTAAAACACTTTTTTCATAAATCCAAGGACATTAGCTGCTGGGGGAAGGACTTTACAGCTTGCACAATCTTTTGGGAAAAATTGGAAAAAATCTTGAAAAAATTAGATTTATGTAAATATCTAATGCCATATATCACATGGAAACATGAACTGGATAGAAAAGGTTAGAGCATTAAAAATAAATAGAAGAACAGAGAAGATATCATTCACATGTATGCCTAAGGGAAGTGGTTATAACCAAGCAAGTCGCAGCGAGCATCACAGGAAGTAAAATAAGAAACTCTAGGAATCTAAAACTGAACAGCAGCCCCCAGTGACATCAATATAGTTTGATTTGTTAGTGAAATGTGGGGAAGTCTTCACAGCAAATTTCCTCTGATAAAGAACATATATCCAGGATACATGGGGACTGCATAAAAGATAAAAGAAAAAGAACTACTCTCAACAGATAAATCTTAACAGAATATGTAAGAATGTCCACTGACAATATATCTCACACCTATCAGAATGGCAAAGACGGCAAGAAATGAAAATTATCATTGTTGTAGAGGATAAGGGAAGACAAGGACACTAATACACTGTGGGTCGAGCTGTGAACTGTGATCCATCATTTTGGAAAGCTATTTGAAGCTTTACCTGAAAAGTCACCAAGTTGTGCCTTCCCTTTGTCCTAGTGATACCATTATTATGTCTGTATCCCAAAGAGATCAAAGAAAGAGGAAAAGGATCTAAACGGGCACAGATATTTCTAGCAGTACTTTTTGTTACGGCCAAGAACCAAGTACATGCCTAACAGCTGAAAAGTGGCTGAACAAATTATGTCTGAACATAATGGAATATAATTGTGATGGGAGAAATGTTAAAAGGGATGGATTCAGAAAAACCTGGGAAAACTTGCTAGACCTAATGCATAATGAAATGAACAGAATAAGTCAGAGACAGAGTGAAATAAGGAGAACAATTTAGGCGGGGACTGCAACACTGTAAGAGAAAATAGCTGTGAAGGACAACAACTGATCACACAGCAAGAAGTTGGAGGAGGAAGCATGACTTCCTGGCACAGAGAAGTAATAGAGATGAAGAAGATTATAGATGCATTTTCAAATTTTATCTGTGTGTGGATTGATTTCCTTGACAATGTGTTTTTTAAATTAAATTTTTATTCAGAAGTTAAACATCCCCAAAAAGCATTTCCATACATTTATGATTTCTTGAAATAGAGCGTAATTTAAGAAAAAAATTCATGGCTTTCAGGGAGTTCTATGTTTCTGAACTTATCTCTCTTTGACCTGTTTGCTAGGTCAGTCACTTGTTTTGAAATCAGATCTTACATTTTCTTCTGTTTTTCATTCATGTTTGTTTCTGTTCTAATATTTCTTACTGTTTCATGGAGTTGATTTCTGTTTATTTTCTTTCTTATTTTTTTTCTTAATTCATTTTTTTTTTACAAAATCTCTTGCTTTATTTTTTTTTCTAGGTATTGATATGGTCCCTATGGGGGAAAGAACCATATATTTTTTTTTCCTTTCAGTCTTTCCTTGAAGTTGTTATGGAGTAGATTTGTAATCACTTTTGACACTGGTTGATATTTTCTTTGATTTATTCATTTCTTTAGCCTTATTCCTAAATCAGGCTGTGTGCTTCACTCCTTTCATTCACTTTCAGTTAGAATAATCTGCTCTGCTTCATCTGGACATGAGCATCTTGTCTCCTGCACTGACCTCTGCCTCCTGGGTTCAGCCTCACCTCTTCCTTTTTGAGGTTTAGAATACTGAATCTTTAGGACTTTAGAACTCTTGGGCCTAACCTTTCCTGGCCTGTTTACTAATGCACACAGGTCACTGGCACTTCCAAGATATTCCAAGGTCCCCACCTTAGGGATTTCTCATCACCTGGGAAGTTTCACAGGGAAGTCCTTTCCTCCCATCTTGTTGCCTCAGAACAGTTCCTTGTCAGTTATACACATTTCATTTCTGCTCACACTGGCTAGCGCTTTGCTTTATAGGCTCCTTTTCCAATTGCCCATGGTTTCTGGTTGATTTTTTTGCATAGTTTTGTGGCAAAAAATTTCAATTACTCTAATTTCTCATTGGCTTTTTGGTCATTCTTTGGTCTGATGTGAATTTCAGAGTTTTCCTGGAGTAGGCAGGTGAGAACTGGAAAACCTGCCTCCAGTTCAAACTGTTATCTTGGCAGGAAGTTTGACTATGCTTATTTGTTAAAATTGGGAGTTTTCTTTTTTTCCTTTTTTGAAGAAGTTTTGTGAGGAGAGTTATAGGGAGGGATCCCAATAATTATATCCTCTCTCCTAAGAGGAAAAGAAAGTCTATGAAAAAATTTTAAATTATATATAAAATAAAACAGAAGGCACTTCAGAAAGAGGCATAGACAGAAAAATGTTGGAAATATTGTGTTCAATTTAATATATACTCTAAAAATGCTCTAACTTTAATCAAGACATATATATTAAATATTCATATGTAAACCTATTTTGTATTCTTTATATACATAAAAATTCATATTTTTGATGTTTGTCAAATTTACAATAGTAAAATAGAAGTAATAAAAAAGAAAATAGAAGTCAATTCATTGCTTCGTCATTCCTTTTACTTCAATTTCTTAATCACTGACTATGTGTAGTGATTAAGGATTTAGGAGAGTCAAACAATACCTTAAAGGTTTTCTACCAAAAAAGTGTCTTCCTTTCCATGCTGAAATCAGGCAGGACCCTTTGAAAGGTATAACAACAAAGAAAGCCAGCTTTGATGAGCAACGATGATTAATATTAATTGAAAAGTGCCCTCTATGTGACAGATACTTGGTTAAATATTAGGCTTAAATGATGAGCTGGTGGTCACCTAAGGGGCAGATCTTGGAATTGGTTTTCAAACTCATGTTCCCTTTACACAGGACCACACTAATTCTCAGAAAAAGTGGTGGTCAAGAATATTACAACACTCCATCTCCACATTTATTGATTTATGTTTCTACATTCTTCAAGTTCTAGATGGTTATGACAACTCTTTTGAAGGCAAATTAGGCTGAGAAAGAAAGTGCAAATCATTGAAATGGGAGCTATGTTTCATTTGCATCTAATCAAATAGCAACTGCATCCACCAGTTAGCAGCACTACAGAAATTTACTATGTAGTCATGCTGAGAGAACACTCTCAAAGTCCGAGCTAAAATACTAAGTTGAGCTATTGTCAAAAGATGGGTGATGGTTGTCCTAAAGATAACTGCAGTCTTATCCCTTAGCAGCATTGGACATCTTCTGACTCACAAGGCAAACCATTATTAAAAGGGAAAATGAAATTGATGTTTCAATAGGTAGATGCTTCAATTGGTAGATTCCCTTGGACAGAAATTCATTCACCAATAGCTATATTAGAGGGATAACATTTTCTCTCTGTAGACATGCCAATTGTCATGGAGAACATCTATGCTACTGTGGCATCTGGAGAATTCTTCTTTGGGGTTTTGGTCAATGTTTTCATGGGACTAGTGAACTCCATGGATTGGACCAAGACTAGGAGAGTATCCGCATTGGATTTCATCATCACGGGCATGGCAATATCCAGAACCATTCTTCTGTGGACAATAATATCTGCGACTATATTAGTAGGTTTCTACTTCAATGAAAACATTAAGAATAAATTGAGAATAATGACTGTCTTATGGCATCTAGGTAGTGTGCTAAGTTCCTGGTTTGATGCCTGCCTTGGTGTCTTCTTGTTCCTGAAGATCGCTAACTTCTCCCACCCTGTCTTCCTCTGGCTGAAGTGGAGGGTTGACAAGGTGGTCATCAGGGTGCTGATGGTATGCATGATCATTTCTCTGCTCGTTTGCCTTTCAGGGACAGACAAAATGCATTTACTTTACTTCGATCAAAGAAATAAAGCAAACATAACTGAAAACATTCAAGTGAGTAGTACCTACTACATTTTCCCCATTATATTCTTCTATATAGGGAGTTTCCCTCCTTTCTTTTTATGTCTGATCTCTTGTTTCCTGTTAGTCCTATCTCTATGGAGGCACACCCAGCAGATCCAGCTCCATGTGACAAGCTCCAGAGACCCCAGCACAGAGGCCCATGTGAAGGCCATGAAATTCATGGTCTCCTTCCTTTTCCTTTTTGTATTGTACCATGTGGCCATCATCATAGCAGTTTTAAACTTCTCTGTATTCAGAGACCACTTGAGTGTAATGTTTGGGATGATAATCATGAACATTTACCCTATGGCCCACTCCATCATTCTTATTCTGTGGAACAGCAAGCTAAGGCAGGCCTCATTGAGGGTATTGCAGAAACTCAAACACTGCCTCAGAAACTCTTGCTAACTCTTAAGAGCACATTTTAGTAAAATCTGACCATAGAAAGCTACTATGGTGACAAAGAGGATCAAAACACATACTCCAAAGAAGATAACAAAGTCAAAATTCCTGCATCCAAAGCCTCAAAGAAAAATGTGAATTTGTCTTAGGCCATGGAAGAGCTCAAAAAGGTTTTTAAAAGTCAAGTAAAAGAATTAGAGGAAAAATGGGGAAGAGAAATGAGAGTCATGCAAGAAAATCACAAAAGAAAAAGAGTCAATAGCTTGGTAAAGGAAGCACAAAAATACTGAAGAAAATAACACCTTAAAAACCAGAACAGGCCAAATGGTAAAAGAGGCACAAAAATCCAAAGAAGAGAAGAATGCCGTGAAAAGCAGAATTGGCCAAATGGGAAAAGAGGTACTAAAATTCACTGAAAAAAACAATGCCTTCAAAAGTGAATTGACCAAATGGAAAAGGAGGTACAAAAGCTTATTGAAGACAATAATTCCTAATAAATTAGAATTAGGCCAATGGAAGCTAATGACTTTTTGAGACAGAAGAAAAAAAATCAAACAAAATCAAAAGAATGAAAAAATAGAAGAAAATGTGAAATATGTCATTGGAAAAACTACTGATGTAGAAAATAGATCCAGGAGAGATAATTTAAGAATTATTGGAAGACCTGAAAGTCATGATCACAAAAGAGCCTAGACATCATCTTTCAGGAAATTATCAAGGAAAACTACCCTGATAATCTAGAACCAAAGGACAAAATAAAAATTGAAATAATCCATTGATCACCTCATGAAAGAGATCCCTAAATGAAAACTCCCAGGTATATCAGCCAAATTACAGACCTCCCAGGTCAAGGAGAAAATGTTGCAAGCAGCCAAAAAGAAACAATTCTAAAATAACAGAGCTACAATCAAGATAATACAAGATTTAGCATGCTCTGATTGGGTGGAGCCAAGATGGCCACATGAAAACAGCATCTTACCACAGCTTTCTCACAAGGTCTGTCAGATTCCTATAAAAAAGTGAATTTGAGCACATTTGAGAGAGTTAGAAACCGTGAGCAGTCTGAGTGGGGCAAATTTCCAAGCCGTGAGAGTCTGAAAGGTCGAAGGCATGAATCTGTAGGCTCAGAGAGTGCTCCGCATGCGGAGCTGCTCCAGACCAAAGCAGAAGCAATGACACTACAGAGACATCTGATCCCTCAAAAGGAAATACAAACTGGTCTCCAGCCCAAAAAGCATTGCTGGAAGAGCTAAAGGAGGATTTTAAAAACCAAATTGGGGAGGCAAAAGAAAAAATGGGAAAAAATCAACTGATGAAATCAAGTCCCTAAAGAATAAGATCGGTGAAATGGCCAAGGAGACTCAGAATCTAAATAGAGAAAATGACAGCCTAAGAGGTAAAATCAACAAATTGGAAAAGGAGACTCAAAAGCAAAATCAAAACACTAACTCATTAAAAATTAGAGTTGAGCAAGTAGAAGTTAATGAATCTATGAGGCACTAAGAAGTAGTAAAACAAAATGTAAAGAATGAAAAAATTAAAAAAAATGTGAAACATCTGATCGGGAAAACAACTGACCTGGAAAATAGATCCAGGAGAAACAATTTAAGTTATTGGTCTAGCAGAAATCCATGATGAAAAAAAGAGCCTTGACAGTATCTTCAAAGAAATTATCAAAGACAACTGCCTAGAGGTCCTAGAACCAGAGGGCAAAATAGTCATTGAAAGAATTCATTGATCACCTCCTGAAAGAGATCCCAAACTGAAAAGACCAAGAAATATTATAGCCAAATTTCAGAACTACAAAGTTAAGGAGAAAATACTACAAGCAGCCAAAAAGAAACAATTCAAATATTGTGGAACTACAGTCAAGATCATGTAGGATCTCTCAGCTTCCACATTAAAAGACAGGAGAAATTGGAATATGATATTCTAAAGGACAAAGGAGCGGGGACTACAACTAAGGATCAACTACCCAGCAAAACTAAGCATAATTTTTCAGGTAAGGAGATGGACATTCAACGAAATAAGGGAATTCCAGACCTTGCTGATGAAAATGCCAGAACTCAATAGAAAATTTGATCTCCAAATACAAAACTCAAGACAGACATAAAAAGGTAAACAGGGGGAAAAACCCCCACAAACCTTATTAATCAATAAGGGTAAATTATTTGCATCTTTATATAGGATTATATCATTTTATATATGTTTTATATATATATACATATATATGTCAGTCTTAAGAATAGTACAGCTATTATGACAATTGAAAGGGATACACATAGATTGTGAATGCCTGTATAAAATAACTGATATAAGGATAAAAATCATAAGTAAGAGATGTGAAGGGTGGGCTATGAGAGAAGAGGTAAGGAGGTAGTAGAAAGGGGTAAATTACACCAAATGAAGAGGCACAAAAACTTATTATACTAGAGGGAAAGAAGGGAGGGAGAAGAGCAGTATTTGAGCTTTACTGTCATCTGATCTGGTTCAAGAAGGGAATAACATATCCTGATAAGTATAGAAATCTAACT
>CM053627.1:2397791-2413275 GCA_028646595.1 Phalanger gymnotis | reverse complement strand
AAAGGGGATGGGAGGGGAGTGGGGTGACAGAAGGGAGGGCTGACTGGGGAACAGGGCAAACAGAATACATGCCATCTTGGAGTGGGTGGGGGGTAGAAATGGGGAGAAAATTTGTAATTCAAACTCCTATGAAAAGCAACATAGTAAATAAAAATAAAATTAAATTAAAAAAAAGAAAAGAACATATACGAGTAGAAGCTTTGAACTGTAGTCCAAGAAATCAAGAGAATCCTGAGAAAATAAATAAAATTTCCTGAATTAGAAAAAAAAAGCTGTTAAGAGACCAATAAAACTAAATAGAATGATATTTGAGGGTACCTCAGGAATTGTTAACTATTTCATGATGCTCCTTTTGGACTGAGGTAAAATCAAAGAGGAAGAGAAAAAGGAAAGAAGCTAAAAACCTTAACATTAGGCTTAGAAAAACTAAATATGAAAACCCTTTAATCATTTCTGGAAAGGAATCTTGAGGACAACTACTTGACTGGTATATGCTTGAATAAAAGAAATAAATTATTTTTAAGGGAATTAAAGATACTAAAACCATATTCCAGGAACTAAGAAAAAAAATATTCCATTATGCCAAAAGATCTATGACACCAATACAGCTGTTCCCACCAGTAATGCAGATAATCTCTTACACTTTCCTATTATCCTGTGGAACTCTGATTCATAAACTTCTATAGTATTTTTATAGTGAGTCTGCAACAAGATGGAGGCCTTTGGAGCTTTTAATTAACCTCAGAGAGATACAATGGATCCATGAGCAATCCACTGTTTCTCTTGCATTCTCACTGATCACAATATCTTTTTCTGATCATAATATCCTTTAGTACTTCAGTCTTCGTGGAATTCAGGTTCTTTACATCCACCGTAGGGCTCTCCTTTGTAAAGAATGATAACATCGTAGTATACAGAGAATTCATAAACCAAGCAAAAATGCATAAAATATATTGAACATATCTTTAGTAAACTGTACTCAAATATTCCAGTGAACTTCTGTTTTCATCAGTGTGGATGTTCCCTCTAACAAGTGAAATAGCAATGTATCCATGCTTGCTCATTCTGTGGGACTCTTGTCTATTTTCTCCCCTTAGGTTACCACAAAGTATCAATAATCTATGTGAAGGACCTTCCTTGTTTCTCAATTGGACAACTAGGAGGACTTATGATTTTCTATTGCCCTTACCATGTGAATAGCATATCTTTTTTGATAAGAACATCTTTACTCTGGTTCTTCTTGCAAAGTATTTATTTGTTATGTGTTATAGTTTGCTTGAAGCTGGCAAGAGCCTCTCTATTTCCCTCTGAGTGGGGTTTGGTGAAACTCTTTGGAGATGTACTCTTCTGTTACTCGTGACCATATGGTGATATTGGTAGAATATTGTTATTTAAAAAATGGCCCTCTGTGTCAGGGATAATTTTGAGATCATTTAAAGGAGTTTTTAATTTTTTCCAGAGACAATTCAACCCCCTTTCTTTCTGTAGTTCAATGTTAGGCCCAAGTCAATGTTCATTTCAGTTGCTGTTGATGGTAGATATATATGATAGAGACAGGTAGAGATAGATATAAAAATAGATTGCTACATATGCCATTGGATGAGAACTCTATGATGTTTCTCTGCCTGTAACTCTTTAGATAATAAGTATTTTTCATCCTGGTATTTTCTCTTGTATAAATGGTTAGGGAAAACTTTGGATTTTAATGATCTTTAGTGATCCATAATCATAACAGAAGGATCTCAGAAAATATTGTGAAGACTTTTGTCCCCTAGAAAATTCAAGTTTTCCGGAGCTCAGATTATGTTACTTAATCTTTCTGAGAGCCTATATAAAAGGTCTTGGTTCATCACAACACCTTCATGAATGCCTGCCTCAGTTTGATGTTCTCAAGGATCAAAGGACAAATTACCATAATTTTCATTAAAATCACTGTGGCCAGCTTGTTGATCAGCATGGATAAGTTTAAGGCTCCTATGATAAAATGGACAAATGTTGTGAGAAAGAGAAGAAAAGGAAGAAGACCACAGATTTTGTGGCCCTCACATGGGCCAATGTGTGTGGATCTCTTGAACCCAAGACACTGAGATGCATCTGTCCAGTGTATTTTCACAGGGACAGGACTAACAGGAAACAAAAGGTCAGGAAAAGAACGAGGACAAATCCCCTTGTATAAAGGATCATCAGTTAAGACAATTTTTAGGTTTTAGTTATTTTGATCTTATCAGTCTTGCTGATTTTATTTTCTCCTTCATTTTGGATTCTGTATACTTCATTCATTTTCTCTGTCATTGAAATTAAATAAGCAAGCTGATAAACACCAACAGAATCCTAAGAACCATTTTACCAATTCTCCACTTCAGCCAGAAGAAAAGAGGGTGGGACAAACTGGCAATTTTTAAAAAGTAGAAGACACTGACACAGGTGGCAAACCAGGCACTTGAATGATTGTTCAGGGTCCAGATTCTCTCTCTCTCTCTCTCTCTCTCTCTCTCTCTCTCTCGACCTATCTCATTATCTGTCTCTGTCTCTCTACCTCTCTCTATCTCTGTCTCTCTCTGTTTTTCTATCTTTCTCTCTACTTTTGTCTGTCTTTCTCTTTCTTTCTCCATTTTTTCTTTTACCTCCCTAATTTGGTCTTTAAAATCCTCTTTTAGCTCTTCCAGTAATGCTTTTAGGGCTGGAGACCAGTTCACATTATCTTTTAAGGTATCAGATGTGGATATAGTGTCATTGTTATCCTCTTCCAAATTGGTATTTAGATCCTGCCTGTCTCCATAAAAAGAATCAATGGTCCTTGGTCTTTTTGTGTTCTTCATGTTGGTTAGCCTTTTCCTGGCTTTACAATAAATTTCTACTTTTGGGGCTCAGGGATCATTGTCCCAGTTTTCTTATTATAGGTACTGTGAGTCTCGTTGTTGGCTTTGTGAATTATAGCCTTCAGTTTCCTGAGGTGTGGGGGAGGGGGTCTGGCTGCCCGAAATCTCCTCTTCCCCTGGGGTTGCTCTCCAGCACTGTTGCTCTTCAGCAATGGTCTCAGCTCTTTGTTGTTCGAGCTGGGTGTCTGGCACTTCCCCTAGGGGAGCAAGAGTATGTCTGGGCTCCTGGTGTTGACCTCTGCTAGCTCTGCCCCTCTGGGACTCAGGTACTCCACTACTTGGCCACTGGAGCCCCACTTCTATCTCCTCTATTCCAGCATTCTTCTCCCCTCCCCAGGAATTCTCTGGGTGGGGAGGGAAAGGACTAGAGTTGTTTACCTGGCCATTATGTCTCCTGGAAGTTCAAGAAGCATTTCATACTTTTGGGCTGCAAGCCTCAGGAGTTGGTATCTCACGGTCAGTGGCGTTGCGCTGCCTCTTGTCACTTCCACAGAGTTCCGTCCTGTGTTGGGAGGCCTGAGGATCTCTGCTGGTTTTGGGTGCTGGGCTTTCTCCCAGCCTCTCTCCCACGTGTGGTTCCTGGCCAGCTGCTTCTGCTTTGGTCCCATCTGGAGCAGCTCTACACGCTGAGTGCTCTTCTAGCCTATAGATTCATTCCTTCAGCCTTTCAGACTCTCCTGGCTTGGAAATTTGTCCCACTCAGACTTCTCACGGTCTCAAATCTGCTCAAATTCACTTTTTTATAGGAATCTGACAGAACTTGTGAGAGAGCTCCAGTAAGACGCTGTTTTCACGTGGCCATCTTGGCTCCACCCTACCTCTCTTTCTTTCTCTCCATCTCTGTCACTAATCTCTCTCTCTCTTGTCATTCTCTGTCTCTGTATTTCTGTCTGTCTGTCTCTCCACACAAACACACACGCACACACACACACACATTAAATCAGTTTTCCAGGACCATATGGCCTAAGCAAGAATATCATGTAAAAGACCAGTGTCATTAATAACCACAAAAGACCAATGCTAGAGATGACCATGCAAATGATGATGAAGCCCAGTGTGGACACTCTTCTTACCTAGATTCAGTACATACAGTTCACCAATCCAAAAAAGCCATTGGCCAAAATACCTACTAAGAACTCTCTCCAGCTGCCATAGTTAGGTAAATGGTTTCCTGGACCCACTTGTAATGTCTGGGGTGAGACATTCCACCTTTATTGGCACTTCTTGTGAATGTTTCCAGCAGAGTAGAAGTATACATCTGCCTTGAAATCACAGCAATTTTCTTCTCATTCTTTTTGATGGCCTCTGTCTTTCATCAGAAAGTATCAAGCCCAAGAAAAGGATGAGGATTAAGCTCTCTTTGGGACATCATCCACCTTTCTTGATTACTTTGTCAGGCAATGATGTTATCCTGGACCCTGAATTTGTTCTTTCACTATGTTCAGATGGTGGAATTTGATTAAAAAAAAAGAAAGAAAGAAGAAAATGAAATTACCAATGTCAAAAATGAAAAGAGTGATTAAAATGAAAATGAAAAAGGTAAGGATTAAAAGGAAAACAACTGTGACTTGGTAGAAGTTTTCCAGCAAGTTTCTATGATAAAGGCTTCATTTCTCAAATATGTAGTGAACCGAGTCAAACTTGATGAGAATACAAATCATTCTCCAATTGATATGTGATCAAAGGATATGAACAGATAATTTTCAGATGAAGATATCAAAGCTATCTCTATTCATGTAAAAATGTTCTAAATCACTATTGATTAAAGCCAATTAAAGCAAGTCTGAAGCACACTTCATATCTGTTTGTACTGTTGGAGAAACTGTGAACTGATAAAACCATTCTGGAGAGCAATTTGGAACTTTACACAGAGAGCTATAAAACTATGCATACCCTTTGACCTTGCAATAGTACAATGATCATCTGTGAATGTCTTAGCTATCCTCAGCAATACAAAAATCCAAGACAATTCCGGAGGACTCCTAATGAAAAATGATATCCACTTCCAGAGGAAGAGCTGATGGAATCCAAATGTAGATCAAAGCATACTATTTTTGTTTTATTTGTAATTTGTTTTGGTCTGTGTTTTCTTTCATAGCATGACTAATATGGAAAAATGTTTTTCATGACAACACATGAATAACCAATATCAAATTTCTTACCTTCTCGTGAGGGGAGAGAATTTGAAACTCAAAGTATTTTTAAAGAATATTAAAAATTGTTTTTATGTATAATTGGAAAAATAAAATGTTATAAAAAAGAAATTGTTCAGTGAGGGATGACAATGAATGTTTATTAGAAAAAATAATTAAACCAAATTTTAAAAAGGGAGGGAAAGGCAGACAGCAGTACCTGCCATATAATAAATGATTATGTACTTGTTTAAAAAAAAGAGTTAATATTGTCAGAGTGCCTGATTTTGTGTAAACCAGAAGTATTCTAGTGAGGTAGGAGACTTTATTTTTAAGTAATATAATTTTATCCATTCATACATAACAATCCTTAGAATTTAGAGAAAAAAGAAATAGAAAAAATAGAGGGGAGAAGAGACAGTTCATATTTCCATCTTAGTCATATTGTGAAAGAAAACAAACAAAAACCATGAAAAAATGAAGTGAAAAATAGTGTTTAATCTATATCTAGACTTTATCAGTTCTTTCTTTGGAGGTGGATAGCATTTTTCATCATAGGTCTCATGGAAATGCCTTGGATCATTATACTGCTGAGGAAAGCTAAGACATTCACAGCTGATCATCTTATAATATTGCTGTTAATCTGTTCAATGTTCTCCTGGTTCTGCTCACTTCATTCTGCATCAGTTCATGTAAGTCTTTCCAGGTTTTGTTTTTTTTTCTGAAAGCATCCTGCTTGTCATTTCTTATAGCACAATAATATTCTATTACAATCATACACCACAACTTGTTCTTCCATTCCTCAATTGATTGGTATCCCCCTCAATTTCCAATTATTTGGCATCACAAAAAAGTTGCTATGATTTTTTTTGCACAATTATATCTTTTTATTTAAAAAAAAAAACCTCTTTGGGATACAGACCTAGTAGTATTATTTCAAGGTTAAAGGGTATACAGTTTCATAGCTCTTTGGGAATATTTCCAGATTGCTTTCCAGAATGGTTGAATCAATTCACAACTCCACCAATACTGCTTTAGTGTCAATAGTCCATTAGCGTCCCTTTTTTCCCATATCCCTTCCAACACTTATCATTTTTTTTTCCATTTTTGTCATAATAGCTAATCTGATAGGTGTGACATGGTACTTCAGAGTTGTTCTAATTTGCATTTCCTTTATCAATAGTGATTTAGAACATGTTTTACATGACTATAGATGGCTTTGATTTCTTCATCAGAAAGCTGCCTGTTCATATCCTTTGATCTTTGTTTTCACCATTTATCATTGATCTACTACTCTATGTCTTACCCAGTACCAGATTGTTTGATATGTTCACCTGGTAATAGTTTGAGATCTGGTATTGCTAAGCCACCTTCTTTCACATTTTTTGTTCATTGATTCACTTGATTTTCTTGAGCTTTTATTCTTTCAAATGAATTTTGTTATAATTTTTTGTAGTTCTATAAAATAATTTTGGTAGTTTTATTGGTATGGTGCCAAGTAAGCAAATTCATTTAGGCAGAATTGTCATTTTTCTTATATTAACTCAGACTACCCAAGAAAAGTTGATATTTTTCCACTGTTTAGACATGACTTTATTTGTGTGGAAATTGTTTTGTAATTCTATTCATATACTTCCTGGGTTTGTCTTGGCAGGTAGAGTCTCAAGTATTTTATATTATTTGCAGTTACATTAAGTGGAATTTTTCTTTCTATCTCTTGCTGCTGGACTTTTTTGGTAATATATAGAAATGCTGATGTGGGTTTATTTTCTATCCTACAACCTTTGCTAAAGTTGTTAATTATTTTAACTAGTTTTTCAGTTGACTCTCTAGGATTCTCGAAGTATACCATCATACCATCTAAGAGTGATAGTTTTGTTTCCTCATTGTCTATTCTAATTCTTTCAATTTTTTCTTCTCATTGCTATAGCAAGCTTTTTAATATTTATATAGGTTTTATATAGATACTACTTATCATTTTAAGGAAAGCTCCATTTATTCCTATGCACTATGGAGTTTTTAGTAGGAATGGGTGGTATATTTTGTCAGAAGCTTTTTTCTGTGCCTATTGAGGCAATCACATGATTTCTGATAGTTTTGTTATTGATATGGCAAATTATGCTAACAGTTTTCCTAATATTGAGTCACCTTTACATTCCTGGTATAAATCTCAGCAGGTCATTTTACATTATTTCTTTGTGATATGTTACTGTAATTACCTTCTTAGTATATTATTTAATTTTATTTCAATGTTCATTTGGGAAATTGGTTTATAGTATTTCTCTCTTTTAGATCTTCTTGGTTTAGATATCAGCACCATATTTATGTCATAAAAGGAATATGGAAAGAATCCTTTTTGTCTATTTTTCAAAATAGTTTATATAGTATAGGAATCAATTGTTCCCTGAGTGTTCAGTAGAATTCACTTGTGAATTCATCTTATCCTGGGGATTTTTTTTATGGAATTCATTGATGGCTTCTTCAATTTCTTTTTCAAAGATAGGGTTATTTAAGTATTTTATTTCCTCTTCTGTTATTCTGGGTAATTTATATATATTTTTTTATAAATATTCATCCATTTTGCTTAGAATGTTAGGCTTATTGGCATATAATTGGTCAAGATGTCTCCGAATAATTACCTTATATTCTTCTTCATTGGTGGTGAATTCACTCTTTTAATTTTTGGTACTGGCAATTTGATTTTCTTCTTTCTTTTTTTAAGTAAAATTAACTTGCAACTAGTTTGATTTTTTATCAATGGTGCTCTTATTTTCAATTTTAGTAATCTCTTCTTTGATTTTCAGGATTTCCAATTTGGTATTTAACTGGGGACTCTTATTTTTTTTCTTTTTGCATTTTTTTTATTTGCATGCCGTATTCATTCATCTACTCTTATTCTATTTTATTGATTCAAGCCTTTAAAGATATAAAATTTTCCCTAAGAACTGCTTTGGCTGCATCCTATAAGTTTTGGTATGTTGCCATTCTTTTTAGTGAGATGATTAATTGTTTCTGTAATTTGTTTTTTCACCCACTCATTCTTTAGGATAAGATTATTTAGTTTCCAATTAGCTTTTTATCTAAGTTTCTGTGGCCCTTTGTTTAATGTAATTTTATTGCAATATAATCTAAAAAGATGCATTTAATATTTCTGCTGTTTTGCAATTGGTTGTGAGTTTTGTATGGCCTAATACCTGGTCTATTTTTTGTAGGTGCAATGTGCCATTGAGAAAAAGTTATATTTGTTTCTATTCCAATTCGGTTTTCTCCAGAGCTCTATAACATCTAAATTTTCTAATATTCACCCCCTTGACTTCTTTCTTCTATATTTTTGTTAGATTTATATAGTTCTGAAAAGGGAATATTGAGACCACTTACCAATATGGTTTTACTGTTTATTTCCTTCTGTAATTCATTTAACTTTTCCTTTAAGAATTTGGATATGCTATGAAATTTGGTATCTATATTTTTAGTATGAATATTACTTCATTGCCTATGGCACCTTTTTAGCAAAATATGGCTTCCCAGTTTATGTCTTTTAATTTGGTCTGTTTTTGCTTTTGCTTTGTCTGACGTCATGATTGTTAACCCTTCTTTCTATTTATGTCAGCAAAACATAACCATCTCTTTCAGTCCCTTTACGCTGTGTGTCTCTCTTCTTCAATTGTGTGTCTTGTAAACAACTTTTGTAGGATTCTGGTTTTGAATCCGCTTTGCTATCTACTTTCATTTTGTGGGTGAGTTCATCACATTCACATTCACAGTTATGATTGCAAAGTGTTTGTTTTCCTCCATTCTGCTTTTCCCCTTGTTCATCCTTCTCTCTGTCAACTTTCACTTTGTCTTTCTTCAAAAGTTTTTTGCTTCTGACCATCACCACCCCAATCTGTCCTCCCTTCTATCAGCTCCCACTTCTCTTATTCTTGTTCCTTCCTACTTCCCTCCAGGATAAGATAGATTTCTATACCATGTTATTCCCTGTTTGAGAGAATTTCAATGAGATAAAGATTCAAATGTTGCCCGCTATACTGCAATCTTCCTCTCCACTGTAAAAATTCTTTTATGATCTTTTATGTGATACAATTTACCCCATTTACCTCTCTCTTCCCCCTTCTCTCAAAGATTTTCTTTTTCTCACCCCTTAATTTTATGTTTTTGGATATTAAACCATCATAGTCAACTCATACTCATGCCCTCTATCTACATATATTTCTTCTAATTACCATAATAATAATTTTAAAAATTCTTAGGAGTCACAAATATCATCTTCCCGTGTTGGATGTAAACAGTTGATTTCTCTTTCCTGTTTACCTTTTCATGCTTCTCTTGAGTCTTGCATTTGAATGTCAAATTTTCTATTCAGCTCCGGCCTTTTCATCAAGAATGCTTGAAAGTCTTCAATTTCTTTAAATATCCATTTTCCCTCTGAAGAACTATACTCAGTTTTGAAGGGTAGGTGATTCTTGGTTGTAATCCTAGGTCCTTTACCCTTTCGAATGTCATACTTCAAAGTTTTCAATCCTTTAATGTAGAAGCTGCCAAATTTTGTGTTATCCTGTCTGTGGCTCCATAATATTTGAACTGTTTCTTCCCTAATGTTTGAGATATTTTCTTCTTGACCTGGGAGTTCTGGAATTTGGTTATATTATTCCTGGGAGTTTTCATTTTTGGATCTCTTTCAGAGATGATTGGTGGATTTTTTCCATTTCTATTTTACCTTCTGGTTCTAGAATATCAGGGCACTGTTCCTTGAAAAATGTTTGAAATATTGTGTCTAGGCTCTTTTATTTGTTTGATCATGGTTTTCTGGGAGTCCAATAATTCTTAAATTATCCCTCCTGGATCTATTTTCAAAGTCATTTGTATTAATGATGAGATATTTTACATTTCCTTCAATTTCTTTGATTCCTTGAATTTTTTTGTTTCTCATTTTCTCATAAAGCCATTAACTTCTACTCCCCTATCTCTAAAATTTTATAGAAATATTTTTTTCACTGATTTTTGTATCTCTTTTTTTCCATTTGGCTAATTCCACTTTTTAAGGAGCTTTTTTCTTCAGTGAATTTTTGTACCTCTTTTTTGATTTGTCCAGTTGTTGATTTTCTTTTCATGGAATTCTTCTCTTCAGTAGAATTTTCTTTTAACATTTGGCCTATTCTCTTTTTTGAGGTATTATTTTCTTTAATATGTTTTGTGCCACCTTTACCAAGCTGTTTACTCTTTCTTGCATCACTCACATTTCTTTTCCCTATTTTTCCTCTGACTCTCTTATTTGATTTTTAAAATCCTTTTTGAGATCTTCTTGAGCCTAAGACCAATTTGTATTTTTCATTGAGGATTTCCATGTAGCTATATTGATCTTATTGTCTTCTGAATTTGTATTTTGATCTTCCCTGTCACCATAGTAACTTTCTATGGTCAAGTTCCTTTTCCTTGACTTTTAACTTTTTGTTAAATGTGCTCTCGGTTCCTGGAGTGAAGGGGGCCTGTCCCAAGCTTCAGGTTTTTCATGCTGCTGTGTGCTTCCAAGGTGATATTGTCTAAGGAGAGATGTGGACAATTCTCTCCTGGCCTGTGCTCTGCTTTGTGAGTAACTACAAGTGCCCTTTTCCATCCTTGTACTATGAGCAGTGTCCTTGCTCCTGTTAGTCCTCCTCCTCACCCTGGGACTGTGACACAGAATCATATATGGGCAATGCAACACAGTCCTGTTCCTATGCCAGCAAAGGATCTTCTACAATCTCCTTCTGGCTAGTTTTCTGACCCTCTTACTGTCTGTGGGCCAAGAGCTCTGGAAGCCGTAGTTACCAGCTCTGATTCAAGCATTTATAAAGCCCTGCTACTTGTTGGCTGGGGTACATCCTGCACTGGTGCACCCTGGGCTAGACTACACCCCATTTTCACCCCAGTGAGACAGGTGTTTCTTGCAGACCTTCTAAGTTGTCTTGGACTGGAAAATTATTTAAACCTATTCTTTTGTTGGTTCTGTTATTTCATTTCAGGTATTATGTTAATGTTGTTTGCAGGGGAATTTGGGAGATCTCAGGCAAGTCCCTGCCTTTATGCTGCCATCTGGGGTCCCCATTTTTTTTTAGAAATATGTGCTATTGTTCCTTTATCACTTCCATGTAATAGTCAATATAATAGATGGACAGTTACAAAAGAGCTTTCTCCCCTTATCAACCAGCTTTCCTTGAATGGCTGGTTTGAAAACAAACAAAAAAAAACCAGTTTCTAATGACCCTGTTCTTTTTTTCTTATTTGATATTTTATTTTCTTTCTTGCATGTAAAAATAATTTTAACTTTTCTTTTCAAATTTTGAGCTCCACGTTCTCTCCCTCCCTCCCTACTCCCACCCCCCTTTGACAGGTTATACATGTGTGGTCCTCCAAAATACATTTCCATGTAAGTCATTCTGTGAAAGAAAACAGACCAAATAAAAGTAAGAAAAATAAAGAGAGTAAAGAAAAATTATCTTTGATCTGCACTCAGACTCTACTAGTTCTTTCTCTGGAAATAGACAGTACCTTTCATCCTAAGTCTTACAGAATTGTCTTGGATCATTGTATTGCTGACAGTAGCTTAGTTATTTGTAGTAGATCATCATAAAATATTGCTGTTACTGTGTACAATGTTCTCCTAGTTCTGTTCCTTTCACTTTGCATCAGTTCATGTAAGTCTTTCCATGTTTTTTTTTTCAGAAGCATCCTGTTCATCATTTATTTTTTCCCCTTATTTTAGTATTTTTTCCAATTCCATGCAAAAATAATTTTAACACTATACTTTTCAAATTTTGAATTCCAAATTCTCTCCATCCTCTTCCTCCTTCATTAAGAAGGAAAACAGTTTGACATAGGGTATACATGTGTAGTCCTGCAAAACAAATTTCAATGTAAGTTATGCTATGAAAGAAAAAAAAACAGGCAAAAAACAAGAAAAGTAAAAAAAAAAAGTATCTTCTATGTGCATTCAGATTTCACCAGTTCTTTCTCTGGACATGGATAGCATTTTTTATCATAAATTCTACAGAATTGTCTTTGATCATTGTATTCCTGAGAATAGCTAAGTAATACACTATAGATCTTCTTACCACATTTCAGTTAATGTGCAATGTTCTCCTGGTTCTGCTCCTTTCACTTTGTATCAGTTCATGTAAGTCTTTCTAGTTTTTTTTTTCCCCCTCAGAGAACCCTAGTTGTTATTTCTTAAGGCACAATACTATTCCATAACAATCATATATAACAACTTGTTCAACCATTCCCCAATTGATGGACATCTCCTCAGTTTCCAATTATTTCCCACCACTAAAAGAGTTGCTATAAATACTTTTTTATATATAGTTCCTTTTTCCCTATGTATATGTCTTTTGAAAACTATGAAAGAAGGAAAAACAAAAAAACATAAAATCCAAGAACAACATATTACCCACTAACTGCCACCATGTAAGAGGAAAATGATGAGATTGAATGGACCATGACATTTTGATGGAAAATTAGAGCAGATTAAAAAGAAAGTGTTATTAAGCATTTTTATATTTATTTTTATTTAGTATTTTATTTTCCCCAGTTACATGTAAAAACAATTTTTAACAATCATTTTTTAAAATTTTAGTTCTAAATTATCTCCCTTCCTCCCTTTCCGCCCCCCATCCCCATTGAGAAGTCAAGCAGTTCCATATAGGTTATACATGGGTAGTCATGCAAAACATTTCCGTAATGATCATGTAGAAGAGAACATAAACAAAAAGAATTCAAGAAAAATGGAGAAAGTAAAGAAAGTGTGCTTCAATCTATATTCAGACACCATCAGTTCTTTCTCTGGGGATGGATAGAACTTTCCACCGTAAGTCCTTCAGAATTGTCTTGGACCCTTGTATTGCTGAGAATAGCGAAGTCATTCACAGCTGATCATCTTAAAATATTGCTGTTACTTTGTACACAGTACATTTCATTTTGCATCAGCTCATATAAGTCTTTACAGGTTTCTCTGAGAGCATCCTGCTCATCATAGTACAATAGCATTCCATCAAAATCACATATTGCAATTTATTTAGCCATTCCCTAGTTAATGGGCATCCCCTCAATTGCTAATTCTTTGCCCTCAGAAAAGAGCTACTTTAAATGTTTCGTACATATAGATCCTTTTCCTTTTTAAATCTCTTTTGGGATACAGGCCTAATAGTGGTATTGCTAGGCCAAAGGGTATGTATAGTTTTATAGCCTTTTAGGCATAGTTCCAAATTGCTCTAGAGAATGCTTTGAATCAGTTCATAACTCAACCCAAAGTGTATTAATGTCTCATCTTCCCCAAGCCCCTTCAACACTTGTCATTTATCTTTTCTATCTTATTAGCCAATCTAAAAGTGTGGGGTAGTATATCAGAATTGTTTCAATTTGCATTTCTCCAAACAATAGTGAGTCAGAATATTTTTTTCATATAGCCATAGATGGTTTTGATTACTATATCTGAAAATTGATCCTATCTTTTGATCATTTATCAACTGGGGAATGGCTCTTATTTTTATAAGTCTTATTCTGTTTTCTATATGTTGGAGAAATGAGGCCTTTATCAGAGAAACTTGCTTCAAAATTTTTTCACAGGTACTATTGGTAACAATATTTCCCTCCATTCTGTCCCACCATTTATTTTATTCTCTCTCTTTTCATCTGTCCCTCCTCAAAATTGTTTTGCTGGTGACTACCCCCTCCCCAAATCTACCCTCCTTTCTATCACCCCACCTTACCTTATTCCCTTCCCTTCCTACTTTCCTGTAGGGTAAGACAGATTTCTATACCCAACTGAGATTACATGTTATTCCCTCTCTGAGCCAATTTTGATGAGATAAGATTCACTTATAATCCCTCATCTTTCCCCTCTTCCCCTCCACTGTAAAAGTTTTTTCTTGCCTCTTTTATGTAAGATAATTTACTCAATTCTCCCTCTCCCTTTCTCTTTCTGCCAGTACATTCCTCTCTAACCCCTTAATTTTACTTTTTAGATATCATCCCTTCATATTCAACTCAGCCTTTGACCTCTGTCTAAACATATATCTTCTAACTAACCAAATAATGAGAAAGTTCTTATGAGTTACAAATATCATCTTTCCATGAAGGAATGTAAACAGTTTAACTTTAATAAATCCCTTATGATTTCTCTTTCCTGTTTACCTTTTCCTTCTTCTCTTGTGTCTTGTATTTGAAAGTCACATTTTCTATTTAGCTCTGGTCTTCATCAAGAATGCTTGAAAATCTTCTATCTCATTGAATTTCCATGTTTCCCCTGAAGAATTATACTCAGTTTTGATGGGTAGGTGATTCTTGATTGTAATCCTAACTCCTTTGCCTTCTGGAATATTATATTCCAGGCCCTCGGATCCTTTAATGTAGAAGTTGTTAAATCTTGTGTTATCCTTACTGTACTGTCACCATATTTGAGTTGTTTCTGGAAGCTTGCAATTTTTTCCTCTTCTACCTGGGAATTCAAGAAGTTGTCTATAATACTCCTGGGAGTTTTCATTTTGGGATCTCTTTCATGAAGTAATTGGTGGATTCTTTCAATTTCTATTTTACCTTCTGATTCTAGACTATCAGGGCAGTTTTCTTTGATTATTTCTTCAAAGATGATGTCTAAGCTCTTTTTTGACCATGGCTTTCATGTTGTTCAATAATTTTTAAATTATGGCTCCTGGATCTATTTTCCAGATCAGTTGTATTCCCAATAAGATATTTTACATTGTCCTCTAATTTTTCATTCTTTTGATTTTGTTTGATTCTTGATGTCCCAAAAAGTCATTAGCTTCCAATTGCTCCATTCTAAGATTTAAGAAATTATTTTCTTCAGTGGGCTTTTGGACCTCCTATTCCACTTGGCCAATTCGGTTTTTTAAAAAATTATTCTCCTCATTGGCTTTTTGGGCCTCTTTTACCAGTTGGCCTAGTCTGTTTTTTAAGGTGCTATTTTCTCCAGTATTTTTGTGTCTCCTTTAGCAACCTGTTAAGTCATTTTTCATGATTTTCTTGCATCACTCTCATTTCTCTTCCCAATTTTTCCTCTACTCTCTTACTTGATATTCAAAATCCCTTTGGAGGTCTTCTGCAGCCTGAGGCCAATTTATTTTTCTTAGAGGCTTTGGACATAGGAGCTTTGACTTTGCTGTGTTCTCCTGAATGTGTGTTTTCATCTTTCTTGTCACCATAGTATCTTTGTATAGTCAAATTTTTTCCCCCTGTGGTTAGCTCATTTTCCCAGCCTATTATTTGACCTTTTTTTTGTTTTTTTTTATTTTTTTTTATTTTTAGATTGCAACAAACAGTTCTACATAATTTGGGTGCCAGATTTTCTTCCCTCCCTCCCCAAGAAGGCATGGCGTCCCATATAACTTCCAGGTATAACTAGGCATTGAATTAATTTATACATTTTCTCATGACTCATGAGAAAGACGAAACAGAATAAAAAAAAAACAGAACCCAACA
>CM053627.1:2373225-2397291 GCA_028646595.1 Phalanger gymnotis | reverse complement strand
ATGTTCCAAGCCTGGGGGGATATGCCTGCTCTGCCACACCAGCACTCCTCCTTCCCCAAGAACCTCCAACCCTGACTGGACTTAGATCTTCAGCAGGCTCTTCACTCCTGCTCTGATCCACCACTTAATTCCTCCCACCAAGTGGGCCTGGGGCTAGAAGCAACTGCAGGTGTAGTTTCATAGCTGCCCCACCTCCTCTGCCCCCAGGGCGGTGGCCGAACCACAAACTCCCTGTCCCCAGCAGCTTTTCCCGCTAACCTTCTCTGTTGTCTTTGGTGTTTGTGGGTTGAGAAGTCTGGTAACTGCCACAGCTCACTGATTCAGGGTGCTATGGCATCCTCCGCCTGGCTCCTGGTCTGGTTGGTCTGCGCTGCCCATGCTGGGCTCTGCTGTGCTCCACTCCACTCCCAGCTCCATGTGGGATAGACCTTACCCAGAGACCATCCAGGCTGTCTTGGGCTGGAGCCCTGCTTCCCTCTGCTGTTTTGTGGGTTCTGCAGTTCTAGAATTGGTTCAGAGCCATTTTTTACAGGTTTTTGGAGGGACTTGGTGGGGAGCTCATGCTAGTCCCTGTTTTCCAGCCACCATCTTGGCTCCACCCCCCTCTTTTACACTTTTAAAGAACAAATTATTCTACATAGCTAATTTATAAATGTTATCTTTATGAAACTGAAAGTCAGAGAAGTTGGAGAATTTGAAATAGATAGGCTGAGTACTGGACCTGGATTCAAGAGTACCTGAGTTCAAATCTTATTTCAAACACTCAGTAGGTATGTGACGCAAGTCAAGTCACTTAACATTTGCCTCAGTTTTCCCATCTGTAAAGTGGGGACAGTAATAACTCCTAACTCCCAGGGTAGTTGCGAGGACCAAATGAGGTGATATTTGTCAAGTACTCTATGACCTTTAGCTATAATTATCATAATCTTCATTCTCATTTTCATCCTCATCCCCCATTTGCCCCAGGCTCCAAAACTCCACTTGTATATGGCAGAGGTAGGATTCAAACCCATGAGTTGAATACTTTTCTCACTTCGTGACACAGTGAATGTTGACTAAGATGGTCCATGATCACAAAGATGGTAACGCTTAATCAACAATTTTGTTCTTTTTTTCCCTTTCATTTTCTATGTTGCATAGGGCTATTGGCTAAGCAAATTGGGCTAAAGAAAAGTGGAGAAAAGAATGAAATAGAATCTGCCCATAATGTTCATTTTCCCAAATTTAGGAACACGCATGAGTAATTGCCACCTGGTGATCCCGAGGGCCACGGGCAGGGCCTGGGTAACCAACATCAGCCAAGTGCTTCGGAAAGACAACTGATGGTTTTCTTAATGAGAGCTGCCACTTCTTTTTAGCATGTTGTATACTTCCTGCCTGAAGGAGATCATATTAAAGATAGAGATCAATTGTTGCTCTATCAAGGGGCAGACATACCATTATGCTCACCTACTCTGGAAACCAAATACAAAATTGAAGGTTAGTTTTCTCACTGCACACATGCCAATTGACCTTGAGAAGATCTATGTAATTGTGGCCACTGAAGAGTTCCTAGTGGGTGTTTTGGCCAATGGCTTCATTGGACTTTGAATTTGATGGTTTAGGTCAAGACTAGAAAAATGTCCACATTGGACTTTGTCTGCACCAGCTTGGCCATCTTCAGAACTGGTCTGTTGTGGACAATGAGACGGATAAACATTGCCCTTATATTCTGTCTAGACAAATATGCCTGAGATAATATGGGATATCTGGAAGTTACGTAGAACTTGTTCCATGAATCAAGTCCCTGGTTTTCCATCTGCCCCAGTATCTTCTACTTTCTAAGACTGACAACCTCTCTCACCTTTTCTTCCTCTGGCTAAAGTGGAGAATGAATTGAGTGGTTTTTGGGATGTTGTTGGGAATGCTGCCTTTTCTCCCCGTTCATTTGCCAGGCAGTCATGGCAAAAGTGAAACAAACATGATGTTTGCCTTCATCATCATGAGAAGTACCTTTTGACACATTCTGTTCTGTACCTGGGGAACATAAAACTGAGGCTGGCCACCCTGAGGGGACTGGAATGGGTTAAGAGATGCTTCTAAAATTCTGGGACCCTCATGGCAGGCTCACTGGCGCTCTGGAGAAACTCTGGAGAAGCTTACATCTTTTGGGGGAAGAAAAGCATTCTGGAGTCCTTGAATGATTTCTTACGTTCTTTTGTTTCAGATCACTGGTTATCTTTGAAATCCGAAACCATTTTCCTGCCTATATTTGTGAAAATCATGAGTGCCGTGAGTGTCCGTGAGCTATCTCAGGCCTTTTCCCACAGATTATGCTAAACCTCAGTCTGGGTAATAGTAGGGTTGCCAGTGGGGATAAGAGTGACTTATTCCTGGGAGTTCCTCTGTTTGACTTCCCCTGATATTACTATAAGCCTTCAAGTCTCTAGACCAATAAGCAACTAATATAAGGCACAGATAGCAACAGAGACAGATAAAGAGATAGATTGTGAGTCTGAAATTAGCAAGCCTAAGAATGTAAAATAAATGGAAACTTTAACATTTTTGTCTTTTTGAGAATGCTTTCTTAATCTTTGGCATTTTTTAAACTAACTATTCCACAAAGTTATTAATTTAGGGTGCATGTAGAGTGGGGGGAAGGGATGTTAATGTGATGAAAATGCATATCTTACTATTTGTGGTCATTCTAGTACATTCAAACCCAAAGAGTTCAAGCCCATTATTCAGGAACTGGGTGAAATTTTAAGCATGTAAAGAAAGGTGGTGGCCATAGATGGTCTGAGTACAAGCCAAATTCCAGACTTGGGGAAATTACTTCTGAGAGTGGAGCTCTTGACATGACACCCCTTGCCTCCAGTTTGTCATGTCCTACCTCCTTGTTAGTCCTTTGCAATCTGGCTTCATCTGAAGTCACAACGCTGTCTGTGGAAACCCCTCTTTCCAAAATTATGACTGGTTTCTTAACTGGTAAATGCAATGGCCTTTTCTCAGCACTGGCCTTGAGCACTGCTGATTTTGTCTTCACATCTCTATTGCTTAGTGAAGTGCCTTATTCATAGCAGGTACTTGGTAAAATTGATTTAATTGAATGGGGGAAGTAATGGCTTCATGTAAAATATGATCCAGCCATTTACAGGAGTCAGTAAATTAGTGCTGACACACCTTGCCTACCATATCCCTCACAATTCTCTGAGGATCCAATTTAATTTATTTTCTTATTTTGTAAATTACATGTTTTGTTACAAACTTAACCTCTAACATCAATGCAAACAATTAAGATTAATTAGTTGCACTTTATATATAAGTTAATTGATTACAGTACATAAAGGCCCTCTAATCTTAATTAGGCTTTTTTATTAAATGGATGTCATTGACTTTGGCTCATACGATAATGGTTCATGGAAGCTCCAAGTTTCTGATTTTGGTTTTCCTCCCTCCTCCCTTATTTCATAAACCTTCCCATATTTCTTTGTGTTCTTCATATTTATTTATCTTACTTGTATGATTGTTTCATTATATTAATAAAAGCACAATGTATTTAACTATTACCCTCTGGTTAGTTATTAAGTTTGCTTCCAAGTAGTTGGTTTTTTTTGTTTTCTTTAAATAATTGGATACAGATAGGAGCATTTTTTCTATCTTTCTTTCTTAGCTCATCATTCTTTCTGTTTTATTTCTTTTTTTACTTTTCTGTATATTGCATTTATTTAAAGATAAAAAAGATCCATTAGGCAATGTTATTCCTGTCTAATGTTCAAAAGGCCTAGTCCTACAAAAACAACATACTATTACTTACATAATAGAATATGTGGCTACTTGATTTTTCAGTGTTTCTGGGAAGACGTGGAATATCTGGAGGGATCTGCTTTCTAAGGAAACATTTCACCTCCTAGATGCGAACTTCCCTGGGAAGGTGGACAGACATTTGGGAATATTATCCACAGTCAGCTAGGCTAATTGTACAGATGGCTCTTTTTCTGTAGATTGTGATGACACTTTACATTAAATTTCTAAAGCAATGCTAATAGCAAAAAAAACATATTAAGGAGAATAAGATATGTCTTTAACAAGACTGACTCCTAAACTTTATGATAATCCTTATTACTTCATAGTCACAACCTGGGTAAGTCAAGACTTGTGTTGGCCTTGTACATGGAGGAATGCTTGCCTGGAAGGTGTGAGTTTAATATAAAGCATAATTACCAAAGTAAGTTCAAATCTCTCAAAAATAAAATGTCAGCAGAATGGGTGGACCTCTCAGTTACTACTAGATGAGTCTGAATTATGAGAAGATGAAGAATGGTTTTTTTTCCTTTTTTCTTTTTTATAATGTTTCTCTTTTTGTTTGCTTTTTTCTCCCTTTTCCTTCTTCTGGGATTTCTGTTTTTTTTTTTTGTTTGTCTTGAAGTACCTTCTTCAGTAGAACTAGATCTATAAGACCTTTTTCCTTTTCTTTCTGAATTTCTGTTTCTTTGTTTTTTAATTTTTTTATGTTTTTCTTTTCTTCTTTCTCATTTTTATTTTTCTTGGATAAAGTCCAATTTATTGAGTTCCTCGCTGTCCCTATGTCTCTTTTGGGGTCTACTTGGAGAAAACTGTGGCATTCAAAAGTCAGGTGACCAGGATAGCCACAGTTTTTATATCCAGCTCTGCTATTGTCCTTGTTGCCACCAGAGGAGCTGAATCACTTTGAACTTCATTCCTGCTATAAGTGAAATCAGAAGTAGGAAGTGAAACTAACAGGAAAGATGGCTCACAGGTACTGTTTACAATCCCTAAAGAAATACAAATGAATATCATATGGAAGGCAATGTCACATGATCTGAGGAGGTGGGTGTGAGCAGGCTGCAACATATAACCAATGCTGAACTATGGCAGGGCCATGGCCTGGCTAGAGGAAGGCTCTGAGCCCCGGCTCACAGTGCCACTGCCACCACTGCCATTTCTCTGTTTTATTTCTGCTAGAACTGTCAGGATATAGTCTCCACAATAGAATTATTGGGTCAAAAATATGATTTCTTTTATTACATTTATGCTCCACTGCCAGACTGTTCTTCAAAAGGAGTATGGCAGTCTTCAGTACTACTAGTAAGGAATAGATGAGCCTGTCTTTCAGCCTCATTCAAAGCTTCCTACTGAGGATCAATAGAAACAACTACCTGTTGACATTTAAATAATTTAATATGTGTGTAAAAAGTGTTGTAGCACTACTTCAGTGACTCTCTTGTAATCCCCCTCTGAATTCTTTCTTCTTTCCTTCTCAGTCAAATTTTTAACAGGTTTATTGTTGGTGTATAGAGGCAGTTGGGGATTTCATGTATAGAGTACTGGGTCTCAAGTCAGGAAATCCTGAGTTCAAATATAGCCTCAGACACTTAGTAGCTGTATGACCTTGGGCAAGTCACTTCACCTTGTTTGCCTCAGTTTCCTCATCCATAAAATGTAGATAAGTACAGTATCTATCTCCCAGGGTTGTTGTGAAGATCATACGCAATCTTAGCACATTGTCTGGCACACAGGCACTATTTAAATATTTGTTCTTTCCCCTTCCCCTGTATACTGCATTCCTGTTTTTCCTCTTATTATATTATTTCTTAAAAAGCTTTCCAGATATCTTGGTTTTTTTTTACTTGTTGATTTTAAATCATAAAAATATTACATTAATTTGCAATTAATTTGATAATTCCCTATACACTTACGATTTTTCAGTTGTTTCAGTTAATGCATTATGCTGCTATGAAAATTTTTTAACAGTAGCCTACTTTAATTAATTTTTTATCTGGACAGCACTTGCAGTGTTCACTCAAAACCATGTAATTACTGGGCTATAGGTATGAACATCTAATAATTTTTACTACATGTCACCAGATTGCTCTCCAAAAAGATCTTATGAGTTTGCACTTATACCAGGAATAGCATTTTTAAAAGAGCAACACCTACTGTAACTTCCATGTAATAGCAATCTTTGAGTGGCTGGTGGTTGGGAGAGAAGCAGCAGTGTTCTCTTCCCAAGGATATACCTAAATATTCCTAAGAGGATAAGTGGTGCGGAAGAAAAGAAGAGAATGAGAGTGAGGCATCCTTCTCCTTTTCAGAAGCCTGCCGAGTCATTGGCTTTTCTGGCTCCTTCATCAATGAGTGGCTTGCTTCTTTACCTACAGTGTGTCAGATATCCTCATTGTGGACACACACATGGCCAACTGGAGAAACATAGTGGCTTTATCATCCTCAAGTGCCCAATACTAAGCTAGGAATTTCTGTTCCCTGTATACCAGACTCTAAGAGATGCAGCCCAATCTATGCTTGGAGGCAAATTTGCATCACTGAATTACTATATCAGTAAGAGAGAAAAGGAGAAAATAAATAAAGTCTGTACCTAAAAAAATAAATAAGCAAATGAACTAGGTTTTTGAAGACCAAAACAAGAATACAAATTGGGGGAGAGAGAGAAAAAGAGAGAGAGAGAGAGAGAGAGAGAGAGAGAGAGAGAGAGAGAGAGAGAGAATGAGAATGAGAATTAGGAAGGGAAGCACAGAAATACATTAGAACACAAACAATTGAAATGAGAAATTTAACCAAGAGTTCATCTTTGGCACAGACTAATGCAATTTGCAAATCATTAAAAAATAATTTTTTAAGCAAAAGAAAATGAAAACAAAAAAGATGTAGATGAAGAGAGTTCACCACAGATATAAAAGAAAACAAAAATATAGTTAGGGAGTACTACTTACACCTATATTTGGACAAATCAGAGAATTTACAAGAATTAAGTTATTTAAAAATATGAAGTGCTGAAACTAACAAAACAGAAAGTAATTTAGTAACTTAAATTGCCCAGTTTTGGAGGAAGAAATAAAATGTCAGGATTTGTACATATGCACACACACACAGACACACACACACACACACACACACACTTACAGTACATAAATCAGGACTGTTTTACAATAGAACTCTTTCAGACTTTCCTAGAACAAATAAATACTATATTATTCAAATAGCTTATTCATATAGATTACCCCACCAGGTTGAATAATGTATCAGGGGTCTCTTCGAGCCTCTGCTAGTACGTATCAGAACTGGGCTTCACATTCAAATGCCAGACTCTTTTCAAACTCCAGGACCCTGGCTCTTGATAAGAATGATGATCATAAAAAGGATGTTACTTAACCTCCATTTTTTCTTTTCATTCTGTATTTTAGAGATTATTGATTAGGACTGTTTGGTTGCAAATTAGGCTGAGGAAAAAAAGAACAAAAGAGTGAAGTAGAATCTCTGCCGACATCGCTCCCTTACAAATAAAGGCTCAGTCTCTCATCATGAGCACACGTGTAAAATAATTATATGATAATGCCGAAAGGACACAAATCAGTTAAGGGTTAAACATCACTGGTTGGCAATTTCCAAGCAACGCAATAGTTTTGGTAAGACAGAAGTAGCTTCACCTCAGAAGAGTGCAGAGGCCTTTGTGGCTGAAGGACGAGAACAGAAAGGTCAGTTGTTACTCTATCAAGATGTAGATCTACCATACCATGCATATTGGCTGGCAATCTTTCATAGTGATTAGAGCACCAGCCCTGGAGTCAGGAGGACCTGAGTTCAATTCCAGCCTCAGACAATTGCTAGTTGTGGAATCTTCAGCAAATTAGTTAATTTTGTCTGTCTCAGTTTCTTGCTTTAGAAAAAACAAACCACTCCACTCTTTTTTAAAAATCTCTTTGGACCACAGACCTAGTAGTGGTATGGCTGGATCAAAGAGCATGCACAGTTTTCTAGCACTTTTGTTATCAAAAGTTTTTTTTTCAAGTATTTGTGTCTCTTCAGTTTTAAGTCTTGTTGGCCTGAGTGCTTCTAAGGAGATTTGAATATCCTTAGAATTGAAAAAAAATTGAACTTCCCAGATCATTTGGTTATGGAGGAATGATCTAGAGAAGGAAGAAATAAAAGATAAGAAGTCCCAAGTGTACCTGTGTTTTATGCATTAGCAGGAAACCTCCAACACCATGGTTAGAAGGAATAGAATGAGGTTTGTGGAAAGTGATGCCCCAGTTCCAATTACAATGCCTTACATTACTTTTTATATTTAAAAAAATTCACAGTAATTTCAGCTGTGGACATGAATATCTCTTCCTGTACAAATTTTAAAATGGTTATTGTAACATGGAAAGTGTCTTTTACATTGCTTGTGAAAAATTGATTCTGCTTTAAGAATGGAGGAAGTTTACACAGCAGGCTTTAGTAGAGACACTTGGGGAATCAGTGGTTCATAGATTGATTGAGAGCTAGAATGGAACTTAGATACCACTTTTTTAGAAGAGAAAAGTGAAGAGAAGAGAAATGCAGTGACCTTCTGATTTCCCAGGTACTAAGTGACAGCAGCTAGAACCAAACCTATCTTCTGAAGCCAAATCCTGAATCTTCAGAATGATCCTGGGGCTGGCTCCCCAAAGTCTATATTTTCTGCTTACTTCTATCTATCTCTTCAGCCTTGTCAAGTTAAAGCTTTTTCCAAACTACTCAGAATCATACAAGGAAAACATGTATGTCTTGAGAAGGGACCATATATAAGATCATAAGCTACCAAAACTTTGGAGCCATGGGGAAAATGGAAAGAGGGAAGAGGGGACCCACTGAAAGAAGTGTTTGAATTGAAAATAAAGTGAGATATGAGGGCAATGGCACCTGGCTCCAAGGTCCTATGTGGTCTTTCTCTCCTGCCAAGCAGTCAGGACTGAGAAGCATAAGAAAGCTATTCCTTCTTGGCCATGTCACTATTCTAAAAATGGCAATATGACCAAAGCTAATTTAGAGATTTAACCTTTTACCTAACAACCTACTAAACAAACTATGGTCTTCTTCCTCTCCATACTGTTCCATTTGGGCCTGATTACCATGCTCGTAGGCTGCTTTGTTTTGAAATAGAATCTGGCTGAGATTTCTTCATTGATAGTGAATGTGGGGCCCATTCCATCATCCTGATCTTGGGTCACAGCAAGCTGAGGCAGACCTCCCTTAGAGTGCTATAGAAGCTCAATGACTGTGTCAAAGGCTCTGGGAAACTGTGAGTTATGGATACCAATTTCTGTCTAATTCTGCATCTTCAGTGTTCTGGAAGTTTTCAGAGAGACCTTGGGGATTATTTTGTTGTTTGCTTTGTATCTCTACATCTATCACAGTGACAGCCCTTAATTGTTGTTTGATAAATGTTATTTAGACTTGAAATGAATTGCATAATTTTTATAAGTTTCTTTTGTTCATTTTCATTGACCATCAGTGAGGCTCATTGAAATCCAAAGCTGAGAAATCCAAAGGTCATGATACTAAGAATTATTATACTTGTTTCTCAATTGGATAATATGCCAAGTAATATTATCATTTTTGTTTTGTATTGTTAACTGTAGCTCAATGAGATTGCATGACTTGTCAAAGGTGACAGAACTAATATCAAAAAAAGGACTCAAGAGCCAGCTATCCTGGCTGGAAGAAAGCTGAATGCCCGAAACTGGGGGAGATCCCCAGGCCTTCCAACACAGAACAGGAATCGGTCAAAGCAATGGGAGGCAGCCGCAGCACAGTGCCTGTGGCTATGATACATCTACTCCTGAGGCTTGTAGCCCAAAGGTTTGAAATACACCTTCTTGAACTTCCAGGAGACATAATGGCAAGGTAAACAGATCTCATCCTTCCCTCCCTCACTGACCCAGAGAATTCCTCAGGAAAACACTGGGATAGAGGAGACAGAAGGGGGACTTCAGTAGTCAAACAGTGGGAATTCCTGAGTCCCAGAAGGGTGAAGCCAGCAAAGGTCAACACCAGGAACCCAGATGTGCCTTTGCACAGCCAGGGGAAGTGGCAGATGCCAGCACAGATAACAGCTGAGACCATTAGTGCTAGATAGCACCCCCAGGAGAAGAGGAGACTTCCAGCTGCCAGACGACCCCTCCCCCACACCTCAGGAAACCGAAGGGCATAATACACAAAGCCAGTAACTAGGCTCACAGTCCTCAGATCAAGAAACCTAGGACAGAGAACCCTGAGACCCAAAACCATAAATCCACTGTAAAACCAAGGAAAAACTAACCAATATGAAGAACACAAAAACACCGAGGACCGTTGATTCTTTTTATGGAGACAGAGAAGATCAAAATACCAATTCAGAAGAGGACAGCATGGACAGTATACCCACATCTGATACCTCAGAAGGGAATGTGAACTGGTCTCAAGCCCAGAAAGCATTCCTGGAAGATCTAAAGGAGGATTTAAAAAAAACAAATTAGAGAGGGAAAAGAGAAAATGGAAAAAAACACAGATGAGATCAAATATTTAAAAAGTAAAATTGGTGAAATGGCTAAGGAGATTCATAAACTAAATAGAGAAAATGACACCCTGAAAGGTAAAATCAACCAACTGGAAAAGGAGACTCAAAAGCAAAATGAAGACAGCAACTCATTAAAAATTAGAATTGAGCAAGTGGAAGCTAATGACTCCATGAGGCATCAAGAAGTAGTCAAACAAAATGTAAAGAATGAAAGAATAGAGGAAAATGTGAAATATCTGATTGGAAAAACAACCAACCTGGAAAACAGATTCAGGAGAGACAGTTTAAGAATTAGTGATCTCCCAGAAAGCTACAATGAAAAAAGAGCCTGGACAGTATCTTCAAAGAAATTATCAAAGATAATTGCCCAGAGTTCCTAGAACCAGAGGGGAAAATAGTCATTGAAAGAATCCACCAATCACCCCATGAAAGAGATTCCAAAGAAATATTATAAACAAATTTCACAATTACCAAGTCAAGGAGAAAATCCTGCAAGCAGCCAAAAAGAAACAATTCAAATATCGAGGAACTACATTCAGGATCATGCAGAATCTTTCAGCTTCTACATTAAATGAGAGGAGAAATTGAAATATGATATTCTGAAGGGCAAAGGAGCTTGGACTACAACTGAGGATCAACTACCCAGGAAAACTGAGCATAACTTTTCAGGCAAGGAGATGGACATTCAACGAAATAAGGGATTTCCAGACCTTCCTGATGAAAAGGCCAGAACTCAGTGGATATTTTATCTTCAAGTACAAAACTCAAGAGAGACATAAAAAGGTAAACGGGGGGGGGGGACCCACAAAACTTGTTAATCAATAAGGGAAAATTGTTTACATCCATATATATGTATATATGTATATTATATATATATGTATATATATATATATAGAGAGAGAGAGAATAATATGCTTATTATGACAATTGAAAGGAATACACATAGACTCTGAGTCTCAATGTAAAATAACCGATATAAGGATAAAACATAATTAAGAGATGTAAAAAGTGGGCTCTTGGAGAAGAGGTAAGGAGGTAGTAGAAAAGGGTAAATTACATGAAATGAAGAGGCAAAAAAACACATTAGAGTAGAAGGAAAGAGGGGCGGGAGAAGAGTACTATATGAGCTTTACTCTCATTGGATTTGGTTCAAGAAGAGAATAACATACTTTGAAAAGTATAGAAATCAAACCTGTCCTACAGGCAGTAGGAGGTGAAAGGGGAAAGAAAAGGGGGGTGGTCTGAAGGGAGGGAAGAAGTAGCAAGGGAAAAAGGGTAAGATAAGAGAGGGAAATCAAGAGGGAGGGTAAATTGAGGAAGGTGGTGGACAAAAGCAAAACTCTTTTCAGAAGGGAGAAATAAAAGCACAAAAGGGGGGACAGGATGGAGAAAAATACACAGCCTGTAATTATAACTGTGAATGTGAATGGAATGAACTCTTCCATAAAATAGAGGTGGATAGCAGAATGCATTAAAAACCATAATCTTACAATATGTTGTTTACAATAAACACATTTGAAAAAGGGGGATACACACAGGGTAAAAGTAAAACGATGGAGTAGAATATATTGTGCATCAGCTAAAGTAAAAAAAACGCAGGAGTAGCAATCCTAATCTCAGACAAAGCAAAAGCAAAGGCAGATCTAATTAAAAGAGATAAGGAAGGACACTATATCCTGCTAATAGGCGTCATAGAAAATGATGCAATATCATTATTAACATATATGCACCAAGTGGTATAGCGTGCACATTCTTAGAGGAGAAGTTAAGGGAGTTACAGTAAAAATAGACATCCAAATCATACTACTGGGGGACATCAATCTCCCCTTCTCTGAACTTGATTAATCTAACATCAAAATAAAAAAGAAAGAAGTTAAGGAGGTGAATAAGATTTTAGAAAAGGTAGATATGAAAGATCTCTGGAGAAAACTGAATGGGGATAAAAAGGAATATACTTTTTTCTCAGCAGTACATGGCACATACTCAGAAATTGGCCATGTACTAGGGAACTTAAAACCTAACAATCCAGGGCAGAAAAGCTGAAATAGTAAATGCATACTTCCCAGATCATGATGCAATAAAAATTATTTGTAATAAAGGACCATGGAAAAATAAGCTAAAAATTAATTGGACACAAAATAATTTAATTCTAAAGAATGAGTGGTCCAAAGAACAAATCATAGAAACAATAACTTCATTCAGGAGAATGACAATAGTGAAAGAACATAGCAAAACTTATGAGATGCAGCAAAAGCAGTTCGAAGGGGAAGGTTGAATGCTTACATGAATAAAATAGATAAAAAGGAGATCAATGAAATGGGCATGCAACTGAAAAAACTAGAAAAAAGAACAAATTGAAAATCCCCATTTAAATACCAAATTAGAAATACTGAAAAGCAAAGAAGAGATTAATAAAATTTAAATCAATAAAACTATTGAACCAATACATAAAACCAAGAGCTGGTTTTATGAAAAAAAAAATAAAATTGATAAACCCTTGGTCAATTTGATAAACAAAAAAGATAGAAGAAAACCAAATTACCAGTATCAAAAATGAAAAGGGTGAATTCGCCACCAATGAAGAGGAAATTGAAACAATAATTAGGAATTATTTTATCCAATTGTATGCCTATAAATTTGATAACCTCAGGGAAATGGGTGAATATTTACAAAAATACAAATTGCCCAGGTTAACAAAAGAGGAAGTAAACTACCTAAGTAACTCCATTTCAGAAAAAGAAATTGAGCAAGCCGTCAATGAACTCCCTCGGAAAAACTCTCCAGGACCAGATGGTTTTACATGTGTATTCTATCAAACATTTAAAGAACAATTCATTTCCATACTTTATAGACTATTTGGGAAAATAGGCAAAGAAGGAGGCCTATCAAATTTGTTTTATGACACAAATATGGTACTAATACCTAAACCAGGAAGAGTCTAAAAAGAGAAAGAAAATTATAGACCAATTTCCCTAATGAATATTGATGCAAAAATTTTAAATAAAGTATTAGCAAAAAGATTGCAGCAACTTATCAGGAGAATAATATGTTATGACCAGGTAGCATTTATTCCAGGAATGCAAAGCTGGTTCAATATTAGGAAAACTATTTGCATAATTGATCATATCAATAACAAAACTAGCAGATTATCTCAATAGATGCAGAAAAGGCTTTTGACAAAATACAACGCCCATTTCTACTAAAACACTAGACAGCATAGGAATAAACAGTCTTCCTTAAAATTATAAAAAGCACCTACCTAAGACCATCAGCAGCATTATATTTAATGGTGATAAGCTAAAAGCATTTCCCATAAGATTGGGAGTGAAACAAGGATGTCCATTGTCACCCTATTATTCAATTTGGTACTAGAAATGTTAGCTTTAGCATTAATAGAAGAAAAAGAAATTGAAAGAATTAGAATAGGCAAAAAAGAAACTAAATTATCACTTTTACCGAAGATATGATGATTTACTTAGAGAATTCTAGAGATTCAAGTAAAAAAGTACTTGAAATAATAAACAACTTTAGCAAAGTTGCAGCATGAAAAATAAATGCACATAAATCTTCAGCATTCCTATATATTACTAACAAAGCCCAACAGCTAGGGACAGAAAGATAAACTCCATTTAAAGTTACTGTAGACACTACAAAATATTTGGTAATTTACCTGCCAAGACAAATCCAGGGCCTATATGAACACAATTATGAAACGCTTCTCACACAAATAAAGTCAGATCTAATTAAGTGGAATAATATCAGTTGCTGATGGCTAGGCTGAGCGAATATAATAAAAATGACAATTTTACCTAAGTTAATCTATGTATTCAGTGCCATACCAATCAAACTACCAAAAATTATTTTACAGAGCTGGATAAAATAATAACAAAATTCATCTGGAAGAATAAGAGGTCTAGAATATCTACAGAATTAATGTAATGAAATGCTAGGGAATGTGGCCTAGCCATATGAGATATGAAACTTTACTATACAACAGCAGTCCTCAAAACTACCTGGTACTGGCCAAGAAACAGAGTGGTAGATCAGTGGTATACATTCGGTACACAAGACGCAGAAGTTATCGACTATAGCAATCTAGTCTTTGATAAACCCAAAGAATATAGCTTCTGGGTTAAGAATTCACTATTTCACAAAACCTGCTTTGAAAATTGGAAAACGGGATGGAAGAAACTGAGCATAGACCCTTATCTTACACTGTACACCAAAATAAAGTCAAAATGGGTACATGATTTAGGAATAAAGACTGATACCATAAGCAATTTGGGAGAGCAAGGAATAGTTTACCTGTCAGATTTATGGGAAAGGGAAGAATTCCTGATTCAACAAGAGAGATGGAGAGAGAGATCATTATAAAATGCAAAATGGATAATTTTGATTATGTGAAACTGAAAAGTTTTTGTATAAACAAAGCCAATGCACCAAAGATTAGGAGGGAAGCAGAAAATTGGGAGAAAATCTTTGCAACCAATGTTTCTGATAAAGGTCTCATATCTAAAATATTCAGGGAACTGAGCCAAATTTATAGGAGTACAAGTCACTTCCCAATTGAGAACTGGTCAAGGGATATGAACAAGCAGCTTTCAGAGGAGGAAATTAAAGATAACTATAGGCACATGAAAAAATGCTGGAAATCACTATTGATTAGAGAAATGCAAATCAAAACAACTCTTAGGTACCGCATATCTCCTGTCAGGTTGGCTAACATGTCAAAACCGGAAAATGATAAAAGTTAGAGAGGTCGTGGGAAAATTGGAACATTGTTACATTGCTGGTGGAGTTGTGAACTGATCCAGTCATTTTGGAGAGCAATCTGGAACTATGCCCAAAAGACTATAAAAACATTCATACCCTTTGACCCAGCAATACCACTTTTAGGGTTGTATTCCAAAGAGATCATGCAAGTGGAAAAAGGACCCATATATACAAAAATATTTATAGCAGCTCTTTTTGTAGAAGCAAAGAATTGGAAATAAAGGGGATGCCCATCAATTGGGGAATGGCTGAACAAGCCGTGATATACAAAGGTAATGGAATACTACTACTGTGCTATAAGAAATAGGGATGATACGGACTTCATAATAACCTGGAAAAACCTACATGATATAATGCTGAGTGAGATGAGGAGAACTGGGAGCACATTATACACAACCACAGATATATGGATTCTGTGATGACTAATCCTGATAGACTTTGCTCTTCTCAGCAATACAAGATGCAAAGACAGCTCCAAAGGACTCATGATGGAGCGGGCTTTCTACATCCACAGAAAGAACTATGGAATCTGAATGCAGATTGAGGGACACTTTATGCTCACCTTTTTCCCCCTTTTTTTCCTCTTTTGTTTTTGTCTTAGGGTTTTTTTTTTTGGTTTTGTCTCTTCTGTCTAATGATTCATTCCATTGGTCACAATTCTTCTTTACAACTTGACTATTGCGTAAATAAGTTCAGTGTGAAGTTATACGTAGAAGATGTATCTGATTCCACGCCATCTTGGGGGGTGGGGGGAGAGAGGGAAAGAAAATTTGGAATTCATAGCGATGTGGAACTGAGTGTTGTAAACTAAAAATAAAAATTCTTAATTATAAAAAAGTAAAAGGAGAATACTATGATGTCCATTTATTTTATGAAATGCTTTGTTATTATTCCTTTGGACTTATTTTTCTCCATTAACTATTCACTTCACAAAGAAAAGGTATGTGTTTGTCTTTATGCCCATGTATGTGTTAGTAGGAAGACAACAAATGTCTTGATAGTTGTAGTCTTTCTACATTTTTACAGTCAATTGTACAACCAAAAATTTAACTCACTGCCAACATCCCAGTGAACCATACAATAGAGTATCAGAACTGTGGGAAAATTTTATTGCATTGTTTGAACCTAGCCCTGCATGTCTAGGAAAATAGATTGGTTGCTTAGAGAGCAGATTCATTTAATGCTTAACTCAGGACAGAGATTATGTCATTCAGAAATCCAGCCAGATCTGAAGACTGATGCAAAGAATGTAAGGAGTTTTCTCTCATTATCTATCTCAAGCAACCCATGTGTCTTATCTGGAAAATGCCTCCATACTGGCCAATTAGTTACTGTTTTCTTGTTCCTTTGATTGAATCCTATATATTGTGTAACTTATCAATACTCATGAGGAGTAGGCCACCCCTTTTTTAAACTCTTTCTTCTGCTAGAAAACTCAATAAACTTTCTAAGTTATTTCTGTTTAGGAATAATTTGTTCTGAGCTAATAAATTGCCGTCAAAAGTGAGGTTTTTGGTGGTTGACCTAAAATGTGGGATTCAATCTAGATAAAATTACTCTGCATAGTGAGAACTTGGTGAGTACCCAATGTGGTTCAGATGGAACAAAGTTAAATCTAGGTGACTGTGTACAGTCTTAACCTGGGAAGTTACTCAGAGGGAGGTTAGAACTAGCCTAGTCACCCTTATAGGCAAATGATAGTTCTCTTGGACTGATCAATCAAGAGTTTTGTGGGGTCAGATCCATCATCTCTCAATTTGTCCAGTCCACCAGCAGATCTTTCTCCTTTTTTCCCCTCTACTTTTCTTTCTCGTACTTCTTTTGCCCTCCTTTGTCTCTTAGAAAATACACTGAATACCTGATCTGTGGCTATATACTAGCAGCATCAAATACAAGGCTCTCATTTGAATTACATGACCTGCCTGGAGGAAATGCTTTACTTATTTAGTTGACTGAGCAAATATGACCAACCTGATGAACACACTCATTTACTTAGGACAATCCCAGATTAATGAGAGAAGCTTGTATATGTACTGGTTGGAAAAAAAAAAAACAATTGTCCAGGGTTGATATTTAATTTACCAAATGTTCATATCGCGACAGTAGGGAACCCCCTTTTTAATCCCTCTCTATCCAACCCATGAACGTCTAAAGAAAACCTTTGTCTTCTATTGTTTCTAGTGTTGTTTGTAGATTCTGCCACCTTGGAAGATTTCTAAAAAGAAAAGGCCATCAGCCATAAAGATTGCTATAATAACTGCAGTCAAAGAGTTTAGAATTCTGGGGAAGATGAATGAAGTTTCATATTTGAAACAGTTATCCCAGCTTTCTGTAATCTGATGCTAAAGGCTCTATCCTCTGTAAGTAGAGACTTATTACCACATTAGACTTTCAGTAGGAAATGAGATTTCAGGAAGACTTAAATCTGTAAAATATTTTCTCTTTGTCATTCCAGCTCTAGTCAGGCTGGAGTTACAGAGATTAAGTCAGACAAGCAAAGAAAGGAAAACTTTTTCCTGGTTTGTAGAAACTTGTGGCATTATAAACTAATTAGAAATTACATTTGTAACTGAAATGTAATACCTTTGGTAAATAAATTGCCAAAGTATGGTTTGTAGTCTTTTTTTAATGCTGAAATACTTTAAGAAGGAGATTGCGAGACTGTCACCATAAATCTTTGGAACTGAGCTAACAGAAAGCAATGGGCTCTGTAATTTGAGGCTGGCAGGCAGCTAATGACCATTGGGGAAATAGAAATTTCGAATGATACTATTTGTGATTGTAAATCCAGATTTGATTGAATTTGTCCTAAAACTAAAATATAATTTGGTGTCATTTAAGGTGAAATGTGTTCTCTTTTTAAGATAATTGGGATATTTGGCTCTATGCAACCATATCAGACCTTAAAGGGAAATGTATTTGATATTTGATGTTAAAGTGATATGTCTAGAAACTGCATGAATACAAATTTAAAATAAGTACTCTATATGGGTCTTTTGACAGCAATTAGTAGAGAATGTCATATTGATAAATGGATGAAATGCTTTACTTAGATAATTCAGACCTGAATTCAACTTAATTGATAATATTTGACTGGCAAAAAGTTTGTGGTATGTTTTTAAAATCCATAATATTGCTTATGCTATTATTAGGCTTTTAATTTTTCTTGTATTATGATTTTTGAAATACCATATTTAAAATGCTGCTAATTTGAAAATTGATGCCTAGATGATTATACAATTGTATTGCTAGAAAATTAACTCTTCTTTTGCTAGAGACTGTTGTCCTGAGGGTTTAAGAAAAACTGTAAAATATTTACTTGGGTACATCTTGATTAAAATGAATAATCACTTAGAGTTTGGAAAAGAACCACCAATTTTGTAAATATTTGAGAAGATCTTTAGCAACTTGCCAGGTTTTAGTCCCCTTGATCTTCTGCCTTACCAAGATTAAAATTTTATTAATTCTATGAGAGAAATTGCTGAAAGAATGTTGTGAATTCTAAAATAATGGAGTGGTTTAATGAGAAACTAGGATCTCTCACATCTGAAGTAAAGAGGATACAAGTTTCCCTTATAAAGAGTGATTTTTATCTGATAAATTGTAGGGCCCTAGCTTATGGAAATTATTAAAGCGCACCTGGGATAGTATCTACAAAGGTTATATCTTTGAGCCAACTTAGTATTGACAGATGTTAGATTTAAAGATTTTATTTTAGCTTTAGAGGTTAATATTCAATATATTCAGATTGGGATGTCTGTAAGCTTTAAGTCTCAGTGACCAGTATTTTTATGGGTTTTCAGTAAACTCACATAATTTCACCATATGGGCATAATCACATAATGCGATTATTTTCTTAATTTCTAATGACTGATGTCTGCTCCAGGATGAATTTAAACCAGAGGAGATGTATACGACTTGTACGTGTTCATTGATAACAATTACTGCAACAACATGGGAAAATAATTATCAGAACTATAACTAAGCCACAATTGGCGATTTGAGGTAAAATCTCTTGAGACTGTAATTTGATATTGTTCTCAGTTTTGATTTCAAGCATCATTGTCTGAATTGTCCTTGAGCCAATAACCCACCATTCAATGGAAATGTCAAATGCTGCTCACAATGAGTGTGATCTGAAAACTCCTACAGGTGTCTATGCTTAGGGAGGTTAAGGGGATGATCATGCATAAGCAAAGGTAACAACCAATCTCCCTTTCTAAAGGAAATTTTCCTATCTGAGCCTGGTTATGGTATACTGTGAATAATGTGAAGCTTTGCTTCATGAATGGCTGTTCCACAATAAAGGCTAGCTATGAATCCTACTTCAACCTAGTTAGGAAAGTTGTACTGTGCCCTTGGAAAGACAGTATTGAAACTGTTCGTTCCAAATTTCTATAACAAGGAGAGGCAAACTAAAACTGTATAAGTATGATGAATCTTGTTGCAATACTCAATATTTTATAGTTACTATAATAGGATATAAGAATGTAATATTTATTGTTTGTTATTTTACTGTTCTGAATTCATGATCACTAATAGCTCTATATTTGTGTATGACTTTAGGTTCTTAAGTTATCTCATTCTTTCTGGATTATTTAAGGATAATTTACATCCTTAAAGGGAGGATAGGAAAATTCAGACAAAAGTGAGATGTGATAAAGTTAAAAAAGTTTTCAATATTAATGGAGAAGTAAACTTCACTTTGAGAAAAAGCAACAAAATCAGACAATTTGCTCAACTAATGTGGCCTTCTCACTCATTTTATTAAAGTCATTTTCCTAAAGTTCAGTGGAATGATGTCACCTACCCCCCAATAAATATCAACTGCAACCTGGGATGTCTAACATCAAATATAAACTCCTCTTTCTAAAATTTAAACCTCTTTATAAACCTTTCTCTTCTTAATTTTCTAGTTTCTTACAAAAATTACCCCCACTCATATATTCTGTGATGTAGCCACGGTGGTTTATTTTGTACTCACAGCATTCAATCTCCCATCCCTGTCCTTTTGCACTGATGGTTTCTCATGCCTAGGATGTGCTTTCTTTTCCTTCTCACCTGTTAGAATTGTGTGTTTCCTTCAAGATGTATCTCAAACACCATTTTTGAGTAAAGTGTTCCCTGTCCCTCAGACTAATCTTAAAGCTGGTTTGACCCGTTCAAGTTAAAGCTTACCATGAATGTTTAGAATCATACATGTAAAACAGGTTTGCATTAAGCAAGAAGTATACTGAGGAGAAGGGGGAGGAAGAGGAGGAAAGGAAGTAGGAGGTAGAGGAGGAGGAGGAGGATGTTGGATTCAAAGCCAGCAGAGAGACCACAGCAAAAGCCTTTGACTGCGGATCCATGTCTTTTTCCCTTCTAGGTGATTGGACAAGGCAGAAAGGTATAGGCTCTTTAACCTCTATAGAGAGAAATACTTGGCCTTCAAACTTTTCAGGGCAAACGGTAGATACACAACTAGGTGATTTCATGTTGTATCCGTAATGCAAGATTCATGATATTGATGGTGAACACGAATATGCCTGTACAGTTCAGTATCACAGAATATAAGAGACTCTCCATATAGAAGGCAGGAGAAGTAAAACATTTCTTCAGACACCAGAGGATCACATCCCAAAACCAATAATTCCAATTTGACATGACAACAACTGTATCCTCAAACCAGTAAGTCCACTTCTTTTTAGCAGCAAGGAGATTAAAACAATATCGCAGCAGGGAGCCAAGACATTCTGTAACCTTTCCCTCTACTGGCACCTTCCTGTAAACACTCACTCACAAGCCCTAGCTGTCTGCTTGCCTGTATCCTCTCTTCCTGCAATTCTTAGACCTTGTAGTTCTGAGAGCTCTAGCAGTTCTTTCTCTCTTCATCTCTGTCTCTGCATCTCTATACTTCTGAGCTTAATGGCTACCCTCAGGGTATATATACCCTTCTTAGAGCTCCAGGGCTTCGCATCTAATCAGCAAAAGGGTGTGGGCCTTCCTATAAACAAGCCTCCCCTAATCAAGCTTCCCTTAACTAGTTTTACCTGAGGCCTATTAAAAGATTAATTAGCACATATGGTGCTGAGCATACTTAGAAATGAATCAACACCTGATCCAGATTTTTTGTGGAGTTTTAGCAAAGCATGTTCAACTCAATTCAATTAAAATTTATTGAGCACCCATTATGTCAGGCAGCTAGGTGGTGCAATGGATAGAATGCCAGGCCTGGAGTCTGGAAGACTCTTCTTCCTGAGTTTAAATCTGTCCTCAGACACTTACTAGCTATGTGACCCTTAGTAATTCACTTTACCTTGTTTGCCCTAATTTCCTCATCTATGAAATGAGTTGGAGAAGGAAATGGCAAGCCACTCCCATATTTTTGCCAAGAAAACTCCAAATTGAGCCACAAAAAGTTGGACATGTGTTTCAATAATCCGACTAGTAGCTGTTGTGGGGGTGAAAGACCAACACAAGCCCACCAACAAGAATGCTGCCAAAGCCCAGGTTCCTTTGATCTGCTTTACTAAGGAAAGCAATATTAAGGGGTTAAGAAGCTTACTTTAATCCAGCATACAAATACCATTCACTTAGTTCAGAGGGGAAAGCCAGCACCCTGAACTTCAGAGAAAAATACAAATAAATTACAAACATAGACAGACCAAATACAATTCATAGTTACCAACATCTAAGTTCAGCCCGGGAGTTCATAACAAGGGCTGGCCCAGAGTCACATACCCACAGATGTGGGTAAGAGCTCTGAAAAAGCGAAAGCCAACTCGTGGCTTTATATCTTTTTCAGAGTCAAGGTTGAGTCACACATGCCACTCACCCACGTGACCTAAAATCGTCACAAAGAGGTGACTTAAACCCAAGTGGTCTAAAAGCCTCTGGTGTCCCAAACATGCCATTCAAACCCACATAAACTAGGCCCTCCTCTGAGGCAAGGAGGTCACCGAGGACTCCTAATCTAATCAAGGAAACAAAGACCAAACTCTTCAGGTGCACTTGGTTGAAGTGAGTGCTAAGAGCCCATTTTGATTGCCAACACAACGTGACTGAAAAATCACTGAATAACATATGTGGTAAGCACTATGCTAAGTGCTGAGTCCCTGCCCTCAAGGAGTTTACAATCTAATGGGGGACACAATATGAAAACAAATATAAACATTAGGATAAATAAGAAAGTATTAAAAGAAGCAAAGCATTGGAATTAAGAGGGGTCAGGGAAAGGTTTCTGTGTGTACATTTAGGTGACTCCTCTTCCCAATGCACTTTTCGTTGAGGTAGTCATTATCTCTTAGTGAACTGTTGTTTCTATTTAAGACTTCCCCCACATGGAATGGGTGGATGAGAACAATTTGTTTCAATAGCCACAAAGGTTGTTGAAGCATGTGCTGGAGAGTACTTAGAGATTGGTCAGACATCAAAGATGCCAAGGTCATCCATTGCATTCTGGGTCATCACCAGTCATCTTGACTTTTGTATTGCCACTTGACTTGGATGATTCTTTGAAAGAAAATTAGGCTGATGACTTTGTGCAACTCTGCCTCACTTAAATACAATTCATAAACAGGTCAAGACATTACCTATGACTTCACTGGTCTTCTTCAAAAAGGAAGGATGAACAATAACATCAACTTTAAGAATGAAATTAGAATTTTGGGAGACCAACAATTAGGGTGGCAGCTAAAGTAGTGATTGAGATATTTGAAGCCTCTCTCCTCATGGAGTAAGAGAGGAGACCTTGAGTTATCTGGAATTTATGAGGATCTATGAAGAAGCTCTATGAGAGAGAAAGTGAGGGTGAATTTATTTCTTTCAACAACTATTTCTAACATTATTTGATGAGGAAATCCTATGAAGAAGAGTTTCTAAAGAGTATTGTACATGCCAACTCTCCTGTCATTGGTAGGTTGGGGCCCCAGAGGAAATGTAGTTACTTCTCACCTCAGAATTCTAGAGTTTCTCCTGAGGGATTGAGAGATGAGTATCCTTATAATGCTATAAATCATGAACCCCCATTGGTGGGCTTCCGCCAGTCATTATCAGTTTATATCAATTGGCCAGACAGACTTAATTAGCTTTTAGAAATGGGTATTAGAAAGTGGTATAGTTAGACTACGTAGTATGAAATATCTTCCAAACTCTTCCAAAATATATACAGAATCCAGGGGCAAGTGGACTTAACTTTAAAAAGCACATGTAATAAAATGAGTAACTCACAGTTCCTAGTTGTTGAAAGACCTTTTCTCCCTTTTGTAGGATACTTCTGGTATTCCTGTTAAGCATTATAAATCAGTTTACTGGTTCTTGTACAGTCCTTAATCAGTATTTCCTCAGTTTGTCTAATTAGTCCTTGGCTCCCAAATACATTCAGTGCTATAAGCTGCTCCAGGGATGCTTCTAGGATGTCATTGAGCAGTCTATATCCTCTGTTATATCAGAGCTCACAAAGTCATCTTTTGGTCAGTGTTGCAGAGGCAATTTTCCTTTCCCACAGCCCACACCCCCCAAAAGTGACTGTAATTATTTGTTTACAGATATTTGAATACTGGGTTCCAAACTGCTTTACTATTTTAAAGATAACTCACAAGGTTTCAGCCAATCTCACACACCTCCTGTGTAGCAACTCTGGATTATTTGAATATGTTTCACTCTTTCCAAATTAATCAAGAATTTTCCCCACCTATTTGAATGACCTTGATTGATTGATTTGTTCGATACAATTGTCTAGACTTTGCACACATCTAGCTCATACTACCAATTGGCTGGTCAAATTGAGAAGTTGGAGTCCTGTGTAACTATTGAAATAGAAGTATGAAACATTCTTCTTTTTTTATTTTTTTTTTTATTTTTAGATTGCAACATACAGTTCTACATAATTTTGGGTTCCAGATTTTCTTCCCTCCCTCCCCCCCCTCCCCAAGAAGGCATGGCGTCCCATATAACTTCCAGGTATAACTTGGCATTGAATTAATTTATACATT
>CM053627.1:2357233-2372725 GCA_028646595.1 Phalanger gymnotis | reverse complement strand
CGGAATATCGAATTCCAAGCCCTTCGATCTCTTAGTGTAGAAGCTGCTAGATCTTGGGTTATTCTGATTGTGTTTCCACAATACTCAAATTGTTTCTTTCTGGCTGCTTGTAGTATTTTCTCCTTCACCTGGAAACTCTAGAACTCGGTGACGATATTCCTAGGAGATTCCTTGATTAATTTCTTAAAGAGGCCTATTTACTGAATGGGCTTTACCTCACTCAAAGTGAGAATCTCAAAAGACCTTAGCCTGAAAGGGCCAGGGTCTCCCAATGAAGCCACCATCTCCAGTCATCCTGGTGAATATCAGGCCACTGGACTCAGATGGCTCTGGAAAAGAAAGTGAGGCTTGTGACCTTGCCCAACCCTCCCTCACCCAAATCAAAGTTAACTGCAAGTCATGTCAGCATTTCCCTGATGTCAAGGTCCTCTTCAAGAATGAAGGACAAACACACAACAACAATAACAAAAATGCTCCAAATCGCTAATATTAAGACGAGTGTAGATAAGAACAACTCTGAAGTTTCATCTTAAACCTCATAAAGTGACAAAGATGACCAAAGATAATAATAGTCAATGCTGGATGGGTTGTGAATAGATACACACATTGGTGCATTGTTGGTGGAGCTGTGAATCAGTGCAACCCTTTTGGAAAGCAATTTGGAATTTTGCAAACAAAGTGATTAAAATATCTATAACTTGGCCTAGAGATTCCACTATTTGGCTTATACTGTCCCAAGAAGTCATTAACAAAAAAGTCTCCATATATACTAAAATACTTAGAGCACTACCTTTTCTGGTAGCAAAGAACTGGAGATGTAGTAGATTCTCATTAATTGGGGAAAGGTTAAATAAATTGTGACACATGAACGTAACTGAAAATCACTATACTATATGATGTAATAAATATGATGGATACAGAGAAACAGTTTGATTTGATAAAAGTGAAAAAAGCAGAACCAACAAAATATTCTACACAATGACTTTGTTTTTCGGTTGTGTCCCAGTTTTCGTGACACAACTTTCATGACTTGTCTGTGGCATTTTCTTGGCACTGGAGTGGTATTTTCTCCTTTCTTTTCCAGTATGTCTCTATTTTATAGATGAGGAACTGAGGCAAATACCAGTTAAGTTACTTGCCCAGGATAACGTCTAGTAAGTTGTTGAGTCTAGATTTGAACTCAGCTCTTCCTGACTTCAGACTTGGCACTCTATTCACTGTACCACCTAGCTGTCCTGCAACATGACTTAACAATGTAAATGGAAAGAAGAACTATAAAATAATCAAAGGTGAATTTTGCAAAGTTATAAAGAATAAGCATGGTGAAAAAAGAAGATACCCCAACCCACTCCATTGCACAGGAGGAAGGTCCATGGGTGTGACATATTACCAATAATTTCAGACTTTTTCATGTATTTTGATTGAGATTTTCTAATTTCCCCTTTTCTGTTTCATTCTTTTTTCCCTTAAAACCTCTTTTGTTATTTGGGATTGCTGTATAGAAGGGGCAAGGAGATGGATATTTAAGGAAATTCTTGTCATTAAAAAAAGATAATAAAATTTCAAAACTTAAAAGACAGTGAGTTTAGTTTAAAAATTGAAAGAAGGGAAAAGATAGAGAAGTTTGAAGGAAGGAAAGAAAGAAGGAAAAGAAAAAAAAGCTAGCAAGGAAGAAAAGAAATGAAAGGAGAGTAAATAAAGATGGGAAGTAAGGGAAGGAAGAATGAAAGGATGAAAAAAGCAAGAGACAGAGGGAAGGAGGGAACAAACAATAGGAGGAAGGAAGAGAAAAAGAGAGGGGAGAGAGAGACAGAGAGAGAGACAGAGACAGAGACAGAGAGAGACAGAGACAGAGAGAGACAGAGACAGAGATACAGAGAGAGAGACAGAGAGATCATTCAGTAATAGAAAGGGGACACAAAGAAACTTAAATTCTCTCACGATGTCAAGAATTGGGAAAAACAAAGGTGGAAGGAATTAATTGAAAGAGCATAAACTAAACTTGTGATACATGTGTAAATTAATCAATAACCCACTTGGGATGGAGTCCCAGAGTGAGATACAGCATACATGGGGAGAGGGGTCATGGAGTACAGAATGGAATGGTAATGCACCCCAACCAGCTTCCTGTGGGAATAGTTAAGGAATGCTTATTTCTAAAATTTCTAAGCTTGGACTGAAGTGGATGAGAACTTTGTAGGAGAAAGGAAAAGATGAAAGAGAGGAGGGATTTGAAGCCTCATGGAGGGATATGTTGGAGTCGGCTCTTATCAGCTTGTGAAAACTAATTGCGAATTTTTAAACATGAGGCTTTACACTTTGGAAATTAACAAATTTTACAAATCAGGGCTTGATTAATTGTTTTGTTTATTGTCTAGACTTAAAGTGATGGAGAAAGTGTTAATGCAAATTAAACTTTAAAATGTGTTCTGTACATGCGTGTGTGTGTTTATCCTGGAAAGCTGATTGTTAAACATTTGCCTGCCAGAACATCCCTGGAGGTCTCATCCTAAGGGGGAGTAGTTTCTGAAAAAATTCCTCCTGAAGATCTCTCAAATGAAGGAAGAAGTATGAACCTCTGATTAGGCACTGAATACTCATGATAAGCCGAGTCTGGGACAAGGAAGGCTGCACGTTGGCAAGTCACTTACTCTAACACGGTACAGTGCATCCATTTGTATTATCATATCTCAGGAAAAAAATAAATAAGTGCCCAGAGGCAAGTGGAACCAAGAATTCAAGAGTGGACATAGAGCCAGGGATGAGATGGAATCATGCTTGGAAGAGAAACTGATCAAAGGGAAGGATTAGGCCATACAATATGAGACATGGATTGATTTCTCCCACACAACACTGCTTTTGCCCAAAATTGCTTCCCTCTCAAATTACTATTTCTAAGAGTGAAGCAAAGCAGATAAAGGAAGGTTGGAGCAAAATCTACAAAGACATGGAAAAACAGCAGAGTACTGTCAACAAACCTTATACCTGATAGTATTAATCCAATGAGTGTCACAAAAGAATGAAGAAGGAACAAAGTCACAGCCCACAAATCAGTAAATTCAAAATAGATTGAAAGGGAAGGTAAATAAGAGAAAGAAGAAAGTAAAGAAATACATCTAATAAAAAGGTACGGTAAAAGAAAACTAATAAAAAGGAGATGAAGAGGGAGCAAAATTTCAAACTAACCACCTAACTGAGTAGCAAAAGAGAACAAAAGAGGGGAATAAACATATAATTTAAAAAAGGAGAAATAAATTAATAATATTAGTCACTCAATGAACATTTATTTATTAATTGCCCACTGATGAGGTGCTTGTGCTTGGATCCTAAATTCTAACAGCCTCTGCTTGGGTGCCTGTGCGTGAATCCCAATTCCAAAACACACCGAGTTCTCATAAGCACATCTAATTCTCAAAATATATTCTCTCTTACAATCCAATTCTCAAAACATATTCTCTCTCAAGCTGTCTCTCTTTAGCCAAAGGGCGGCCTGCCCTAACTTATCTCTGCTTCTTCCTTCGTAAGCAGCTACGTGCAACTATAGATTGATTTCCGGATGCTGATAGCTGACTGAACGCTGAGTCATAACCATATTTACTATTCACTGACCTTTCTAACATGTATCTTAGAGATAGTATTTTGTCTAACAACACCCTAGATAAGAAACTATATAGAGATTCCCCTTTAGCCCCAACCAAGAGTGAACTTAGCGACATTTCGCAGTAAAGACTACACCCCACACCCCCAGTATCCCCTCTGTGGGCTATTTCCTAGAGAATTCTGGGTAATACTCCCGTGCAATAGATAGTAAATGTGCATGTTCCTTTAAGAACTAACCGCTCCTTGAACACGCCCTAAACCACTCCCTAATCTCACTCCCAAACACCTGACATGTGTCCTCCCGCTTAATCCCCTATTAGCTTCTGTAAAGATTCCCCCTGCACCTCTGTATGGTTGCAGGTTCCCTAAGAACTCTTGCCCGCTGAAAAAGCGTAATAAATCTTTGCCTCCTTGACTTACAGAATGCTTGTGTCTGTGAATTCATTCCAGGTGGCCTCACTCTGGGAACTTTGGTTTGGGATCCCTGCATGCCTGGGTTTCTTCTCCCCCTCTACATTACTATGTGCTAAGTACTGAGGTAAACACTGGGCAAATAAATATATAAAAGAAAGACAGTCCTACTCTCATGGAGGGGCAGCTAGGTGGTGCAGTGGATAGAGTGCCAGGTCTGAGTCAGGAACATTCATCTTCTTCAGTTGAAATCTGTCCTCAGACACTTTCTCCCCATGTGACCCTGGGAAAGTCACTCGATCCTGTTTGCCTCAGTTTCCTCATCTGTAAAATGAACTGGAGAATAAATGGGAAACCGCTCAAGTATCTTTGCCAAGAAAACTCCAAATAGGGTCATAAAGAGTCAGACACGACTAAAATGACTGAACAACAACAACCCTCAAAGGACTAACAATGCATGGGGGAAGTCAACACAGGAAGGGAGGCTGAGAAGTGAGAGGAGAGAAGTGATAGTGCCATTATGGGAAAGCCCAAAGGGCATAGCCTGGTGAGAAATGAAGAGATTAGTGTCCCAAGACCCCTCCTTAAAGGAAGGTTTGGGAGAAGCTGATCTCTCCATCTTCTAATCAGAAAGCAATAGAGGACTAAAGGGCTCTGAGTTCCAAGCCTGATTAAATCTTACAGGACAACAGTAATAATAATAAATATAAATAACATCTATACAACACCTCCAGTGCTTTGCAATTATCTCATCTAATCCTCACAACCATGCTGGGAAGTGAACCCTATCATTATACCCATTTCTACAGATGAGGAAACTGAGGCAAAGACTTGTCCAGGGTCGCACAGCTAGTAAATCTGCAGTTAAATTTTAACTCAGGTCTTCCTGACTCCAGGCCCAGCAGCGATGAGGTTCCTTGATGACGAAGGACTTGTAAGTAAAATCAAACAATGATGGAAACAGCAGACAAGCAGGAGTTGGGGAGGGGAGAAGGGGGAGTGTCAGGCTCTAAGGATACCTCAGTATCAAAGTAGTTTAAAGATAATTTTTCCTAGATGTGAAATACTGACTCTTCTTGGATAACATGGTAATGAGCTAGCTACCTCCATCTCTACAATTCCACAGGACTCCAGTTAACTGGAAAGTTCAACCAGGTTGAGAGGCTTTCTGCCTGTCTTTTATGGAATTTACATGTTCCAACATTTCCAGGGCCTCCAACCTAACCAAGGTAGAGACCAAAGTCTCATAAATCAAGACATTTGAACCAGAAGATGCAAATGGGGAACAGGTTGTCTTTCCATGCTTTGCCTATTCTTCCTCAAAATAATCTATATTCATTAAGCATAGGCTCCAGCCACAATCTATAATGTGGAGAAGGAAGAATATATTAAAATATGGAAATGAAGCTTTAACACCTTCATCACAGCTGTCTCAGTGCCAGCTTCTTCAAGTTGACCCCAGTCATGTGTGGTATGACTAGGTGTCAAAGAGGAGGGACTGGTGCACTTGGAGTCAGGATGTCCTGAGTTCCAATCCTGTTTCCATCTCTTATTAGCTGTAGGACTAATAATATGTATGATCTGTAGATCACTTACATCTCTAAGCCTCAGTTTCCTCATCTGGAGTAAGCTAGCAGTGCCTATTTTATAAGATTTTGTGAAGATCAAATTAGATTAAATATGTGAAGTGTTTCACAAAACATAAAATGCTATGTCATTGTTAGACATTATTATTATTGATAATAATAATGAGGTAAGATAGAAGTCCAAAGAAGAAGAAGAAATGATTTGTAGAGAGATGAGATAAAGCTGAGTATCTGGCTTGTAGTGGAAACTCAGCAAGCATTTGAATGTCATTGGGGGAGTGGCATTTGGTCTGTGACTTGAATGACTGGTGGAATTTTGACAAACAAAAAATGAGGCATCTAACCAATGCTGGCAGTACTATGTGGGCAAAGGCTCTAAGGAAGGAAATCAAAGGATGTATTTATGCATCTAGGAGTAGCTGTTTGGCTCTGGTTGATGGGGTGAGGGCTGTGTGGAGGAGCGATGGAAGATAATGCTAGAAATGAAAGTTGGCACCAGGATACGGGGATTGTTGAACATAAGGTTCATGGGTTCAAATTTCAATCTCTAGACAGTCAAGACGCAGAGAAGACTTCTGACCCACGTATATCCATAAAGACTGCAGGAAGAAGGTGAGTTGAGAAGTGTCATTTTGTTGCTGTTGTTGTTCATCCTTTGTTCTCAAAGAGGACCAATGACACTAGGAGGGAGTGAATTGGATTAGAATGAGACAGAGCTGTGCAAAGTCAACAGCCTCACTCCTACAGAGTCATCCAAGTCCAATGGTAAGAACTAGGTCAAGATGAGTGGTGATGTATGGAAGAGAGACTAGAGGCAGGGGCACCTACTACAGAGGTTCTTGGGATGGTAAAGATACTAGAAATGTGAGCTAGGGCTATAGCAGTGAGAGTGGAGAAGAGACAACCAGGAACTTAGAAAACAGGGTCCTGTATGTTCTGTCTCTGTGACTTCCTTCTCATCCTTCTTTTTCTCCTTTCTCAGTACCATCAGCCTAGTTCAGGTCATTATCAATACCCCAATTAAATATGGTAACAGTTTACTAACTGGTCTCCCTGTTTCTAGTTTCTTTCCCTTTCCAATACTCCTTTAATTTAGTTGCCAAGATAACATTTCTAAGATCTGTTCTGATCAGACTTGATTATGTCATGAGACCTCTAAAACCTCCAGTGGCTCCCTATTTCTGTGTGTGGAGAGGGAGAGGCTACTCACAGGTTGTGCTTGTCCTTTGTTCTCGAAGAGGACTATGATATCAGGGAAATGATGCCATGACTTGCAGTTGACATTGATTTGAGGGAGATAGAGCTGTGCAAGGTCACAGACTTCACTTTCTTCTCCAGAGCCATCTGGGTCTAGTGGCCTGATATTTACCAGCATGACTGGAGATGGCCCACTATGCATTGGGAGAACCTGGTCTTTTTATTTAAGCTAAGGTCTTTTTAGGTTCTCACTTTGAGTGAGGCAATGTCTAGTGAGTGAATAGGCTTCTTTAAGAAGTCAGCCAAGGGGTGGTGCCTTTAATCAAAAACTCAAAAATGAAAAACCAAACTAGCATCACAGATTGGACAATAAGTCCCTGCCCTCCTTGCACAGAGTGAATGTAGATACCAAATAGTAACTGTTTCTCCTTTGGCCAGGACCCCTGAGGGTCTTCTCCTCCCAGTTCATTCTGGGAACCTTGTGAAGCCCAACTCTTTGAGCAGAGATTAAAATGCTTGTTGTTGCATGATCACATTTGGGGACATAACATCATAGGAATAAAGTCATAAGGGATATCAGAGGTAATTAACCCAAACCTCTCATTTTACAGAGAAGGACACTGAGGCACAGAGAAGTCACAGGATCATAGATCTAAAGCTAGAAGGGATTTCAATACATCATAGTATCATAGGATGAAAGTCATTAGGTACTCTGATGCTATCTAGTTAAACATGTTCATTTTACAGATAAGGAAACTGAGGACCCAGAAAGGTCACAGGATCAGATACTTGAAGCTGGACTGTATATCTAGTCTTTAACTCCCATATTACAGAAAAGGAATTGGAGGATCAGAAAGGTTGGATGACTTGTCCAGAGTCATATAGATAGTATATGAGTCCTATTGAGCCCTATGAGTCCAATTCTCATGCACTTCATATTGCACCATACTGCCCAGCCTTCTTGGTGCACTTTCTGGTCATTTACCTTTTTATTCTTTATATCTATCCTCTGTACCCAGACCCTCAGTGTCAGACCTTTTTAGTAGCCCACCTGGCTCTGGCCTTCTGTTCCAAATGCAAACTTTTCCAACTTGCTGTTTTTGGATCTTGATGAGGGTTTTGGATGAAGTATTTTGCTAACAAGAAAGCTCATCTCAATGCTGAGTGTTAACCCAGACAAACCCTGTTTCTCAGTTGACACTTTAAATCTGATCTGGGGAAGAGCAAACAAAAATCGTTGTCCCTAAGTGGGTGGTGGCAGACAACCTTGCAAAATGGAAAACATTCCTGCTCTCAGGAAAGTTACATTCTAGTAGGAAGTCACACATGGCACTAATTATCATCTAAATCAGAATGAGTCATATTCTTATTGGAAAGATGGGAAACTCTTCAGATGTAAAGGCTCTAGAAAAGAATGTACAAGAATGATGTGGATGTCATAGGAAGGACAGGGTTATTGCAGGAAAAGCTTGTTCTATGATGTCATATTTCTAGGAGAGCAAAGAGACAAGGTCTGTTCCTTTACACAAGAAATGTCTATGCCCAGTCCCAAATGCAGCTCAACTCCTCCTAACTGCTCCATTCATTTGTCCAACTATAATTGCTGTTTAAATAAGAAATTCCTCTCCACCTGGAATTTTGATTGTTAAGAAAGGATTTTAAGCTATTGCAACAACTCAGTAAGAATAGGGAAATGTTAGCCCCAGTATGCCTGACTTTTAGGAGACTACATTCGGAAGAGCATGCTCAGTTCTGGGCAATACCTTTTGAGAAGAATAGCCATAAGGCAGATGATGGAGGCGCTCAAGTTCCTGCCCTCTGAGGACTGCTTAAAGGAAGTGGTGAAGAATTCTAGGCATTTGGTCTGGAGAGGTAAAGACTGACCGTGGGACATAATAACTCTTCAAAAAATTCAAGGACTGTCATATAGAAAGGGTATTGGACTAGTTTAAATTTTCGCTGGAAGATAAAATCAGATGCAATAGATAGAAGCATCAAAGAAACAAATTTAGTCTTTCTTTCTTTCTTTTTTTCAAATTTAGTCTTAAAATGACTAAATTTATTGCTTTTGTTTCATCAACATCTCCCAAAATACCACACTCTACCCTCTCCTCCTCTCAGAGGGCCCGCTCGTCTAATAAAATAATTACAAAGGGGAAATTTCTTTAAAAATAACATGTAAGAACCATCTCATATTACATGCTATTTTTCAGATTCGTAGTCACCCATTTTCAAAGTGAAGAGGAACTGTCTTCTCTTTTCTTTGGATCCAAGTTTGGTCATTAGACCTTTGTGGTACTAGATTTTAATTATCTTCCACCCATATCTGTGGTTGTAGTTATTATGTGTATAGTTTGCTTGATCCTATTTACTTCACATTGCAGTGGTTCATATGAATCTCCCCATGCTCCTCTTTATTCATTATAGTCACCATTACCTATAGGAAATCAAATTTCATTATATTTAGTTAACACAATTTTCTTAGTCACATCCCAGTTGATGGACACCTACTAAGTTTCCATTTTTTTTCTAATATAAGAATTATTGCAATGGACATTTCAAAGTATACGGGACCTTTCTTTTTAGCATTGACCCCTTTAGGATAAATATCTAAAGGTAGAAAAATGGGTTAAAAGGTATGGCCATTGTAGTCACTTTATAAAATTTCAAACTTCTTTCCAGAAATCTTAGACTAATTCACTCATAACTCCACTATCGATATATGTGTATGCCAATCTTCCACAACTCTGATGACATGAACTCTTAGTATTTACTATCATTAAGATTTTTTGGCCGGAGAAAAACCCAGGGGTATTTTCATTTGCCTTTATTTTATTATTAATGATTTGTGGCATTCATTCACATGATTTTTAATGGGGTAAAATTCCTTTGAGAGCTGTTTGCTCATATCTTTTGACTACTTATCTAGTTGGAAATAGATTTTAGGTTGAATAATACAATTTACTTTGTTATATTATCATGGATATCAGTCTCTTATCTGACATCTTTGATACTAAGATTATTTTCTTCATCATTCACTAATAGATGAGTAGACAAAGGAATAGAAAATACAGTTATCAAAGAATTGCAAAAAGCACATAAGTATAAGAAAGAATGCTCCATATCACTAATTGTAACACAAGTGCAAATAAAAGCAGCTTTAACGTTTCATCTCAAACCTGATAAATTGGCAAAGATGACCAAAGATAAGAATAGTCAATGTGGGAGGGGTTGTGGAAAGATAAGCACATAGGTGCATTGTTGGTAGAGCTGTGAATCAGTGCAACCCTTTTGGAAAGCAATTTGGAATTTTGCAAATAAAGAGATTAAAATATCTATAAACTTGACCTAGTGTTTCCAATACTTGGCTTATACTCTCCCAGGAGGTCGTTAACAAGAAAAAAAAGTCCCCATATACACCAGAATACATATAGCACTCCTTTTTGTGGTAGCAAAGAATTGGAGACAGAGTAGATGCCCATTAATTGGGGAAAAGTTAAATAAATTATGATACATAAATGTAATTTGAGAAACAGTTTGATTTGATACAAGTGAACTAAGCAGAGCCAACAAAACATTCTACACAATGATTTTATTGTTTAGTTGTGTCCAAGTTTTCATGATACCATGGACTTGTCTGTGACATTTTCTTGGCAAAAATACTGGAGTAGTTTGTCATTTGCTTGTCCAGTGTGTCCCTATTTTATAGATGAGGAATTGAGGCAAATACCAGTTAAGCGATTTGCCCAAGGTCACATGTCTAGTAAGTTGTTGAATCTAGATTTGAACTCAGCTCTTCCTGACTTTAGACTGGGTACTTGTAATATTAATTAAGGTGGGGCTCTTTTACTATTTTAGAATGCTGAATTAATTAAGTGTCTTTGTTCCACGCTTAGTAGGTGCAAAGCCCCAGGCCGTTTAGCAAACTAGTTCCCCAGCTCAAGAGAAGTGGGAAGCCACAGGGCCTTAAGGGGAGTTTCTAAGACCTGAGCCACTAGTATGTGCCTAAGTTATGGTTGATCAGATGATGTCTAAGGACGGTATAAAGAGAGAGAACAGAGTTATTTGTTTGGAGCTCTCACTCCTGGAGGAGTGTGGATTGAAGACTCTGTTCAGCTGCTCTAAGAAACTCCTGGTTTGTCAACCCAGATGTTGATGCTTTCCTGGAGGGGAGTCTGCACATTGGCAAGTCATTTGTTCTGAGAGAGTACCATGCCTCCAAGAGCAATATTTCATCTCAAGAAGAAAAATCAGTAAGTTCCTGGAGGCGAGTGGACTTAGAAATGTCATACAAGAGGGGACACAGAGCCAGGGATGAGATGGAACTGTCTTGGAAGGAGAACTGATCAGGACGCAGACAAAGGGAAGGATTAGGCCACATAATATGAGACATGGAATAATTTCTCCCATACAACATTGCTTTGATCCAGAATTTCTTCCCACTCAAATTATTATTTCTAAGAGTGAAGCAAAACTGAAAAAAGAAGGTTGGAGCAGAATATATGAAGATATGGAAAATTTGGTGAGAGGAATTACAACACACCTTAAACCTGATAGTTTTAACTGAATGAGGGACCCAAAAAATGAAGAAGGAATAGAGTTGTAGCCCACAAAACAGCAAGTTAAAAATAGAGAGAAAGGGAAGGTGAATAAGGAAAAGAATAAAATTAAGACATACTTCTTAGGAAAAGGTGTAGTAAAAAAAAAACTAATAAAATAAACAGATGAAAAGGGAGGAAAGTTTTGAAGTAACTACTTAACTGAGTAGCAAAAGAGAACCAGAGGGGAATAAATACATAACTAAATAAAAAGAAGAAATAGGTAATATTAGTCACTCAATATTTATTTATTGATTTACTTATTCACTTATTTATCTATTTATTTATTTATTCATGCATTCATTCATTTATCTATCTATCTATTCATTTATTTATTTATTTATTTATTTATTTAGCGCCTACTGTGTGCTAAGTACTGTGTTAAGCCCTGGCCAAATAATTACAAAAAAGAAAGATAGTCCCTACCTCAAGGAAGGGCAGCTAAGAGGTACAGTGGATAGAGCACCAGATCTGAGTCAGGAAAACTCATCTTCTTGAGTTCAAATACATCCTCAGACACTTTCTAGCTTTGTGATATCACTTAATCTTGTTTGCCTTAGTTTTCCTCATCTGTGAAATGAACTGGAGAAGGAAACAGCAAACCACTCCAGGGTCTTTGCCAAGAAAACCCAAAACAAAGTCATAAAAAATCAGACATGACTGAAGTAGTTGACCCACAACAACGCCCCTCAAGGAGCTGTATGGGGAAGGGCAACACGCAAAGTGGTGTTGGGGGAGGAGAGGGGAGAAGTGTCAGGGCCATTATGGAAAAGGCCAAAGGGGCAAAGCCTGGTGAGAAATGAAGAGATTATTGACGCAGACACCCCTCTAAAGGGAGGTTTGGGAGGAGCTCATGTGTCCATCTTCTAATCAGAAAAGGAGAGGGCAATGAGAATCTCTGAGTTCCAAGACTGATTCAGTCTTGCAAGACAATAGTAATAGTAATAGATATAAATATTATCTATACAGCACCTCCAGTGCTTTACAATTATCTTATCTGATCCTCACAATAACCCTGGGAGGAGGACCCTATCATTATACCTACTTCTACAGATGAGGAAACTGAGGCAAACAAAGACTTGTCCAGGGTTGCACAGCTAGTAAATATTTGCAGTTAAATTTTAACCTAGGTCTTTCTGATTCCAGGGCCAGCAGTGATGAGGTCCCTGATGATGAAGTAATTGTAAGTATAATCAAACAATGATAGAAAGAGTAGACAAGCAGGAGTTGGGGAGCGGGAGAAGAGGGAGTGTCAGGCTCTAAGGATACATACTCCCTATTATACTTTAAGATTCGTCTCAGGTGCCACTTCTTGAAATCCATCCCTGATATCCCTACCCCAAAGCTGTTAGTGTTATGTCTATGTATTCCCAGAACACTTTGCTAATGACCTTGAATTATATTAATTTGTGTACATGGCATAAAGCCCAGTAGTATGAAATCTTCTCAAGGTTGTCCACTGTGGTTTTGCTTCTGTCTCTATTCCTAGCACCTAGGTCAGTGCCATATAAGAATATGACTGCCTTCCCAAATCCTTTATTTACTTGTCCACCTGACATCTACCCAAGCTCCTCACCAGCATTGCCTATAGGTATCCTACTGCCCTATGCCCTGGTCCAAACCATCTTTTCCTTTTCTGAAAAGGTTAACAATTCCTCACCTCATCTTTAGCCCAAAGGACTGTTCCCATGCTATAGGAAAAATATTTAAACTTCTAATGCTATTTAAAGTTACTGATTTTTCTCCCTTATGGTACAGAAAAGTAGTGTGATGTGGATTGAAGTAGTAGACTTGTCACTTACATATTCTCTAATTATTATACAGATATTTTTCTCATAATCATTGTTGATTTTGCTTTTCCATATGTCTATTTTTACATGAGGATTTTATTATTTAATTCAAAATATTGTGTTTAGAAATACACCACATATAATTTCATCTCTTTAAAATTATGGAAGATATTTTTCTTAACAAGTGTAAAGAATAGTGGCCTAATTTTTTTTTACTTCCAGAAGGATTTGCAAAAGAATGCACGTTCCCTATTTATTCCACTTAGTTGTTTCCATACATCTAATGTCAACTCATTACATAAGTCATTTGGATCTGTTACTGACTAGTAATAATATTTTAATTTAACTCGTCATATTCTGCTAGTAGACTATAGGAGTCTTTGGTATATTGTTTTGTATCTATAAATTGAAAATTATTACCCATTTTTATTCATTCTTTTTTTCATAATATGAGGTTCTCATCAGGCTTTTTCAGAGTTGCATGAAATCATCAGCCCCACTCACTCAGAGTCATCACAGTCTGATGCTAGGACAGAATAAAGATGACTGGTCCTGATTCATGATGGAGTGGACAACCTTGCATCTTTGATGTCTAACCAAGCTCTAAGCAAACCCCAGCACCTGCTTCAGCTGCCTTCATGTCTTTTGGAGCAAATTGTTATCATCTGCCAATTCCATTAGGGGAAGTCTTCAAACGCTTGTGGTAGACATCCTCCTAAGTCACCAATAGGGTTTGAGACCCAATGCTTACCCTCAACCTAGTCTAGCTCATCTGCTGAAATGGTTTATTGGGATGTGGCCACTGGGCATGCTACAGCTTCTTAAAACCACAGATGAGAGTTAGGTGGATCAGGTGGACACCAAAGGTGGAAAGCAGCCCTTAAAACGGCTTGACAGCCCTGACACCAGAAATATTAGTCTTCCCTGAAGATTTAGGTTTTAATTAGTGCCCTAACAATGTCCCCAGAACAGCAGCAACTGGAGGCAGTGTTTGCATCGGTAGCCAAGGACAAATTAAACACCCTGAGGGAAGGGAATTGGAGACACTACAAGAAGACTAGCCAAAACAGTGCCTTGTGGCTACAGAGTTCTTGTCAGTGCCCTATGAAGCAGTGAAAAGTCATTTCCATTAACCAGGAGCTATGACTACACTTACATGTGCTTTGGCATTGAGCCCACTGTCCCCTGATTATACACACTCAGCACTTTCCCCTAGTCTGTATGTACTTATGCGAGAGTGTCACATAACGTTTTGTACTAACTATTCTTATTATACACCGCAGTAAATATCCCTCCATAAAAACTAATAAATTTGGTTGATTAATTAATAACACTAGGGTTTATTAGAAAGCCCCTCTACTGTCCTCAAGGTTAGCTGCAGAACCCTGAATGGAGCTGTAGCCATTGTGTTCTGGGGATCTAGCAAGCCAGTGAAAGTCGGGATTGGGAGGGGAAGTCAAGGGACAAGTTACATGATGGTTATTGATTCTTTCTCATAGGGAGCTAGTATTGGGCACTGAATATGTTTTTGGGTCATTTCTTTTTAGATTCCTTCTCTGCCGCAATCATTGTTTAATGGCTTTTCTCATTTCCATGTACTTTTATAATTTGTACTAACATCATTTTTATTTAATTCTAAATGTTATGGTTTTCAGTTTTTTATATAATTGCTACCTTTTTGCATCTAGGGTAGATTTCTCTGTAATCTAGTACATAATTGATTTTTATGTGATCGTTCCAAATATACATGAAAAGATCTTGCATTCCTTGTTTCTGACATTTAGTTTGTTCCAGGTATATATGAAACAATGTCCTGAAGATTAAAAGAAATCTTAGTGGTAGGTCATCTAGTCCACCCTCCTCAGTTTACAAGTGGGAAAATGGAATCCAAGAGAGCAGAAATGAACTTACTAAATTTTCACAGATAGTGAGCATCAAATCCAGGTGCCCTCATTCCCAGTTCAGCTCTTTGGTCATGATATAATTCTTCTGCACACTCATTAAATAAGAAGTTCATATCTGATTTCTTATTAATTTTTGTATTTGACTTGTCATACTCTGATAATAAAATGTTGAAGTCTTCTGCCACTATATTACCAATTTCTTCTTGTACTTCTGTTAATGTTTCTTTTTTTTTTTACTTTTGAACATCTATTTTTTTAAAACCTTGAGTTCCAAATTCTCTCCCCTCTTCCCTTCCCATCCACCCTCCCTAAGAAGTCAAGCAATTCAGCATTGGCCACATGCGTAACATTATGTATAACCCTTCCATAATACTCAAGTTGTGAAAGACTAACTATATTTTGCTTC
>CM053627.1:2330540-2356733 GCA_028646595.1 Phalanger gymnotis | reverse complement strand
GCTGGGGCCCTGCTTCCCTCTGCCACTTTGTGGGTTCTGCAGCTCTAGAATTGGTTCAGAGCCATTGTTTTATATGTTTTTGGAGGGACTTGGTGGGGAGCTCACGCCAGTCACTGCTTCCCAGCCGACATCTTGGCTCCGCCCCCACCGACGTATTCTTTCAATGACTATTTATCCTTTTGTTCTAGGACCTCGGAGAAGTTTTCCTTGAGGACTTCTTGGAAGATACTGTCCAGGGTCTTTTACTTTTTCATCATGGTTTTCTGGTAGACCAAAATGTTTAGATTGTCTCTCCTGCATCTGTTTTCCAGGTCAGTTGTTTTTCCCATGAGATATTTTAGGTTTTCTTCTATTTTTAACTCTTTAGATTTTGTTTGACTGCTTCTTGATACTCCACAGAGTTATTACCTTCTACTTGTGGAATTCTAATTTTTAACAAATTATTTTCTTCAGATAACTTCTGCATCTCTCTTTTCCTTTGACCAATTTTACTTTTCAAGGATTCATTTTCTCCTGTTACATTCTGTAATTTTTCTTTTACCTCTCTAATTTGGCTTTTAAAATCCTCTTTGAACTCTTCCAGGAATGCTTTTTGGATTTGAGACCAGGTCATATTCCCTTTTGCAGTTTCAGATGTGGGTATAGTGTCAATGCTTTCCTCTTCTGAATTCATATTTTGATCTTCTTTGTCCCCATGATATGATTCAATGGTCTTTTTTACTTTTCTGATTTGCTTCTTCAGTGTGACTGCCTTTTTCCTTTCTTTTAAAGTGGATCTCTGCTTTTGGGGCCCACGGGGCTCTGTTCCAAGCTCCTTCTGTTCAGGGCTAGGGGTCTGGTTACTAGCTTTGTGTGCTGAGGCCTCTGGTTTTGTCAGCTATGTGCTGCTGCACCTCATCTGCACCTTATCTGAGCTGCAGCTGGCTGATGTGTGCCAAGGATTGAGGACCAATGAAGTCTTTCTGAGTTTCCCTGAGATAACAATGTCAGGTGTAGGGGAGAGGTGGTCTGGCTGCTGCAGTCTCCTATTCCCATAGGGCTGCATTATATAGCACGAATGGTCTCAGCCATAGGTCTGCACTGGTACATGCCAATTCCCCTGGCTGTGCAAAGGCACACCTAGGTTTTTGTTGTTAATTCTTTCCAGCTGCACCCCACTAGGGCTCAAGAACTCCCTCTAATCTGGGAAGGCGGGGCTTGCTGTTATACCTCCCGTCCTGTACTGGTCTCCTTATGTCACCACAAGAGGGGTTCTCCTTAGCTTCCTAAGCTAAAAGACTACTGAACTGCCATTTCTGGCTCCTCTATTCTAGGGTTTCTCCTGTGATAATTTTCTCTGGGTTACTCAAGGTCAGCAATGGAGGGGTGAGAGGTCTTAGAGTTTCCTCAGTCATCATGGCTCCTGGAAGTTCAATAAGGTGAGTTTCAAACCTTTAGTCTGTGGGCTGATAGCCTCCCAAATATTTTATAATTTGTAAAGAAACTTTAAATGGAATTTCTCTTTCTAAATCTTGCTATTGGGCTTGTTTAGTAATTTATAGAGATTCCAATGATTTATTTGGGTTTATTTTATATCCTGAAACTTTGCTAAATTTGTTTATTATTTCAAATACATTTTTTCCTTGATTCTCTAGGATTCTCTAAGAATACCATCATATCCCCTGCAAAGAGTGATAGCTTTGTTTCTTCTTTGAATATCCTAATTCTTTAAATTTCTTTTTGTTCTCTAATTGCTAAAGCAAACATTTCTACTACAATATTGAAGTGGTGATGGTGGACATTCTTGTTTCATCCTCAATCTTATTGAAAATGCTTATAGCTTTTTACCATTATATATATATATATATATATATATATATATATATATATATATATATATATATATATATATATATATATATAGCTTGCTGATAGTTTTAGATTGATGCTACCTATCATTTTAAGGTAGTCTCCATTTATTTTATGTTATCTAGTGTTTTTAATAGGAATGGTTTTTTTGTCCAAAGCCTTTTCTGCATCTACTGAGATAGTCATAAGATTTCTATTAGTTTTGTTGTTGATATGGTCAATTATGTTGATGATTGTCCTGTCAGCCTGCATTCCTGGTATGAATCCTTCATGGTTATTATGTTTTATCCTGGAGATAAGTTGCTATAATCTCTTTGCTAATATTTTATTCAAAATTTTTGCATCTACATGCATTAGGGAAATTGGTCTATAATTTTCTTTCTCTGTTTTGGCTCTTTTCCAGTTTAGGTATCAGCATCATATTTGTATCATAAAAATAATTTGGTAGGACTCCTTCACCTATTTTCCAAAATAGTTTATATAGTATTGGAATTAATTGTTCTTTAAGAGTTTGATAGAATTCACTTGTAAATTTATTTGGCCCTGGAGATATTTTCTGAGGGAGTTCATTAATGTCTTGTTCTATTTCTATTTCTGAAATGAGTTCATTTAAGCATTTTATTTCATCTTCTATTAATCTGGACAATTTAAATATTTGTTAATGTTCATCTATTTCACAAAGATTGTCAAATTTGTTGGAATACACCTTATTTTTTTAAATTTCTTTTTCATTGGTGTTGAATTCACCCATTTCATTTTTGATACTGGTGATTTGATTTTCTTCTTTCTTTTATTTAATCGAATTACCCAAAGGTTTATCTATTTTGTTGATTTTTCCATAGAACCATTTCTTAGTTTTATTTATTGGTTCAATTGTTTTCTTAATTCCAATTTTATTAATCTCTCCGGTTTTCAGAATTTCCATTTTGGTATTTAATTAGGGATTTTTAATTAGGTTTTTGGAGTTTTTTTAGTTGTGTGTCCAGTTCATTGAGCTCTCTTTTTTATACATGGAAGCATTTAGAGATATAGAACTTTTCCTAAGAACGATTTCATGGTATCCCGTAGGCTTTGTTATGTTGTCTCATTATTGTCATTCTGATGGATGAAGATATTTATTGCTTCTATGATTTGTTGTTTGATTGACTCATTCTTTAGGACTAGATTAATTTTTAGTCTATCTTTCCATGGCCCTTTATTACATGTAATTTTTATTCCATCATGATCTGAAAAGGAGGTATTTAATATTTCTGCCTTTCTGCACTGGATTGTGAGGTTTTTATGCCCTGGTATGTGGTCAGTTTTTGTGTATGAGCCATGTACAACTGAGATAAATGTATATTACTTTCTATACCCATTCAACTTTCTCCAGAGGTCTAACTACCTACCTTTTTAAAAATTTCATTCCCCTATTTAACTTCTTTCTTTTGTGTTTTGTGGTTAGATTTATTTAGTTCAGAGAGGGAGAAGTTGAGATCCCTCAGTAGTATAGTTTTGCTGTCTATTTCTTCCTGTAGCTGCCTTAACTTTTCTAACAATTTGAATGTTATACCACTTGGTGCATATATGTTTACTACTGAAATTATTTCATGGTCTATGGTACCTTTTAGCAGGATGTAATTTCCTTATCTCTTTTAATTAGATCTACTTTTGTCTGAGATCAGGGTTGTTATCTCTGCTTTTTTTTTTGCTTTTTACTTCAGGCAAAGTATAATATATTTTGCTCCAGCCTTTTTTCTTTTCATTGAGTGTATCTCTCTGCTTCAAATGTATCTCCTGTAAATAACACATTGAAGAATGTGGGTTTTTAATCCACTCTGTTTTCCACTTCTGTTTTATGGGAGAGTTCATCCCTTTCACATTGACAATTATGATTATTTACTGTGCCTTCCTCTCCTTCCAATGTCCCTCCCATTTATATTTTCTCTCTCCTTTTCCCCTTTCTCTCCTCACTAGAGTTTTGCTTTTGACCACCACCTCTCTCAATCTGCCCTCCATCCTATCAACCCCCTCCCTTTTCTTTCCCCCTTCCTCCTTTACTTCCTATAGGGTAAATTAGATTTCTGTGACTAACTATGTTATTCCCTCTTTGAGCCAAATCTGATAATGGTAAGGTTCAAACAATGCTCATGTCCCTCCATTTTATTCTCTCTACTGTAATAGGTCTTTGTGCCTCTTCATGTGATGTAATTTTCCCTTTTCTTCTTCCTTATTTACTCTTCTCCCAGTACAATCCCTTTTCACTCCTTCATTAGATTACTTATCATCACATTAAGTTAACTTCTACCCACATCCTCTGTCTACGTATACTTCTTTGAAATGTTATAATGAAGACACAGTTTTCAAGAGTTATGAGTATATTCTTCCCCTGTAGGCATGTAAACGGTTTGCCCTTATTGAATGACATGTTGTTGTTGTTGTTTTTCCTGTTAATCTTCCTATGCCTCTCCTGAGTCTTGTATTTGAAGATCAAATTTTCTGTTGAGCTCTGGTCTTTTCATCAGGAAGGTTTGGAAGCCCCTGATTTAATTGAATGTTCAACTCCTTCCCTGAAAGATAATGCTCAGTTTCCTTGGCTAGTTGATCCTTGCTTATAATCCAAGCTCCCTTGCCTTATGGAATATCATATTCCAAGGCTTCTGATCTTTTAATGTAGAAACTGCAATGTGTAGCATAATCCTGATTGTGATTCCCTTGTATTTAAATTGTTTCCTTCTGGGTAATTGCAGTATTTCATCTTTGACCTGCTAATTTTGAAATTTGGCTACAATATTCCTTCGTATTTTCAATTTAGGTTCTCTTTCAGGAGGTGATCATTGGATTCTTTCAATGACTATTTAACCCTCTGGTTCTAGGATCTTAGGGCATTTTTTCTTGATGATTTCTTGAAAGATGTTATCCAGGCTCTTTCTTTGATCATGGTTTTCAGGTAGACCTATAATCTGTAAATTATCTCTCCTACATATATTTTCCAGATCAGATATTGTACCATACCTTATCTTGCCAGGTGATTTTTTCAGAGTCTTCTTAACACAATGGAAAAGGGTACGGTTCAATTTTCTGGTATAGCACTGGTAAACTGTCTAAGTTTTGCAGGCATACAATAATGAGGTCAGCAGAATGGCTGTGTGCTTGCTCCTAAGCTTTTTACCATGTTTTCAGTGATGTTGTCAGACACCTTCAACAAGGATGAAAATGGTATCAAGGTCAGCTACCACGCTGATGGTAAATTATTCAACTTGAAAAGGCTACAAGCTGAGAGGCAGAGCCAAGATGGCAGCTGGAAAACAGAGACTTGCTTAAACTCTCTCCCAAATCCCTCCAAACACCTGTAAAAATGGCTGTGAACAAATTCTAGAGCTATAGAACCCACGAAATAGCATAGGGAAACAAGTTTCCAGCCCAAGATTGAATGGTTGCTGGGAAGGGTCTATAACACCATGTTGGAAGCGAAGCCCAGCCCAGCATGGGCTGCGCCAGTATGGAGCAGACCAGGAATCAGGCAGAGCAGGCCTTCGTGCCATGAATCATCGAGCTGTAGCGGTTACCAGACTTTTCAATCCACAAACTCCAGACAATGGAGTAGGGTAGTCAGAAAACTGCTGGGTCTGGGTGAGAGAAGTGTCCTGAGGGCAAGGGAGGTGACATAGGGGCAGCAGCAGGAAGCTCCTGTGGCTACCTCCAGAGCTCCAGTGGCAGCTGCTTCTGGCCCCAGGCCAGGCCTGCCTGGTGAGAGGAATCAAGTGGCGAATCAGAGCAGGAGTGAAGAGATTGCTTTGCTGGCTCTGAAGCAGGGTTCACTTGCTTTGCCTTGCTTGGATCTGGGTCGCGGTCCTAGTTGGTGGTTTTTGGGGGAGGAGGAGCACTAGTATGGCAGAGATTGCGGTGACTGTGGAGTAGAAGGAGCTCTGAAAATAGCCGTGCAAGGCCTCTAAAGCTTGGGACAAAATACTCTCCTCTCTGAAGGCAGTCATACCCTTCTGGTAATTTTAGAATTTGACTACAATATTCCTTGGTATTTTCAATTAGGGATCTCTTTCAAGAGGTGATCAGTGGGTTGTTTCAATGACTAGTTGACTCTCTGGTTCTAGGACCTCAGGACGGTTTTCCTTCGTGATTTCTTGAAAGTTGCTGACTGGATCTTTTTTTGATCATGGCTTTCAGGTAGACCAATAATTTTTAAATGACCTCTCCTGGACTTATTTTCCAGGTCAGTTTTTTTTCCAATGAAGAATTTTATGTTTTCTTCTATTTTTTCATTCTTTTCATTTTGCTTGACTGATTCTTGAAATCTCATAGCATCATCAGCTTCTACATGCCCAGTTCTAATTTTTAATAAATTGTTTTCTTCAATCAGCTTTTTACCTCTTTTTTCATTTGGCCCATTTTACTTTTTAAGGAGATATTCTCTTCAGTAGGTTTTTGTGTCTCCTTTTAGATTTGGCCAATTCTACTTTTTAAGGACTTGTTTTCTTCAGTGTACTTTTTCCATTTTGTGAATTGTATTTTTTAAGGACTTATTTCCTACAATCAATTTTTGTCCTTCCTTTTCAAAGCTATTGATTTTCTCTTGCATATTTCTCGTTTCTTTTCCAAGTTTTTCTTCTGCCTCTCTTATTTGACTTATAAAAACTTTCTTCAGCTCTTCCAGGAAGGCTTTTTAGGCTTGAGCCCAGTTCATTTTTCCCTTTGAAGTTCTCGATGTAGGTATATTGATAATGTTGTCCTCTTCTCGATTTGTGTTTTGATCTGCCTTGTCCCTGTAGAAAGACTCTTTGGTCATCGTTGGTTTCTGCTTTTTGCTCATGATGTTTGGCTATTTCTTGGATTTTAAGGTTGAGCTTTCCTGCTGGAGCACTGAAGGCACTGACCCAAGTTTCTTGTGCTGGGGGTCAGGGACCTGATCACTGGCTTTGTGTTCTGGGGTCTCAGGTACTGGCAGCTAGAGACTGTAAGCACCCTATCTGGTGCTGAGCTGGGGTCAGTAACACTGAATCACTTGGTGTGTGTGTGGGGGGGGGTCTGGCCCCTGGGGGATGCCTCCTCACCTGGGCTGCTCTGAAGCACTTGACATTTGGCTGTGGGAGGATGCTTACCTGCCTGGAGTTGTGCTTCCAGAATTGTGCTGAAGCATGGGGACGTTTAGCTGCTGAAATCCATTGGTTCTCCTGATGTGACAAAGCAATCTGGGGGTTCTGGTATTGGTCCATGCCTCCTCCATCACCCTGAAGCTCAATATGTCCCATTGGTTTGCCAGGATAGGGCTTGCTGTTTGCTTTCTGGAATTCCTCAGTTCTGTATTACTCCCCTTCCACCACACTGAGATGAAACTTTCCCATTAATCCCCAGAGCTTCTTGGGCTAAAACACTGTTGCAGTCTGTCTTTCTGCTGGCTGTGCTGTTCCAGGGTTTCTCCTGGGGCAATGTTTTCTGGGTTTTTATTTTATTTTATTTGGATGTGTTTTGCTAATTGTTTTATAACCACAACAAACTAGTACAAAGGATGCCCTGTACAACAACACAATAAAGGCTTAAAGCTCGAGGTGTTCCATGGAAGATAGTTCAGTCTCTGGTATTTTGAATTCAGGCTGCAGTTCTTGTGATTTGGATGCTTCTCGGGGCAGGAGGCACAGCTCATGCTCTAACCAGAGTTGAAGAGGAGAATGGCGACCCGGCCCAGGTGGATGTGGATGAAGTGCTTTGTCTCGTGCCTCACGTAGCTACGCAGTTTCTCCCCACGATCCAGGACCATGGCGGGTTATACTTCTTGTCAAACTCCTTGCATATGGACTGTGATGTCCTTCTCTATGTTATACTTTTCCAGGGCCTAGGTGGCACACTGCACTGAGTCCTACTGCATCTCCGCCGACATGTCCCTATTTTTTATTATGGCCTTGACGTCACTCACGGTTACCGTGGGTCAGGGGAGCTGGCGGCTGCGACCCGTCCCAGGGGTAGGGGGTGGCGGTGCAGTCGCTTAGACTCTTTGTCCCACCCGTCACGTGCTTTCACTACCTAAGCCATTGTGCATCTCTATTTTCTGGGTTTTTAGAGGTCAATAAGGGTGAGTGAGAGCGACTTACTTCTTAATCTGCCGTCTTGGGTCCCAGAAGTGATGTAGCCTAAAAAAATTTTTAATGAGCTTACAGAAGATAAGGTGATATCACTACAATTTTATTCAATTACAATAGCATTCATTTTATCTACCTCTGAAAACTTCATAGAACATTTAGGACAAGTGAATAATAGCAGGATCATTGATCCAGGATCACTTCTTTTGAATGCTCTCGGGGAAAAAAAAAGAAGATAAGAATAAAAATCGTTGAAGGTACAGGAAGAACTTTAAGTGTATCTTCTCATTTGAGTCTCATGACAACCCTGTGAGACAAGGATTATGATTATTTCCATTTTACATAGGAGGACATTGAGTTTGAAAGAGATAAACAGTCACTGATCTACGGTTCCACAGTTAATGTCAAGATGAAATTTGAAGTAGAGATTCTATTGACTCCAAATGCAGCTGGGAGCAACGTGCTGGGAAATTTGCAAGAAGCGGCTCTAGAGGTGAGTGGTGGGAGATGATCATGGCCCCTTTGTAAGTTGAATCTGCCTTGTGACCATTTTCTTCATCATTTTCTTGTCTAGACAATCAACAAAACAAAACAAAAATCCTTCCCTGATATATGCATTTGCATGTTTCTGAAGTAGAAATGCTCGCATTGAAAATTTAATAATTGTCTTTCCAAAGTGCTTACAAGCTGAGTCCTGACCACTTCTTCCTAATAGTTTAAGCCTAGGTAGCTAGTGTGAAAAGTAAACTTCTCTGTTGAACATTTTCAAGTACTCAGGTATAGTAAAGATTTTAGTATTTGGAACTGGAGTTAGGAAGACGTGATTTTGAAACTCTGCATCCTCCTGTATTTGGCCGCTGAGTGACCATGGGCCAGCTATTTAAAATGTTTAGGCTTTATCCAAACCCATAAATGGGTACCATAATAGCTGTAGTATCTGCCTCAAGGGTTAAATGAGATAATTAATGTAAAGTTCTTTGAACATCTTAAATTTCTATGACATGTCAGGCGTGATTATCTTATCTTTACTATTAACAATAAGAAAATATCTAAAAACAATAATTGCAAAAATTGCAAGCCTCTCAGAGTTTAAAGGCATTTCAGTGACTTCTAGTTTAGTTCTTAGTGGAAAAAAATTCTAGGTTCCACGTCTCTAATACATGTTAATCCATTCAGTCTCAGTTTGAAGAACTACAGTGAAGAGAAACCATTGCCTTCTGAACAGAAAAGCGCCTAGGACTTTGCCCCACGATGAAGAATTCAGAGGGTGTTGATGTCTCCATCCCTGGAGAAGTGGGGTAGGACAAACCATTCCCTTTCCATCCATTCAATGATGGTGGCTTCTGTCACTGTGCTTACCCACCAGAGTCTTTCCTTCCCTAATTAAGGGCAGAAGTAATAGTAACTCCTTCTTTCTTTCCCCTCAGTAGTAGAAATGACAGCCAGGTAGAAACCCTGAAATGTATCAGAGTTGTTTCTCCTTTCTCCTAAGCTACAGCCCAAGTGATCCTTTCTGCCTTGACACCTGCTTAGCCTAGGTATAAATTTTGCTATTTATAGTTTCGTTCTTGAAATTAAAATTGGACAAAACCTTGTGAGTTATACCTTCCTTTTGACAATGGCACTTATTTCTCCTCAACTTTTGACATCATCCAGTATAAGTGTAATGAGATTTTTTTCAGTGCCACGAAGTGCTCACAGTTGGGATTCTACTCTAGGCCTTCAGTAGGAAATGGTACCATGTTATCAGTGGAGGGTCCTCTTTCCAGGTGGGCCTTATACTTCTTTGCAATAAAACTCTATGGTTCTCCTAACTGGGGCAATGGACCTTCACCTCCAATATCTGCGTCATCATCATTCTACCATAATTGATATTGAATCGCAAGCCAATTGTCTATAAAACAGCCATAGTCTGAGTCAGTGAGTTGTGACAGAGTCAGCAGATAATCTTAGTGGTTCGTGTACAAAAGAAGCATTTTTCTTGTTTACTCCCATAACTCATGAACAAAGTTTCCATATCAAATGAACTATAAAATACAAAATATAGTCCTTTAGTCAGTGAATCATTCAGGCAGCATTTACCATATACCTTCACTTTTGAAAAGGGATGGGGTTAAAGGAAGAAATAGAATAAATGGGGGACAGGATAGGTTGGAGGGAAAAATAGTTAGTCTTTCACAACATGGCTATTATGGAAATGTTTTGCATTACTACACATATATAGCCTATATTGAATTGTTTGCCTTCTCAATGAGTATGGATGGGGAAGGAAGAAGGGAGAGAATCTGGAACTCAAAATTTTAAAAACAAATATTAAAAATTCTTTTTATATGCAAATGAGAAATAAGATATACAGGCAATGGGGTATAGAAATCTATCTTGCCCTACAAGAAAGTAAAGGGGAATGGGTAAGTGGGGATAATAGAAGTGAGGGCAGCCTGGGGGAAAGGATAATCAGAATGCATGCCACCTTGGGGAAGGGGAGGAGAGAGATGTGGAGAAAATTTGGAACTCAAAATCTTGTGAAAATGAATGCTGGAAACTAAAAATAAATTAATTTTTAAAGAAGCTAAAAAAGAAATTAAAATGGTATCAAGGTATACTAATGCACTGATGGCAAATTATCTTGAAAGGGTTACAAGCCAAGACTAAAGTGGGGAAAGAATTGCTATGTGACTTTTTGTTTGCAGATAATTGTGCACTAAATGTAGCCTCTGAAGTGGAAATGCGGTAGGGTATGGATCAATTCTCTGATACTCGTGCTAATTTTGAACTGACAAGTAACACCAGGGAACAGAGGTTCTCCACCTGCCAGCATTATACTATCCATATATGGAACTATCAGTCACAGAAAATGGAGAGATTTTGAATGTTGTGGATAAATTCACTTGCCTTGGCAGTATACTTTCCAAGGTTGTACTCATAGATGATGAGGTCGATGCAAGCCTTTCCAGAACTAGCTCAGCATTTGGGAGGTTTCAAATGAATGTGTGAGAGAGCAGAGGCTAACTACCAAACTGAAGGTCTACATATCTGTTGTGCTAACCTATTTGTTTTATGCCTTTGAAACCTGGACGGTTTACCATTGTCATGCCAGGAAACTGAATCGCTTCCATATCAATTGTCTTAGGATGATTCTGAAGATCACCAGGCAGGATAAGTACCAGATGCTGAGGTCCTTCTTTGAATTACACTACCAGGTATTCAAACTCTGCTTCAGACAGTGCAACTCCAATGGGCTGGCCATGTTGTTTGAATGCCAAATGTATTGTTGCCTAAAAGACTATTTTATGGAGAACTCACACATGGCAAGCGTTCACATCACGGTCAGAAGAAGTGATACAAGGAGTCTCAAGGTATTTCTTAAGAACTTTGGAATTGACTATGTGACGTGGGAGACACTGGCACAGCACTGCCCAGCATGGTGTGCGCACATCAGAGAAGGTGCTGTGCTCTATGAGCAAAGCAGAATTGAAGTAGCTCAAAAGAAATGTGAGATGTGCAAAGTTAGAGAATCTACTCCAAATGTTCACACAGACTATTTGTGCCCAACCTGTGGTCAGGTATTTGGAGCGCATATTGGTCTGATGAGCCACAGTCAGAGGCATTGTAACTTGACTAATATAGTGATGTCATTTTGGTCCTCTTGAAGAGCAAAAGGCAACAACCAACTAAATTTATTTTTCTATATCTTTTTTCTAAGAAATTTTTCTTTACTTTGTTCTCCCTTATTTCTCTTCCAGTCTATTTTGAGTTTTATTTTTTTTTTTAACTTGAGGGCAATGACTTAATTTATTCCTTATTTATCCTCTATGTGTCCTTCATGGGAGTTAAGGCTTCTCAAGTATTAGGTTTGAGTTTCATTGAGCTTCTGCTGCTGCTATGTGGAGGCTGCTAGGTAAAAGGCTCTGATGGATAACTCTAATTGAGATGTTTCTTCAGTATTGATTTATAGAAGCTTTACATTCTCCAGGGTTCTGAGTTTAGATGTATCTCTAAGTATTCTACATTGGGTACATAAGTCTCTTGGTGGTGAAATCGGAGGGTTGAAAATATTTGAAGAAAAGGGTTGCTCTACTAACTTTCAGTTTAAATGACTTGATAAAAATTTAAGAACTATTTTTAATGTAGATACCACCATTTGAAATACTTCTAATCACCAGACTATATGAAATTAAAAACCTAATAAAACAAAACAATTTAGTGCAAGAACTCAAAATCATGGGGGTGGGTGGAGGAAGGGGTGCAGTGCATTTTATCGGTATTAAGCACTCTTCCTTTGGATCCGTCTTCCAGAGGTTTTTAATGAGCCCCAAGAAGACAAGGTGATATCACGACGTTTTTATTCAATTACAATAACAGTCATTTTGCCAATTTCTGGAAGACTTCATAGAACATTTAGGACAAGTGAATAACAGCAAGACTTTTGGTCCAGGATCATCTCTAAATGCCATGGAGGGGGAGGAATGTGAGAAGATAATGGTAATAATTTTTGAAGGTTTAGAATAAAAATTTTGCAAATATTTTCTCATTTGAGGCTGTTACTAATCCTATGAGAAAGGGGTTATGATTGTTTCCATTTTATATATGATGTAACTGAGTCTTAAAGATATAAAAAGTCACCCGTCTATGCCATACAGCTAGAGTTAAGATGAAATTCAAATTCAAATTTCTCTTGGCTCCAAACCCAGCTGAGAGCAACATGCTGAGACATTTGCAAGAAGTGGATCTGGGGGTCGGTGAGGGGAGATGTCCATGGCCGCCTTCCAAGTTGAATATGCCTTATGAATATTTTCTCCACCATGTTCTTGTCTAGTCAATGAACAAAACAAAGTAAAAATCATTCCCTGATTTGTGCAGTTGCGCATTTCTGAGAGAAATGCAACATTTGTCTATATCTTCTGTCTACATGCTTACAAGCTGACTCCTGACCACTTCTGCCTAATAGTAGCCTAGGTAGCTAGAATGAAAAGTAAACCTCCTCGTTGAACACAATTTCAAGTACTCAGATATATTAAAGTTTTAGTTTTGGGAGTTGGAGTTAGGAGGACTTGATTGGAAATTCTCCCTCCTCCCATACTGGGCCACTGTGTGACCGTGGGCCTGCCACTTAAGGTGTTTGAGCTTTTTCTAAATTGATAAAATCAGTACAGTAATAGCTATAATATCTATCTCTCAGGATTGCTGTGAGGCTCAAATGAGATAACAAATATCAACTTCTTAGAAAATCTTAAAGACCTGTATAAATGGCAGATATTTTACTGGAGCAGTTTGTCATTTCCTTCTCCAGCTTGTTTTTACAGATGTGGGAACTGAGGCAAACAGGGATAAGTGACTTGCCCAGGGTCACACAACTAGGAAATGTCTGAGGCCAGATTGGAACTCAGGCCTTCCTGATTCCAAGGCCTGGTGCTCTAACCATTGTACCACCTAGCTAATTCTTACTCCTCCCAACCTAGACATTAAAGTTCAAACCCTTTATCCTTACATTCAATATTTTCTGTTTCCTGGGTTCCTTCTTCCTCTCTTCAGTCTTCCTCTTACCTTCCTCCGCTCCCTAACACGAACTCTGCACTAGGTATAAAAATGTACTCTGCACACCTCAAATAAATCTAATTCCCTTCCTCTGATTCTTTGTTCATAAGATTCCCCCAATATTACCTACCCCTCCCTTTATTTCCATCTGTTAAAATCTGACCTATCAAGGACACTGCAAAATATAATTGCCCAAATTACAATAAAGTATTTGGTCTTTAACAATAAAATATATTTTTACGATCATTTTTATCTCTCATGTCCACTGCCCCCACTGAAAAATAAAAATAAAACTTGTGTAATAATTATCCATTGTCCAACTAAACAAATTCCTCCATTTACTGTGTCCAAAAATGCATCCATTTGAAATCCATCATCTCTCTAACAGGAGGTAAGTCGGTTGTTCCACCTTTGGTCCTCAGGATTTCTGAATAATTATCATCTTCACTGGAGTTCTAAAGCTGTCATTTGTTTTTATTTGTAACTATATCATTATTTTCATACTCTCCTCCTGGCTCTGCTCACTTCATTCTCCATCAATTCTTGCAAGTCTTCCCAGGGCTCAAAACATCCCTTTCATCATTTCTTATGGTGCAATAGTATCGATTGCATTCATATGTCATAATTTGTTAAGCTATCGCCCAGCATATAGACACCCCTTTAGCTGCCAATTCCTTCTAGTTCAAAAAATAGCAGTTATAAACATTTATATACATGTGCGTCCTTTGGTTTTCTTTCTTTGATCTCTTTGGGGTATGGCTACTAATGGTACGGCTGGAACAAAAGGCATGTGTGGCCTAGCAGCTTTTTAGTCATAGATGTAAATTGCTTTCCAGAATGACTCAACTAATTTCTATTGCTGTATTAATGTACCTATCTTCCCACAACTACGGCAACTTTTGAGCTACTAGGTGACATAATGGATAGAATACAGAGCCTGGAGTCAGGAATACTCATCTTCATGGGTTCAAATCTGGCCTCAGACACTCACTAGTTGTGAAGAGTCTGAAGTGACTGAAGAGCTGCAACATTTGTGGTTCTTCTTTTTTGTCATCTTTATTCATATGTTTGTTGACTTTCCACTATGAAGCAGGTCCTTGCCTCCTAGCACAGAGTGAAGGTAAATAGTAACTCTTTCTCTTTTTGGCAAGCAACCCTCAGCGTCTCCTCCCGGTATTTTTTTTTTCCTGATCAAAGGGGCCATCCTTTGGCCCACTTCTTGAAGAGGCCTATTCATTGAGTGGTCATTGCCTCACATAAAGTAAGCTTTAGAAAAGGCCTAAAAGGTCCAGCTTCTCCCATTGCATCCTGGGCCATCTCCAGTAGTCCTGATAAATATTTTGTCATTGGACCCAGATGGCTCTGGAGGAGAAAGTGAGGCTGTTGACCTTGCACAGCCTTCCCTCACTCAAATCAAAGTCAACTGCAAGTCATGTAATCATTTCTCTGATATCATGGTTTTCTTCGAGAATGAAGGACAAACATAACTAGTATGAAGCACACACTCAGGTGTATCTGATCCTCCTTTGGAGGATAGAGTGTCTCTTTCTCTGCTCTCCCATCACAACTCTTCTATGTATCTTTTGTGAGGACCCATCCTCATGAAAATGTTCCTGCTGGCCTTTAAGGAATTAAACCTTGATTTCCATATTTCATTTTTTTTCCTTCATTCCTTCCATTGTGGCTAGATTGTGGCTAGACTATGTGTTGCATGAATACAAAGTAGTCTGAGGAAGAATAGGCAACCCAGGGACAGATAATCTGTCACTCTTTTGCATCTTTTGACTCAAATGCCTTGAGTTGTGAACCTCTAGTCTCTACCCTTGTTTGGTTGGAGACCCTGGAATTTGGGGAAATTAGTAAACCCCACAAAGCAAAGCATTCCTGAGCCAGATTAACTCCAACACAACCATAGAACCACCGAATTTCATAGTTGGAAGGCACCTCAACAGCTTTTTGGTTTAATTCATATCCCCAAAAGAATCCCAGTTAAATCTACATGATAGTTAGGATATGTATCCAGTACATACTGGAAGACAGCCAAGCCATCAGCACCCACCTCTTCTCCAAGTAGCCCCACCCTCATTGTTAGGGTCCTTCCCCAACATCTATCAAATATGGCTCCTTTGCATCACCCTCCCCATGGCTCTGAGCAGCTTTGCCTTTTCTCTCTTGTTAGTTACCCTTGACATTCACCCCAACTCCAAGCAAAGGCCTTATGCCTGCTTTGATTCTCATTTTCCTCCCAATGTAGTTTACAAAAATGAACAAACCTTTTGTTGTACTTAACTTCCCTCACCAGATTCTTCTTATTGCGGGCTTCAGTTTTTCCCACATATCTTTTTGAAAGCACAGTGTTTTATTAATATTGTCTGTGCTATCTGGACCGGCTTCCGTATTCTGTATATTTCTTTATAAAATTCCAATAAATAGATAAACACTTACTATATACCACTTATTGACAGATACTGTACTAAGCACTGGAGAAGGCAAAATAAAATTGTCCCTGCCCTCAGGTAGCATGAAATCTAATGGGGGAGATACTATGCAAACAACTGTATTCAAAGTAAGCCATATGCAGGAGAAATAGAAAATTATTGAGAGGGAAGGCACTGGAATTGAGAAAGGTTAGGAAGGCTTCTTGTAGAAGGTATGATTTTAAACAGTGAGATTAAAGAAAGCAAGGGAGGTGAGTAGTCAGAGTGGAGGGGGGAGAGTCTTCCAGGCTTGGGGGATAGCCAGAGAAATGCCTAGAGGTGAAAGATGGAAAGTCTTGTTCATGGAAAAGTGAGGACACCATTTTCATTGGATTGAAAAGTCCTTTTTGAAGAATAAATTGTGAGACTAGAAAGATAGGAGAGGATTAGGTTTTGAAAGAGCTTTGAAATAGGAGAATTCCCTGTGCATCCACATCATTATTTTCAAAGAAATCCGATCTTTTCTCCTTCCAGGAACCATTTCCCTGTGTTCCTTCAAATTTCATTTTCAGACATCATTCATCCCTCCTGGGCTAACTTCCCTTGAAGTACTTTGGTCCATGGGATGATGCCATCTTTCCTCTGAAACTTTGAGATCTGCCTTCCAAAAATCCAAGGTACCTATCATAAAATGCCCTGAATTCTTGCTCTTTTTGATCAGAAATTCTTTGATGATGGGGTTAGCTCCCCACAAAGTTGCCATCATTTCTTCCACAGAAACCAATTCCTTTCTGTTAGCGAAAATTAGATCCAAAAGAGAATGTCACTTTATTGATTCCTTTGCCTGAGAAAGGATGAATGAGCAGAAGCAGAGCTCCAGGCAAGGACCGGTAGCTGAAGCTTCTCCATTACTTTTATGCTGCGCCTCTCTTAACCCTGTGGTTTATATCCCAATTGTTGCTGTCCAGTCCTTTCAAGAGTGTCTGACTCTTTTTGATGGTATTTGAGGTTTTCTTGGCAAAGACACCAGAATGTGTTGCCATTTCCTCCTTCAGTTTGTTTTACAGATAAGGAAACTAGGCAAACAGGGCTAAAGTAATATGCCCAGGGTCATGCAGCAAGCAAATATCTGAGGCCAGATTTGATCTCAGGTCTTCCTGACTCCAAGCCCTGTGCTCTACCTACTGCACCACTGAGCTGCCCCCAAAATGTTGTATCCCCAACTCTTCATCCATTTCATCATTCTATCTTTCCCTTTCACTTTAACTGATTATTCTCTGACTTCTTCTAGGCCTTGTGTGTTTCTGAATTGACCTCCACATTCCAGGGTTAGAATCATCACACTCTTTTAGTCTTTGAGCCTGAATTGTCGTGGACCTTTATGGAATCTCAGGGCAGAACTTGAGAGACTTTTGACCCCCAGAAAGTCCTGGTCTGTGTGCTAACAAGTCCTTCTGGTCAAGGTCAAGTGCATGCTGCTGTCTCAAACACTGGAAAAGGAAGAGAGAATTCCTCAGGTGACAGTGTTGCCTCACTCCTAAAAATCTTGGCTTGGTCCATGACAACCAGGTGACCTCTTGCTCTCTCTCAGCCATTTCCTTCCACCTTCTTTCCTCCATGGTGGTAAATAGACAGAAGAGCAGTTGGAAAATATCTGCCTTCTAGATAGTGGAAGCCACAAGTAGAACAATAATAGTAACTTGTATGCTGATTGCACTTGAAGAGTAGAAAAATGCTTGACATCTTAGAGCCTCTGACTAGCTTGAGGAGTGCTCCAGTCAACTAGGAGGTTGCAGAGTTGGAGCCTTTAGAGCCACAGAGGCACCCCTCCCCCATGAAATGTGTATATGACCACTGGTGCCTTACTGACCACACCCAGGGAACTCAGGATGATAGGCTGAGACTCAAGGAACGCTATCACTGCTGCTTCCATATTATAGGAAACTGAGCTTTGAGAACTACTCATCCATTTTTTGCCCTCTCTCTTTCTTCAGAGCTTCCTCTGCCTCACATTTTTTCTCCAGAGTGTAGCATGGATGTGAGGAAGAACACCCCCACTTACCTCCAAATAAGGGGCAGTTGATGGTGACTTGCAGAAGAGGCACATGTCAAAGGTAGACATGTCTTCACATGGTCTGGGAGAGAAGTTGCTGGGCCACGTTCCAGAACCCAAATTCTTGTGATGAGCAGGAGGGATTTGGAATTCACCGTGTATGATGCCACTGGAATCCAACCTTCTTTCTAGGGAAAGGAGACTTCCTGTGTAGCATTGACTTCAATTTGTCTATGTAATAATGAATGAAGGAATAAATGGAAAAGCATTTATTCAGATAATTATTTAATAATAGCAATATTATAAAGACAAACAATTCTGAAAGACTTAGAAACTGAGCGACACAATGACCAATCACAATTCCTGAGAACTAAATGAACATGCTGCCCACCATCTGAGAAAGAGGTGCAAGACTCAAGGTAAAGTATTAGACTTTTTGTAGCTGGCTAATGCAGGAATTTATTTTGCTTAGCTATACATGTCTGTAAGAGGAGTTTTGTTTTTCTTGCTTTCTAAATTGGGGGTTATGCTGAGGTGGGAGGGAGACAATGGAGATCTGAAAATAAAATAAAAATTTATTTAAAAATGGAAAGATTAATATGTTTCAGGAACTTGACAAAGCATCAGATATACAAACATTAAAATCAAGAGTCCTCTCCCTCAAGGAGCTTACACTATCATAGAGGAGAGAGTACATATAGGGGAATGTGATCAATGATGTGTGATATTCTCAAGGATGCTACAGAGATGGTGACTGGCATCATAGTGTAATTGATAGATATGTCTTTTCCAGGGAATCTAGGGTGCTAACGTTTATGAGAACCCTTTTCCCAAAATAGAGGCAGAGAGACGGTAAGGGAGAGAGGTGAACACAAGTGAAATTATGTCATGATGATGGTTGGGCTGGGCTGGATTAGGCATAGACCTGATTTGAGTTAATCCTGATGCTCATACCTTCTCCCATCAGCAGCCCAGGGCCCAAAGTTCAAGGTAGTTGGAACTCAGCATCTGAGGTTTAGGCTGAATTTATCATCACCATCGTCACATCGTCATCATTATCATCACTACCATCATCATCATATTATTGTTGAGATTATTCTTCAGATTAGGATCCTAAGGGTCACAGAGCTTAAAGGAGCTGCCCATGGTCACACAGGAAGTAGATTACAAAGTTGTATATCATGCCAAAGTCTTCTTGACCTCAAGTTTATGTTTAGAATCAGTGTTCAGTAGTCTTGCTGCTACTAAGAATGAAAGAACTTGGTACAGTTCTTTAGGGACTCTGGTGTGACTTCTTTCCCCCTAGAAAATGCCAGATGATCTTCAGAGGCACCCAAATGGCATATAGATGACTTACTCTGTGGCAGCATCTTATCAATGATGACACCCTCCGTGCAATATTTCTCATCTTGCTGTTCCACAGAATCAGGATCACTGAGTGGCCAAAGGGATAGAGCAACATGATTTTCATAACCAACATGGAAGCAGGCTTATTATTTTCCTTTGAGCTATTCCAGTAGTTGACAAGGAAACCAATGCAGTAATATAAAAAGAGGATGGGTAACGAAGACACAGCTTTCACAGCTCGAACATGGACTTCTGTGCTTGAGTCTCTAGAACATGTGGCATTGAGTTGCATCTGTCAGGTATGCCCCCAAAGGGAGAGAATGAATAGAGAGAAGGAGATGGTAGACACAGTAAAAGGAATAAGACTCAGAAGGCCAAAGAGAACTTCTAGTATGAGGAACATACTTTTACTCACTTGGACCTCCTGGGACACATTTCTCTCCTTTCCTCTACTAAAGAGGCTGCCATAGTAATAATACATTCTCTCCATCATTGTTAAACCTATGAAAAAATATATAATCAAGGGCCCCAAAGAAACATGAAGACCATCCTGTCAATTCTCCATTTTATCCAGAGGAAAAAGGGATTAGAGAAATTTGCAGTCTTCAGGAAGTAGAGAATGCTGAGGATAGTGGCGAACCAAATATTTGAACTGAGTCAGTATCAAGAAGATATCAATTATTCTTACTTGGGTGAGTGCATCAACAGAGATTATAATTAAATAGCTATTCCATGCTAATGTACACAACAGTCCTATTCTGGAAATGGCCTAGCTCACCAGGATGAGTTCACTTGATGGGAATTTCTTCCTCTTCACCCAGTCAATGCAATTCACCAGAACTATGAATCCACTTACCAGAATGCCCAATAGAAATTAACCAGTTGCCAAAGCCATAAAGATTTTCTCACCACAGTTACTAATATTTATGATACTTTTGATGCTGCTGCCATTGGATTAATTTCCAGGGAAAATGAGTATGGAATGATACGTGCTTCTGATAGTTGGTGATGGAATAGTTTCCTTCTCTGTTTTTAGTAATGTTTCTGTCTTGGGCAAGAAAACGTCTAGTCCCCTGTTAGAATTATCTTCATTAAGATAACTTCTGTGCCCTCCCATTAACTCAGTCACATTTGCCCAGCCAAGACACACTCTCTCTGTGCCATTTCTCTTTCCTCTTGACAGGTGATCATGGAAAGGATTATATTCTGCTGTTAAGATGCAAATAGGGAGAGGTCATCTTTCAATATTTTCTTCTTTGTGTCTCAGTCTATTTTGTATCCAAAGATGTGAGCTCTGTATGATGAAGCTCACCTAATGACATATAACATAGGAAATGTAACAATGCCCTAAATGCAGAGATTATGCTTCACTTCCATCATCTACCGCCATACTGAATATTGGTGTTACCACCCATTGTTTATAAAATCAAACTCATGATGGATATTTCTGGTAAGTCACATTCATGTTTGAAAATTATAAATGAATTGCAGTTTAATGGGCCACTAATCTGAGTAGCTCATACTGAAAAGAAATACCTTTCTTTCAGTTTTGATAAGTAAGAAAAGCAGCATATTATGTCAATTCTACTATAAAAACATAGCTTTAGCATCAGGAAGGAAAGCAGAAACTATTTGTCAACCACCATCTTGTTGAATTCTGTGCATGATACTTTTATACAGAAAAGATGATAATAATTCACATTTATCTAGTGTCTTATGTTCTCCAAAACACTTTTTTTGTAATAACCATTGGAGATGTGAATTCAAGGGCTATTTCTGCCTCTCTTCACAGATAAAGCAACAGGTTTAGGGAGGTGAGATGGCATGTCCAAGCGTCACAGAATCAAGGGTATGAACTACTATTTTGACCCAGGTGGATGCTGATAGACAGTGAACTATTAGAAGTAACTACCTATTTAAAAACCAACTGATTTTTTTATAAATGTAATATTTTGCGCCATTCCCTTAGTCAACTTTTCACTTTCTAAACCCACAGTGAGGTTTGAGTGGTTGGATGTTGAGTTCAAAAAAGGACTGCCTTTTCCCCATATCTTATCTTGCCAGATAATTTTCAAAATCATCCCAAGACAATTGAAATAGAAATGGTTCAATTTTATGGTGTGGAACTGGTGAACTGTCCAAGTTTCATAGGCAAACAATGATGAGGTCAGCACAATGGCTCTGTGCTTGCTCCCAAACTTTCTAGCGTGATTTTCAGTGCTGTTGTCTGACACCTTCAATAAGGATGAAAATGACATCAATGTCAGCTACTGCACCAATGATAAATTATTTAACTATAAAGGCTACAAGCCAAGACTAAAGTGATGAGAGAATTGGTGGGTGACTTTTTGTTTGCAGATAATTGTGCCCTCAATGCAGCCTATGAAACTGAAATGCAATAGAATATCTGATACTTGTGCTAATTTTGCCCTGACAATCAACATCAAGAAAAAAGAAGTTCTCTACCTGCCAGCACCATTCCATCCATAGGTGGAGCCCTTGGTCACAGAAAATGAAGAGATATTGAATGTTGTGGATAAGTTCACTTACTTTGGCAACAGACTTTCCAAAGTTAAACACATAGCTCATGAGGTTGATGCAAGCATTGCCAGAACTAGCCCAGTGTTTGGGAGGTTCTAAATAAAAGTGTGAGACAGAAAAGGGTGACTACCAAACTGAAGATCTGCAGAGCCATCATGCTGACCTCATTGGTGCATGCCTGTGGAACTTGGAAAGTTTACCAGTGCCATCATGAAAAATTGAACTGTTTCCATTTCAATTGTTTTGGGAAGATTTTGCAAATCACCTTGGAAGAGAAGATGTGGTATAATGAGGTCATTTCTTGAATTCCACTGCCTAACATCCAAACCCAACTTTGGGTTTAAGAAGTGAAAAGTTCATTAAAAGTAAAGTAAAAGCAAAGCTTAGAGAGATGCAAGACTCTTGGCTCAGTAAGAAGGCAGATGAAATTCAATTTTATGCTGATAGTAACTATCTAAAGTGTTTCTATACTTTGAAGTATATATATATATATATATATATATATATATATATATATATATATATATATATATATATATATAGGCCAAAGACCTATGGTCTATCTCAGCTACTCAGTGCTGATGGAGCCACATTGATTAGTGATGAGAACATTATCCTAGAGAAAAGGACTCATAGTTTTCTCAACAGACGATCATCAACCAATACTGAAGCCATTTACTTCAGTTTGAAATCAATCCCTCTCTAGTAGAAGTTCCAATGAAGAAGAGGTTTTGAATGCCATTAGGCTCCTTCTCTGTTACAAAGCACCTGGTTCTGATTCCATTCCAACTCAGATTTACAAGGCAGGAAGTCCATTGCTCATATAAAAGTTGACTGAAATTTTCTGGATTATAGGGCAAGAGGAGGTTATCCCCCAGCAGTTCAAGGATGCCTCCACTGTCCATCTCTACACAGGTAAAGGAAATAGATTGTCCTGGGATAATCACAGAGAGGTCTCTCTCAGTCATTGCTGGCAAGATTCTTACCAAAGCCCTCTTTAGTAATCCAATCCTTCACCTGGAAGGTGGTCATCTATCTAAGAACCCGTGTGGCCTCAGAAAGGGCCAAGGAATGGTCGATATGGTGTTTGCTATTGGACAACTCTAGGAGAAATGCTAAGAACAAAACAGAGGTCTGTACACAATGTTTATAAATCTGACCAAGGCCTTCTATATAGGCATTTGTGAGGGGTTATAGAAAATTATGTCAAAATTTGGCTGCCAGAGTAGAGGAATGTTGGTCCATGATTTTATGTTCACAGATGATTGTGCAGTCAATAATGCCTCTGAAGCTGAGATGCAACAAAGTATGAACCATTTCTCTGATGTTTGTGTTATTTTGGGCTAACAATTAAGAACAAGCAAATAGGTGCTCCAGCAGCTACCGCCACAACATCCATAGGTGCATTGCTTAATGAAAATGGAGAAGTTTTGAATGCTATAGATAAGTTCACTTACCTTCGTAGTATAATTTCCAGGAAAACACACATCGATAATGAAGTTGATGCACACCTTGCTGGAGCTAGCTCAATGGTCAGGAAGCTCCAAAGGAAAATGTGGGAGAGAATTATCTTACAGAAGGTCTACAGAGCCATTGTGCTGACCTCATTGTTGTATTCCTATGAAACCTGGACAGTCTACCAGCGCCATGCCAGGGAACTTAATCGCTTCCATTTGAATTGTCTTAGGAAGATTCTGAAGATCACCTGGCAGGATAAGGTAGCAGATGCTGAGGTCCATTTTTGAACTAAAGTGCCAAGCATTCAAATTCTGCTTAAGAGATCACAACTCCTATGGGCTGGCCATGTTGTTTGAATGCCAAACGTATTGTTGCCTAAACGACTGTTTTATGGAGAATTCACACAGGGCAAGCATTCACATGGTGGTCAGAAGAAGTGATACAAGGACACTCTCAGGGTCTCTCTTAAGAACTTTGAATTGATTCTGTGACATCAGAGACACTGGCACAGGATTGCCCAGCATGGCGTGCCCACATCAGAGAAGGTGCTGTGCTCTCTGACCAAAGCAGAATTGCAGTAGCTCAGAAGAAATGGAAGATGCACAAGTTTAGAGAATCCACCTCAAATGTTCACATGTGAACATTTCAAGGTCATATTGGTCTGATCAGCTACAGATAGAGGCACTGTAACTCAACTCAAATATAATGATGTCATTCTGGTCCTCTTCAGGAACACAGGACAACAACCAACTAATTTTATTATTTTTCTTTTTTCAATCTTTTTTTCCAAGAAATTTTTCTTTACTTTGTTCTCTCTTGTTTCTCTTCCAGTCTATTTTTGAGTTTTATTTTTTAACTTGAGGGCAATGATGTAATTTATTCCTTATTTATCCTCTCTGTTTCCTTCATGGGATTTAAGGCTTCTCAAATATTAGGTTTGAGTTTGAGCTTCTGCTGCTCATTCAGTTAGAGGCTGGTAGGTAAGAAGCCCTGATGGAGAGCTCTAATTAAGATATTTCTTCAGTATTAATTTACAGAAGCTTTACATTCTCAAGGATTCTGAGTTTTGTAATTGTATCTCAAAATACTCTACATCGGGTACATAATTTGGTTGGTAGTAAGATTGGAGCATTGAAATCATTTGAAGAAAGTGGTTGATCTACAAAGTTTTGGTTTAAATGGATTCATAAAAATTTAGTAACTCTTTAAAAATAGATACCACCATTTAAAATATCATTATACACAGGCTATATGAAATGAAAATGTTATAAACCACAAAAATGAGTTGAAGAATTCAAAATCATGGGGGTCAAGGTGGAGGGGAAATGCAGTCCATGAAATCTGCATCAAGCTGCTATATTGGCTTTGTCTTAAAGAGGGTTTTTTTTGGAAGGGAGATGGCAGGGCAATTGGGGTTAAATGGTTTGCTCAAGGTCACACAGCTAGTAAGTGTGTCAAGTGTCTGAGGTCAGATTTGAATTGAGGTCCTCCTCACTCTAAGGCTGGTGCTCTACTCATTGCACCACCTAGCTACCCCTTAAAAAGGTTTTTAATGAGCCTCCAGAAGATGTGCTGATATCACCACACTTTTACTCAGTTACAAAAACAGTCATTTTATTCACCTCTGCAAAACTTCATAGAACATTTAGGACAAGTGAATAACAGCAGGATCATTGGTCCATGATCACTTCCCTTTGAATGGAATAGAAAAAAAAAACATGAGAAGATAATGATAATTATTGTTGAAGGTTTAGAAAGAACTTTGCACATAGTTTCTTTTTTTTCCATTTGAGGCTCATACCAACCCTGTGACACAGGGATTATGATCATCTCCATTTTATATATGATGACATTGAATCTCAAAGACATAACAAGTCACTGGCCTATGTCATATAGCAAGTGTTAAGATGAAATTTGAACTCAAGTTTTGATGGGCTCCAAATTCAGCTGTGAGGAATGTGCTGGGACATTTGTGATAAGTGGATCTAGGGGTGGGTGGGGAGAGATGCTCATGGCCCCCTCGCAAGTTGACTGTGTCTCATGAATATTTTCTCCATCACTTTCTTGTCTGGACAATCAACAAAACAAAATAAAAATCATTACCGAATTTGTCCATTTACAGATTTCTGAGGTAGAAATGCTCACGTGGTAAATGTAATAACTATCTCTCCAAAACGCATACAAGCTGACTCCTGATCACTTCTACCTAATAGTTTAGGCTAGGTAGCTAGTGTGAAAAGTAAAGCTCCCTGTTGAACACAGTTTCAGGTACTCACATATACTAAAATTTTAGTGTTTGGAATTGGAGTTGGGAGGACTTGATTTGAAATTCTGCCTCCTCCCATATTTGGCCTCTGTGTGACCATGGGCTAGCCACTTAAAATGTCTAGGCTTTGTCCAAATCTGTAATATCTACAATAATAACTATAGTACCTGTCTCTCAGGGTTGTTGTGAGGCTTAACTGAGGTAATGAATATCAAGTTTTCTGAAAATCTTAAAGATCTATATAAATGACAGATATTTTACTGGAACAGAATGCCATTTCCTTCTCCAGCTCATTTTACAGATGAGGAAATCCAGGCAAACAGGGTGAAAGGATTTGCCCAATGTCACATAGCTAGGAAGTGTCTGAGGCTAGATTTGAACTCAAGTCTTCCTAACTCCAAGGCCTGGTGCTCTATCCACTGCTACTCCTAACTCCTCCCAACCTACACAATAAAGTTCATACCTTTTACCTCGCATTCAATGTTTTCTTTTTTTTTCTTTATTTTTGACATGTTTGGTTTTCAGCTATGATTTTCACAGGCGTTTGAATTACAAATTTTCTCCCCATTTCCTCCCCTCCCCCCACTCCAAGATGGCGTACATTCTGGTTGCCCTGTTCCCCAGTCTGCCCTCCCCTCCGTCGCCCCATTCCCTTCC
>CM053627.1:2319338-2330040 GCA_028646595.1 Phalanger gymnotis | reverse complement strand
TGGTACATGCCACAACTCGATATTTCGGGGTGCCTGGGTACTTTCCGCTCGTCTCCTGGTCTGGTAGGTCCGCGTCTGGTCTGTTCGCGCCGTGCGCGCTGCGCTCAGCTCCGCTCCCCTCGGCTGGGGGCTGGGAGGTCCGTGTGGGACCGACCTTACCGAGGGACCATCCAGGCTGTCCTGCGGTGGAGCCCTGCTTCCCTCTGCCACTTTGTGGGTTCTGCAGCTCTAAAATTGGTTCAGAGCCATTGTTTTATAGGTTTTTAGAGGAACTTGGTGGGGAGCTCACGCCAGTCACTGCTTCCCAGCCGCCATCTTCTGTATCAATATTCTTTAGGGAAATTGGTCTATAATTTTCTTTCTCTGTTTTGAATCTACCTGGTTTGGGTATTAGTACCATATTTGTATCATAAAATGAATTTGGTAGGACTCCTTCACCTATTTTCCCAAATGGTCTACAAAGTATAGGAATTAATGTTAGAATTCACATGTAAAACTGTCTGGCCCTGGAGATTTTTTCCTAGGGAGTTCATTGATGGCTTGCTCAATTTCTTTTTCTGAGATGGGGTTATTTAGAAATTTTACCTTCTTTTATGTTAACTTGGGCAATTTATGTTTTTGTAGATATTCATCCATATCTCTAAGGTTGTCAAATTTATGGGCATATAATTGGGCAAAATAATTCCTACCTATCATTTTAATTTCCCCTTCATTAGAGGTGAACTCACCCTTTTCATTTTTTATACAGATAATTTGATTTTCTTCTTTCTTTTTTTTTAATCAAATTGACCAAAGGTTTATCAATTTTATTGTTTTTTCATCAAAGCAGCTATTTGTTTTATTTATTAATTCAATAGTTTTCTTGATTTCAATTTTATTAATTTCTCCTTTGATCTTCAGTATTTCTAATTTGGCATTTAATTGTGGATTTTCAATTTGTTATTTTCTAGCTTTTTCAGTTGTATGTCCAAATCATTGATCTCCTTTTCCTCTATTTTATTCATGTAAGCATTTAGATATCTAAAACTTCCCCTAAGAACTGCTTTTGCTGCATCCCATCAGTTTTGGTATATTGTTTCATTTTTGTCATTATCTTGAATGAAGTTATTAATTGTTTCTCTGATTTGTTCTTTGGCCCACACATTCTTTAGAATTAGATTATTTAGTTTCTAATTAATTTTTAGCTTATTTTTCCATGGTTCTTTGTTACAAATAATTCTTATGGCATCATGATCTGAAAAGTATGCTTTGACTACCTCTGCCTTTCTTCACTGGATTGTGAGGTTTTTATGCCCTAGTACATGGTCAATTTTTGAGTATGTGCCATGTACCGCTGAGAGGAAAGTATATTCCTTTTTATCCCCATTTAGTTTTCTCCAGAGGTCTACCATATCTGCCTTTTGTAAAATTCTGTTCACTTCTTTAACTTACTTCTTATTTATTTTGAGGTTAGATTTATCGAGTTCAGAAAGGGGAAGGTTGAGGTCTCCCAATATTACACTTTTGCTGTCTATTTCTTCCAGTAACTCCCCTAACCTCTCCTCTAACGATTTGCATGCCATACCGCTTGGTGCATAAATGTTAAACAATGATATTGCTTCATTGTTTATGGTGCCTTTTAGCAGGAGGTTGTTTCCTTCCTTATCTCTTTTAATTAAATCTATCTTTACTCTTGCTTTATCTGAGATTAGGATTGCTACACCTGCTTTTTTTTTACTTTAGCTGAGGCACAATATATTTTACTCCAGCCTTTTACCTTTACCAAGTGTGTATCCCCTGTTTCAAATGTGTTTCTTGTAAACAGCATATTGTGGTTTTTAATCCATTCTGCTATCTGCTTCCGTTTTATGGGAGAGTTCATCCCATTCACATTCACAGTTATGATTTCTATTTGTGTCTTTTTCTCCATCTTATTTCCCCCTGTTTATGCTTGTATTTCTCCCTTCCCCTTCCACTCCTCAACAAATTTTGCTTTTGACTGCCGCCTTCCTCAGTTTACCTTCCCTCTTTATTCTCCTCCCTTGTCTTACCGTTTCCCACTTGCTACTTCTCCCCTCCCTTCTGACCACCCCCTCCCTTTTTTCCCCTTTCCCCTCCTTCTTCCTGTAGGACAAGTTAGATTTCTATATTTATCTTGGTATGTTATTCCCTTCTTGAACCAGATCAGATGATAGTAAAGATCAAATACTGCTCTTCTCCCTCCCTTCTTTCCCTCTAGTAAAATTTGTTTTTGTGCCTTTTCATTTGGTGTAATTTACCCTTTTCTACTACCTCCTTACCTCCTCTCTCAAAGCCCCCCCTTTATATCTCTTAATTATGTTTTTTATTCTTGTATCAGTTATTTTATACAGACATTCACAGTCTATGTGTATCCTTTTCAATTGTCATAGTAGCTGTACTATTCTCAAGATGGACATACATATGTGTATATATATATATGTAAAACATACATAAGATGAAGTATTTCTATATAAAGATGCAAATAATTTGCCCTTATTGATTAATAAGGTTTGTGGGGATTTTTCCCCCTGTTTACCTTTTTATGTCTCTCTCGAGTTTTGTATTTGGAAATCAAATTTTCCATGGAGTTCTGGCCTTTTCATCAGGAAGGTCTGGAATTCCCTTCTTTCTTTGAATGTCTATCTCTTTCCCTGAAAAATTATGCTTAAATTTGCTGGGTAGTTGATCCTTGGTTGTAGTCCCAGCTCCTTTGCCCTTCGGAATATCATATTCCAGTTTCTCCTGTCTTTTAAAGTGGAAGCTGAAAGATCCTGCGTGATCCTGACTCTAGTTCCATGATATTTGAATTGTTTCTTTTTGGCTGCTTGCAGTATTTTCTCCTTGATTTTGTAATTCTGAAATTTGGCTATAATATTTCTTGGAGTTTTCATTTTGGGATCTCTTTCAGGGGGTGATCGGTGAATTCTCTCAATGAGTATTTTGCCCTCTGGTTCTAGGATTTCTGGACAGTTGTCTTTGATAATTTCTTCGAAGATACTGTCAAGGCTCTTTTTCTCAACATGCATTTCTGGTAGACCAATAACTCTTAAATTGTCTCTCCTGGATCTATTTTCCAGGTCAGTTGTTTTCCACATCAGATATTTCACATTTTTTTTTCTATTTTTTTCATTCTCTACATTTTGTTTTACTACTTCTTGATGCCTCATAGGGTCAGTAGCTTCCACTTGCTCAACTCTAATTTTTAATGAGTTAGTCTTCATTTCGTTTTTCAGTCTCCTTTTCCAACTGGTTGATTTTACCTCTCCGGGTGTCTTTCTCTATTTAGATTCTGAATCTCCATAGCTGTTTCACCAATCTTATTCTTTAGGGACTTGATTTTTTTCAGTGGATTTGTTTTCCATTTTTTTTCCATTTTTTCCATTTTTTCTTTTACCTCCTTAATTTGGTTCTTAAAATCCTCCTTTAGCTCTTCCAGTAATGCTTTTTGGGGCTGGAGACCAGTTCACATTACCTTTTGAGGTATCAGATGTGGAAATAGTGTCATGGTTATCCTCTTCCAAATTGGTATTTTGATTCTGCCTCTCTCCATAAAAAGAATCAATGGTCCTCGGTTTTTTTGTGTTCTTCATGTTGGTTAGCCTTTTCTTGGCTTTACAATAAATTTCTGCTTTTGGGGCTCTGGGCTCTTTGTCCTAGCTTTCTTATTCTGGGGATTGTGAGTCTCATTGTTGGCTTTGTAAATTATAGCCTTCAGTTTCCTGAGGTGTGGGGGAGGGAGTCTGGCTGCCCAAAATCTCCTCTTCCCCTGGGGTTGTTCTCCAGTACTGTTGCTCTTTAACAATGGTCTCAGCTCTTTGTTGTTTGAGCTGGGTGTCTGGCACTTCCCCTGGGGGAGCAAGAGTATGTCTGGGCTCCTGGTGTTGACCCCTGCTGGCTCTGCCCCTCTGGGACTCAGCTACTCCCACTACTTGGCCACTGAAGCCCCACTTCTATTTCCTATATTCCAGACTTTTTGTTTTTTGTTTTTTCTTCCCCCCCCCCCCGCCCCGGGGAGTTCTCTGGGTGGGGAGGGGAGGGATTTGAGCCATTTACTTGGCCATTTTGTCTCCCGGAAGTTCAAGAAGCATCCTTTGGGCTGCAAGCCTCAGGAGTTAGTATCTCACGGTTGGTGGCACTGCACTGCCTCTGGTTGCTTTCACGGAGTGCCGTCCTGTGTTGGGAGGCCCGGGATCTCTGCTGGTTTTGGGCACCTGGCTTTCTCCCAGCCTGTCTCCCACATGGGTTTCCCGGCCAGCCGCTTCTGCTTTGGTCCTGTCTGGAGCAGCTCCGCATGCTGAGTGCTCTCCTAGCCCACAGATTCATTCCTTCGGCCTTTCAAACTCTCCTGTCTGGGAAATTTGCCCCACTGTGACTTCTTGCAGTTTCTAACTCTCTCAAATCTGCTCAAATTCACTTTTTTATAGGAATCTGACAGAGCTTGTGAGAGAGCTGTGGTAAGATGCTGTTTTCATGCGGCTATCTTGATTCTGCCCCCTACAAGGTGTGTTTTAAGAAAGCAAGGGAGGTGAATAGTCAGAGTGGAGAAGGGTGAGTCTTCCAGGCATGGGGGACAGCCAGAGAAAATGCCCAGAGGTGGGCGATGGAAGATCTTGTTCCTGGAAAAGCCAGGAGGTCAGTGTCATTGGATTGGAAGGGCCTTTTTGAGGAATAAGTTATAAGACTGGAAAAGTAGGAGGGGGCTAAGCTATGAAAGGGCTCTGAAATAAGAGAATTCCCTGTGCATCCACATCATTCTTTCCAACTGTTTCCCTTTATTTCTTCAAAATTTCATTCTTGAGCACCACTCATCCCTCTTGAGTTAACTTCCTTGAAATATTTGAGTCCACGGGACTATCTTTCCTCTGAACCTTTGAAATCTGCCCTCCAAAAATTTGGGTTGTCTATCAAAATGTGCCTGAGTTTCTTGTCATTCTCCATCACAAAGTCTAAGATGGAGGGTTCGCTTTCCCACAAAATTTCCATCAATTCTACTCCAGAAGACAATTCTTCTCTGTTAGTGAGAATTAGATCCTGAAGAGAATGTCACTTTTTGGTTCTTCTGTCTATTAAAGCATGAAATTAGCCTAAGGAGACCTCCAGGCAACATTTGGTTATTGAAGTTTCTCCATCACTAGTATTTTGTTCTTCTCTCAAGCTGGTGATTTGTATCCGAGTTGTTGTTGTTGTGGCTGTTCAGTCGTTTCAATCATTTGTGACACATTCGGACCCCATTTAGGGTTTTCTTGGCAAACACATTAGAGTTTTTTGACATTTCCTTCTCCAGCTCATTTTAAAGATAAGGAAACTGAGGTTAATAGGGCTATGTTACTTGCCAAGAATTATAAAGTCAGTGTCTGAGGCCCAGACTTAACCTCAGGCATTCCTGTCTCCAGGCCCAGTGCTCTACCTACTGCACCACTTTGCTGTCCCCCAAAATGTTAAATCTCAAAGTATTCATTATTTCATCTTTCCATCTTTTCCATTTCATTTTCAACAGATTATTCTCTGACTTCCTCTAGGCCTTCTAGGTTTCTGAATTGACCTCCACATTCCAGGATTAGGATCACCACACTCACTCTTGAGCTCTGGATTTTATTGGCCCTCTCTGGAATGTCTGGACAGATTTAGAGGGACTTTTGACCCACAGAGTGTCCTGGTCTGAGTGCTACCAAGTCTCTCAGGTCAAGGTCAAGTGCATGCTATTGTCTCAAACTCTGGAAGAGGAAGAGGAAGAGAAAATTCTTCAATGACAGGGTTGCCTCACTTCTAAAAACTGAGCTTTGTTCAGGACACCTGGAAGACCTCTTATTCTCTTTCAGCCCTTTTCTTCCACCTTCTTTCTTCCTTGGTGCCTAAAAAGCACAGAAGAGCAGTGGGAAACTGTCTCAGTTCTAGACAGTGGAAGCCACACATAGAACAATAATAGTAACTTGAATGCCAATTGCACATCCTGAGGAGGTGAGAAAGGCTTGACTTCTGGGAGCCTCTGACCAGCTTGATGTGTGCTCCAGTGACCTGGATGAGGTTGCATAGTTGGGGCCCTTTAGAGCCATTCAAGGAACCCCTCCCACATGAAATGTATGTATGACCACTCATGCCTTACTGACCACATCCAGGGAAATCAAGAGGATAGTCTGAGACTCGAGGGGTCAGTCTCCCATTAGGGAACACTAACATTGCTGCTTCTATATTATATGAAAGTGAGCTTTGAGAGCTACCCATGCATTTGTTGCCTTCTCTTCTTCTTCAGAGATTCCTCTGCCTCACTTCTTTTCTCCAGAATGTAGCATGGATGTGAGAAAGAAAGCTCCCCACCTTACATATGTTGCAGTTTACGTGGTTCAGGGCATCCTTCAAGGACTGAAGTACTGGACAAGGTTTCCTGGAATGAATTCATGGACTCAAGCATTCTTTAAGTCAAGATAGGAAAGATTTATTGTAATGGCAATATTGTGGGCAGAGCTCCCAAAGAACTTGCTATTTAACAGGAATGATGCTAAAGCTTATATAGGAAAAGTATTGTATTTTTGGAGGATATGCTAATTAGGTGATAACTTACAACCTTGGTCACAGGTGCCATTTACTACTGAAAAACAGGGGAAGTGTTTTCTCAGGGGTGTACTTTTGATCTATTATGTCTGTAGCAAGATAGCTTGACTTCTAGATTGACTATGATAACTTTGAGAATCAATATATGATAATTCTATGGTTGCAAGACAGTCTTGTTGTTACAAGTTAATTTCTTCAAAGGTCAGCTTGTTCTTGTAACAGGGAGAGATAATTTGTCTTACTGGGGCCAACTGATGAGCTATTACCAGGCATAGCATTCTTGGGTTGGGGAGAAAGCCATCAGGGATAGCATTTTGAAGCTAGGGAGAAATGTGATCTTGAAACTGGGGTAAAAGTACAAGCACCCAAGCACATCAACATCCCCACCTAATCATGCCCCACATAAGGGACAGTTGATGGCGACTTGGAGCAGAGACACATGTCAAAGGCAGACATGCCTTCACATGGTCTGGGAGAGAAGTTCATGGGCCATGTCCTAGAACCCAAACTCTTGTGATGGGCAGGAAGGATTTGGAATTCACTATATATGATGCTTCTGGAATCCAAACTTCTTTCTAGGGAAGGGAGACTTCTTGAGTAGAATCGACTTCAAAGTTGCCTTGAAAGTAATAATGAATGAAGGAATGGGTGGACAAGCATATATTCGGAGTATTCTTTAATAATAGCAATATTATAAGCAATATTAAATAACAACTCTGAAAGACTTCCAAACTATGAGCAACATAAAGACCAACTGCAATTCCTGAGAACTGAGTAAATATGTTGCCTACCATCTAAGAAAGAAGTGAAGGACTCAGGGCACAGAATTAGACATATTTTGGCATGTGGCTAACATAAGAATTTATTTTGCTTACCTATAGATGTTTTAATAGAAATTTTGTTTTTCTTGATTTCTTATTTATGGGGCATGGTGAGGTGGGAAGGAGGCAATATAGATCTGAAAATAAAATGAAACTTCATTTAAAAATGGAAAGAGTAGTCAGCTATATAAACATCAGAATCAAGACAGCCCTTACCCTCAAGGAGATTACTTTATAAAGGGGGAGAGAATATATATGGGGAGGGCCACCAGGAAATGTGTTTTTGTCAAGGAAGCTAGAGGGACGGCAACTGGCATTATGGGTAATTGACCGAAATGTCCTTTTCAGGAATGCTAGAGTGCTAATGCTGATTAGATCACTGTTGCTGAACAAAGGGCGGAGAGAGCGTAAGCGTGACAGGGGCACACATGCAGAAGTGTGGCCTGATGATGGCTGGGTGTGCTGGACCTGATTTGCACTAGTACTGACGCTCATTCCTTTGCCAATCAGTAGCACTGGGCCCAAAGTTTGAGTTGGAACTGATTGTCTGAGGGTTAGGCTGGATTTATCATCATCACCATCATCAGCAGCGACATATTGTCACTGTTCCTCTGGGGAGGATTCTAAAGTTCACAGACCTTAATTGAGCTACCTGTGTTCACACAGGTAGTAAGTGACAATGTTCAGTATGGGACCTAAGTCTTCCTGAATCCAAGTCTATGTTTTGAATCAGAGTTCAATGATCTTGCTACTACCAAGAGCAAAAGACCTAGGTAAAATTCATTAGGGACTCCATGCTGACTTCTTTCTTCCTAGAAAATGCTGCATGATCCTCAGAGGTAACCAAAGGGCTTGTAAAGGACTTCCTTTCTGGCAGCACCTTATCAGATAAGACACCCTCAGGGCAGCCTTTCTCAGCTTGCTGTTCCATGGAATCAGGATCATTGAGTAGCCAAAGGGATAGAGCAACACGACTGATATACTCAACATGGAGGCCAGCTTACTCTTTTCCTCTGTCAAGAAGTTGACAGAGAAACCTATATAGTACAGCAGAAAGAGAACGAGGAAGGAAGACACAGCTTTCATAGCTTTAATATGGACTTCTGTGCTAGGGTCTCTGGAACCTGTGCCATTGAGTTGCATCTGCCGGGTATGCCTCCACAGTGAAAGGAAGAGTAGAGAGAAGGAGATGGTACACATGGTAAATGGAATAAGACACATTAGGCCAAAGAGAACCTGGAAAATGATGAATGTGCTTTTACTCATTTGGACCTCCTGAGACACATTCCTTTCCCCTCCTCTACTTAAGAAGTTGCTAGTGTAATAATAATACATTCTCTCCATGATTGGAATGCTAGCAGAAAAAGAGATAATCAAGGGCCCCCAAAGGAGCATGCAGATCTTCCTGTCAATTCTATATTTCATCCAGAGAAAGAGGGGATTGGAGAAGTTGGTGATCTTCAGGAAGTAGAAGATGCTGAGGATAGTGACAAACCAAATATTTGAATTGTGACTCAGTACCAAGAAGACATCAATTATTCTTATGTTGATGGTTACATCAATAGAGATTACAATTAAATATCTTTTCCATGTTATTGTAGATGACAGTGCAATTCCGGAGGTAGCCAAGCTGACCAGGATGAGATCACTTGGTGGCAGTGTCTTCCTATTGACCCAGTCAAGGCCATTCACCAGAACTATGAATCCATTCACCAGAATGCCCAATAGAATTTCACTAGTTGCCAGAGCCATAAAGATTTTCTCCCCACTGCTTAGCATGTCGGCAGAAAGGAGATCCCTTAGGAAGTTACCAATATTTGTAATACTTTTGAGGCTATTGCCATTGGATTAATTTCCAGGCAAAATGAGTATGGAATGAAATGCCCTTCTGATACTTGGTCTCTGTCTTTATAAAGTAGGCAAGAAAATGTCTAGTCCTCTGTTAGAATATCTTCATTAAGATATCATCTATTCCTTCCCAACAGCTCAGTTAAATCTTCCCAGCCAAGACATTCTCTCTCTGTGGCATTTCTACTTCCTATTGACAGGTGTTCATGGTAAAGATTAGAGTCCTATGTTAAGATGCAAATAGGGGGAGGTCACCTTTCAATATTTCCCTTTTTGTGTCTCAGCCTATTTTGTATGCAAATCTATGAGCTGCACATGATGAATCTCACTCAGTGGTATATACCATGGGAAATGTAAGAAAGCACTAAATGTAGACATTATGCTTCACCTCCATCATTTCCCACCATATTGAATATTGATTTTTATCACCACTCATTTATAAAATGAAAGTCATGTATGGTATTTCTGGTAAGTCACTTTTAGGTTTGAAAATTATACATTAATTACAGTATAGTGGGCCATTGATCTATGTAGTTCACCCTCAAAAAAAATACCTTTCTTTCAGTTTTCATGGTAACTCAGGCGAAGCAATACACCCTGCCAATTATACTATAACTATACAGCCTGCATCCAGCAGGAAAGCAGGAATTATTTGTCAACTATCATCTTTTTGTTGAGTTCTGCATAAAATAATCTTATAGAGAAAAGATGATAATAATTCACATGTATCTAATATCTTACGTTTTTCTAAGTACTTTCTTTGTAGTAACCTTTGGAAGCGTGAATTCAAGGGCTACTTTTGTCCCTTTCTTTAGAGATGATGGGATAGTTTCATACAGGTGAGATGACATGTCTAAACACCACAGAATCGAGTCTGAACTATAATATTAATCGAGGTGTATGTGGATGAATAGAAGGAATCACCTACTTAAGAACCAATTGATTTATTATAAACATAATATTAGGCAACTTTCCCTTTATCAACTTTCCACTTCCTAAACCCACAGTTGGGCTTGAATGTTTGCCAGTCGAGCTCAAGAAAGACCTCATTGGCCCATACCTTAACTTGCCAGGTGATTTTTCAGAATCCTCCTAGGACAACTGAAAAGGGAACAGGTCAATTTCCTGGCATAGCACTGGTAAACTGTCTAAGTTTCACAGGCATACAAAAGTGAAGTCAGCACAATTGCTGCATGCCTGCTCCCAAGCTTTTTAGCATGTTTTCAGTGATATTGTCAAACACCTTAAACAAAGCTGCTGCAATGATTGTAAATTACCTAACTTGAAAAGGCTACAAGCCAAGAAAATAAAGTAGAGAGAGAATTGGGAGTGACTCAATGCAGTGTCTGAGGCTGAAATGCAATTATTACGGATCAGTCCTCTGACATTTGTGATAATTTTGCCCTGACAACTAACCCCAAGAAAACAGGTTTCCCACCAGCTAACATTACACCATCCACATGTGGATCCATCACTTATAAGAA
>CM053627.1:2311222-2319238 GCA_028646595.1 Phalanger gymnotis | reverse complement strand
GCTGTATATTTTGGTATTCTTTGTCACCAAAGAAGGATTCCAGAGTTTGAGACTGAATCTGGGTGCGTTTTCACTGCCTGGCCATGTTCCCAGCCAACTTACTTGACCCTTGAGTTTTTCAGTGGGGTATGACTGCTGGTAGACTAAAGAGTTCTATGTTCCAAGCCTGGGGGGAAGCGCCAGCTCTGCCACACCAGCATTCCTCCTTCCCCAAGAACCCCCTACCCGGACTGGGCTTAAATCTTCAGCAGGCTCTTCACTCCTGCTGTGATCAGCCACTTAATTACTCCCACCAGGTGGGCCTGGGGCCAGAAGCAACTGCAGCTGTAGTTCTGTAGCTGCCCCACCTCTGCTGCCCCAGGGGCAGTAGCTGAAGTGCAAACTTCCTGTCCCCGCAGCTTTTCGCACTAACTTTCTCTGTTGTCTTTGCTGTTTGTGAGTTGAGAGGTCTGGTAAATGCCACAGCTCACTAATTCAAAGTGCTAGGTCACACTCCGCCCAGCTTCTGGTCTGGTCGGTCCATGGTCTGGTCGGTCCGCGCTGCCCACACTGGGCTCTGCTAGGCTCAGCTCCGCTCCCTTGAGCTCCCAGCTCCGTGCCTTACCCAGAGACCATCCAGGCTGTCCTGGGCTGGAGCCCTGCTTCCCTCTGCCACTTTGTGAGTTCTGTAGTTCTAGAATTGGTTCAGAGTCATTTTTTTATAGGTTTTTGGCGGACTTGGTGGGGAGCTCATGGTAGTCCCTGCTTTCCAGCCGCCATCTTGGCCCAGCCACAAGACTTTGAAAGTTTTCAATAAGTTCATATACCTTGACAGCATACTTTCCTACAATCTACACATAGATGATGTGGTTGAAGCAAGCATTGTCAGAACTAGTGTGCTGTTTGAGAGGCTCCAAAGTAAAGTGTGAGAGAGAAGAAGTAATAGGTTGTATACCCAACTGAAAGTGTGCAGAGCCATCGTGCTGACCTCATGGTTGTATTCCTATGAAACATGGACAGTCTACTAGTGCCATGCTAGGAAATTGGATCACTTCCATTTGAGTTGTCTTAGGAAGATTTTGAAGATCATTTAGTAAGATAAGGTACCAGACAATGAAGTCCTTTCTTCAGCTGAACTGCCAAGCATTCAAACTCTACTGGAGAGAACACAACTCCAAATGGCTGGCTGTGTTGTTCAAATGCCAAACATATATTTGCCCAAAAGATTATTTCACAGAGAATTTACACAAGGCAAGTGCTCATACAAAAATCAGAAGAAGCATTTCATGGACACTCTCTAGGTGTCTCTGAAGGACTTTGGAATCAATTGGTTGACATGGGAGACAATGACCCAGGGCCATCCAGCATGGAGTGCCGGCATCAAAGAAGGCACTGTGCTCTACAAGCAAAGCACTATTGCAGTACTTCAAAAGAATGTGAGATACACAGATTTAGAGACATCTCCATTCCAAATGGTCATGTGGATTATTTATGCTCAACCTGTGGTACAGCCTTCCAAGCTCGAATTCAGCCACAGTTGGACACACTACACATTGACCCCTACATAGTGATATAATTTTGGTTCTCTTTGAGAATGAATCCAACCACTAAATTCCTTGCCTTCTATCAGAAACACTGATGAAAAAAGCTACTTGTTCCCCTAAGCTTTTTTATTCCTTGACCAAGATTTCATAATTTTATATTTTAAAAAGTAGGAAAGTATATAATCTTTATTAATGTAATACAGGATGTTCCTAAAGTCTAGAAACATAGGCAAAAATGCATATTTTCAAGAAGTGAAATGAATGAAATTTTCAACCACATTTTGTTTATTTGGAATATTAACAAACAACATCTTCAATATACTTCCACCATTTGTGATGCAAAGGTTGATGCGCTTTGCGAGATTCACATGAACTTGATGCACTAACTCCACATTGCCATCAATTTTCCTATGTGTCCAGACTTTAGGGACACCCTTAGAAACAATCAAATTAGAGTTTTAATTAGATTAACACAAAAGGGAAAGGAGTTTTAGAATGTTCAAATTTATTTACTTAAAAGCATTCAAAACATATAAGAAATAATAGAAAAATTTAAGGGGGAAAGGGAAGAAATAAGAGCTAGTCATCCAAGGCCAAAATTCTAATTTATAATAAAAGGGTATTAAACATCAGGGAAAGAGGGGAATGAATACATTAAGGAAGAAAAAAATACTAGCTTCTCATTTTCATTCTTTATTTCTTTATTTTTTCCGACATTTTGCATGGAAACAACACACTTGGGGTTTTATTTTCTTATCCATTGTGCAATTCCCTTTCATTTTGTTGTGCTGTTTAGTCCATCGACATTTAAAGTCCTGGTTATTCTATCTCTATTTGTTTCTTAGTATTCATTTAAAAAAGAAAACATTTTTAAAGTCAGTACTTCATTCCTGAGATTAGTTTTCCTTAAATTCTTTTGATGCCAATTTATTTCCATTGGCTTATGTTCTCTCCCCCATTACTGTCTCATGTCCTTTACATTGTTCTTGGATCATAATTAAATTATTAATTGTTCTTTGTGTTCTTAATTTCATTATGTGTTTCAGACTCTCTTGTCCCTTTTAGCTCTCAGCTAATAGGATAGTATGAAAACTTCCTTTCCTTTCTCTCATCTACCTTGGCGTTTATATTAATTTTATTTTTTCCTTCTTTTTTTCTGAGAAGTTTTTCTTTACTTCATTCTCTCTTATTTCTATTGCAGTTTGTTTTGATTTTTATTTTTTAACTTGAAGGCTTTAACCTGATTTATTCATTCTTTATTCTGAGGCCTTTGTAGGATTTAAAGCTTCTTGAGTATTAGGTTGGAGTTTGATTGAGCTTCAAATAATTTCGACCCTCCAGTCCCATCACCAAAGAATCATACATCAAATGTAGAGTACACACAGATACAGCTTCAAAACTCAGAATCCTTTAGAATTTGACACTTCCATATCTTAATTAGAGTTCTCCATCAGGGCCTCTTACCTACCAGCCTCCATGTGTCAGCAGCAGAAGCTATTACCTATTTTGAGTTTATATCAATTTATACAAAGTTAGGAACTATTTTGAATACAGATATTACCATTTGAAATACTCATAATCACCAGATTGTATGAAATGAAAACTGTATGAAACATAAAAATTGAATGGAAGTACTCAAAATCATGAAGTTCTGGGTGGGTGGAGGAGCAGTCCACCTCATACATACATACACCTGTATCAAGCTGTCTTCTAGTGGCTCCATCTTAAAGAGGTTTTTAATGAGCCTCCAGAAGGCAAGCTGATATCGCTTTTTACTCAGTTACAAAAACAGGCATTTTATTCACCTCTGGAAAACTTTGTAGAACATTTAGGACAAGTGAGTAACAGGAGGATCATTGGTCCAGGATCACTGCTCTGAATGCCACAGAAAAAAACATGAGAAGATAGGAATAACAATTGCTGAAGTTTAAAAAGAACTTTGCATATATTTTCTCATCTAAATCTCATGCCAACCCTATGAGATAGGGGTGATGACTATCTCTATTGTATATATTAAGAACTTTAAAGAGGCAAAAATTACTGGTCTATGTCTTACAACTAGGGTAAAAATGAAATTTGAAGCCAAGATTTTAGTGGCTCCAAATGTAGCTGCAAGCAATATACTGGGGAATTTGCAAGAAGTAGATCTAGGAGTGGGTGGGGGGATAAGCTCATGGCCCTCTTGCAAGTTGAATGTGCCTTATGAATATTTTCTCCATCACTTTCTTGTGTAGACAATCACCAAACAAAACAAAAATCATTCCCTGATATGTGTATTTATGTATTTCTGAGATAGAAATATGCACATTGAAAATTTAAGAATTGTCTCTCCAAAGTGTTTACAAACTGACTCCTGACCACTTCTGCCTAGACTTCAGCCTAGGTAGCTAGTGTGAAAAGCAAACCTCCCTGTTGAACCCATTTTCAGGTATTCACATATACTAAAGGTTTAGTGTTTTGAATTGGAGTTAGGAGGACTTTATTTGAAATTCTGCCTCCTCCTATATTTGGCCTCTGTGTGACCATGGGCCAGTCACCTAAAATGTTTAGGCTTTTTCCAAATCTATAAAAACAGTATAATAAAAGCTATAGTATCTATCTCTCAGGGTTGTTGTGAGGATTAAATGAGAGAATGAATGTAAAGTTCTTTGAAAATCTTAAAGATCTATATAAAAGACAAATATTTTTCTGAAACAGTTTGTCATTTCCTTCTCCAGCTTATTTTACAAATGAGGGAACTGAGGTAAACAGGGTAAAATGACTTGCTCAAGGTCACACAGCTAGGAAGTGTCTAAGGTAAGATTTGAACCTGGGTCTTCCTGACTCCAAGGCCTGGTGCTCTATCCACTGTGTCACCTAGCTGCTCCTCCAATGTAACATTAACGTTCAAACCCTTTATCCTAGCATTCAATATTTTATGTTACCTGGGTTACTCCTTCCTTTTTTCAGCCTTCATTTTATCTTCCTCTACTCCCTAAACTCTACCCTATGTACATGAATAAATTCTGCACTCCCCTAATAAATCTTCTAATTCCCTACCTCTGAGTCATTGTTCACAAGGTTCCCCTCAGCATTACCTACCCCTGCCTTTATTTCCATCTCTAAAAATCTGACCCATCATTCAAGGCCTCTGCAAAATATCATTGCCCAAATTATAATAATGTATTTGATCTTTAAAAACAAATTATTTTTACAATCATTTTTACCTCTCCTGTCCACTTCCCTCATTGAAAAGTAAAAAATAAAACTTGTGCAATAATTATCCATTGTCCAGCTAAACAAATTCCTCCATTACTTGTATCTGCATTTGTAATCCATCATCTCTGAAGTATTTTGTTCAATGTTCAGTTTTCAGGATTCCTGAATGATTATCATCTTCAATGGAGATTTAAAGCAGTCGTTTGTTTTTATTTGTCATTTTGCTATTATTTTTAAGCTCTTCTCCTTGCTCTGCTCACATCATTCTCAACCAATTCATGCAAATGCTCCCAGGGCTGAAAATGTCACTTTCACATTTTCTTATGGTACAATAATATGCATAAGGTTCATATGTCATAATTTGATAAGCCATCCCCCAGCATGTAGGCACCCCTTCAGCTACCACTTCTTTTCTAGTTCAAAAACTAGCTGTTATAAATATTTTATACATACGCATCTTTTGTTTTCCTTTGATCTCCTTGGAGCGTAGTTCTACCAATGGTACGGCTGAGAAAAAAGGTATGCATGGTTTAGCAACTTTTTCATCATAGATGTAAATTGCTTTCCAGAATGACTGGATTCATTTATATTGATGATGTACTAATGTACCTATTTACCCACAACTACTGGAGCTTTCAAGCAGCTAGGTGGCACAGTGGATAGAATACAGGACCTGAGGTCAGGGAAACTCATCTTCATGAGTTCAAATTTGGTCTCACACAGTTACTAGCTGTGTAACCCTAGGCAAGTCACTTAACCTTGTTTGCTTCAGTTCCCTCATCTTTAAAATGAGCCTGAGAAGGAAATAAACCACCCAACTGAGGTCATAAAGAATTTGAAATGATTGAACAATAACTGCAACATTTGCGATTTTCCTTTTTGTCATCTTTATTCAGATATTTGTTGACTGTCCACAATGAAGCAGGTCCCTGCATCCTAGAACAGAATGAATGCAAAGAGTAAATAGCAAATCTTTCTCTTTTGGCCAGCAACCCTGAGAGTCTTCAGCTCCCAGTTTTTTGTTTGTTTGTTTGTTTTTATTAAAGGAACCATCCCTTGACTGGCCTCTTAAAGAGGCCTATTGACTGAATGGGCATTACCTCATTCAAAGTGAAAGCCTGAAAGGTCTAGAGTCTCCCATTACATGCTGGGCCATCTCCAGTCTTCCTGCTGAATATCTGGCCGCTGGACACAGATGGCTCTGGAGGAGAAAATGAGGCTAGTGACCTTGCACAGTCCTCCTTCACTCAAATCAAAGTCAACTACGACTCATGTCATCATTTCTCTGATGTCATGGTTTTCTTTGAGAATGAAGGACAAACAACCAGTATGAAGCAACCACTCAGGTTTATCTGACCCTTATTTGGAGGATATAGTGTCTCTTTATCTGCTTTCCCATCATGACTCCTTGTGTGAGCACCCATCCTAATAAAGATGCTACTGTTGACAATGAAGGGATTAAAACATTTGCATGTTTCAGTTTTTTTTTCCTTCATACCCTGCATTGTGGCTAGATTGTGGCTAGAATCAGTGTTGCATGAATACAATTTAGTCTGAGGAAGAATAGGCAAACTAGGGAAAGATAATTTGTCACTCTTTTGCATCTTCTGATCCAAGTGCCTTGAGTTGTGAGCCTCCAGTCTCTACCCTTGTTTAACTGGTGACCTTGGAATTTTGCAGAGTTAGCAAATCCCACAAAGGATGGGTAGAAGCATTCCAAGGTGAGCTTAACACCCACATTACCACAGAACCACAGAATTTCATGGATGGAAGGTACCTGAACAGCCTTTTCATTTAACCTACATCTCCCACAGAATCCCAGCTCAATGTATCTGACCCCTAGGTCATCTATCCAGTATCTATTGGGAGACAGCCAAGCAGTCAGCACCCACCTCCTCCCAAGCAACCCCACCCTCATTGTTAGATTCCTTTCCCAACACCAATCTAATATCCTTTGCCTCCCCCACTCCATAGCTCTGGGCAGCTTTGCCTTTTCTCTGTTGTTAGTTATGCTTGACATTCACCCCAACTCTAATCAAAGGTCTTATGCCTTCTTTGACCCTCTGTTTTCTCACAATGTAGATTATAAAAATAGAAAGACCAACCTTTTATTGTACTTAACTTCCCTCATCATCCTCTGCTTGTTCTGAACTTCAATATCCACCACTTAATTTTTTGGTAGGACTGTGTCATATTCATATTGTCTCTGCCATCCTGATGTGCTTCCATATCTTTTATATTTCTTTTAAAAAATTTAATAAATAAATATGTGCATTTTAAACACCTATTACGTACCAGGGGCTGTGCTAAGCACTGGGGATGGGAAAAATTGTCCCTATCCTCAAGTAGCATACAATCTAATGGGGAAGACAATATGCAAACTAATATATACAAAGTAAGCTATATACAGGCTAAATAAATTATTAAGAGAAGGAAGGCACTGGAATTAAGAAAAGTTAGGAAGGCTTCTTGTAGAAGGTATGTTTTTAAATAGTGAGATTAAAGGAAGCAAGGGATGTGAGTAGTCAGAGTGGAGGAGGGAGAGTTTTCCAGGCATGGGAGACAGCCAGAGAAAATGTCCAGAGGTGAGAGATGGAAGGTCTTGTTCATGGAAAAGCCAGGAGACCAGTGTCATTGGATTGAAAAGTCCTTTTTGAAGAAAAAGCTATAAGACTGGAAAGGTAGCAGGGAACTAAGTTATGAAAGGGCTTTGAAATAGGAGAATTCTTTGTGCATCCACATCATTCATTTCAAAAAAATCCCACTTTTCTTCCAGGAACTATTTACCTGTGTTCCTTCCAATTTTCATTCTTGAGCATCACACATCCCTCCTGAGCCCTTGAAATATTTTAGTCCATGGGACTTATCTATGTTTCCTCTGAACCTTTGAAATCTGCCCTCCAAAAATCTACAATGCCTATCAGAATATGCTCAGATTTCTTATTCTTCTCTATCACAAATTCTGTGATGGAGAGGGCACTTCTGGAGAAGTTTCTCATCAGTTCTACAACAGAAGCCAATTCCTCTATGATAGTGAGAATTAGATCTAGAAGAGAATGGCACTTTCTGGTTCCTCTGTCTTTTAAAGGATGAAATGAGCAGAAGGAGCGCTCCAGGCCAACTTTGGTAACTGAAGTTTCTCCTTTGCTACTCCGTTGTGCCCCTCCCAAGCCTGTAATTGGCATCCCAGTTCTTGTTATTGTTCTGCAGTTCCTTTCAATCCTGTCTGACTCTTTTGGACCCCATGTAGAGTTTTCTTGGCAAATATACTAGAATGTTTTGCCATTTCCTTCTC
>CM053627.1:2303722-2306222 GCA_028646595.1 Phalanger gymnotis | reverse complement strand
CCACTGATCCATGACACTGTTTCTTAGCCAGTACCAGGTAGTTTTGATGACTGCTGCTTTATAGTACAGTTTAATATCTGGTATGGCTAGGCCGCCTTCTCTAGCATTTCTTTTCATTGATTCCCTAGATATTCTAGACCTCTTGTTCTTCCAGATGAATTTTGTTATCCTTTTATCCAGCTCTGTAAAGTAGTTCGATGTGTATGGTGCTGAATAAAAAAAATTAATTTAGGTAAAATTGTCACTTTTATTGTATTAGGTCAGCCTGACCATGAGCAATTGATATTTTTTCATTTATTTAGATCTCACTTTATTTGTGTAAAAAGTGTTTTGTAATCATGTTCATATAGGCCCTGGGTTTGTCTTTGCAGATAAACTCCCAAATATTTTATAGTGTCTACAGTAACTTTAAATGGAATTTATCTTTCTGTCTCTTGCTGTTTGGCTTTGTTAATAATGTATAGGAATGTCAAGGATTTATGTGGGTTTATTTTATCTCCTGCAACTTTGCTAAAATTGTTTATTATTTCAAGTAGTTTTTTACTTGATTCTCTAGGATTCTCTAAGTAAATTATCATATCATCTGCAAAAAGTCATCATTTAGTTTCTTCTTTGCCTATTCTAATTCCTTCAATTTCTTTTTCTTCTCTTATTGCCACAGCAAAAATTTCTAGTAACGAATTGAATAATAGGGGTGATAATGGATATCCTTGTTCCACCCCTGATCTTATTGGGAATGCATCTAGCTTATCCCCATTATAAGTAATGCTTGTTGATGGTTTTAGGTAGATGCTATTTATAATTTTAAGGAAGGCTCCATTTATTCCTATGATTGTATGGTTGCTGCTAGTTTTGTGGTTGATATGATCAATTATGCTCATAGTTTTCCAAATATTGAACCAGCCTTGCATTCCTGGAATAATTCTTACTTGGTCATAGTGTATTATTCTCCTGATAAGTTGCTGCAATCTTTTTGCTAATATTTAATTTAATTTTTTGCATCAATATTCATTAGGGAAATTGGTCTATAATTTTCTTTCTCTGTTTTGACTCTTCATTCTTTGGGTATTAATACCATATTTGTGTCATAAAAAGAATTTGGTAGGAGTCTTTCTGCATCTAATTTACCAAATAGTCTATGAAGTATAGAAATTAATTGTTCTTTAAGTGTTTGATAAAATTCATATGTAAAACCATCTGGCTCTGGAGATTTTTTCCTAGGGAGTTTATTTATGGCTTGCTGTTTCAACAACCTGACTAGCAGCTCTTGTGGGAGGGTGAAAGACCAACAAAGCCCAAAAACAGGAACACTACCAGCATGCTGCAAAAGCACAGGTTCTTTTGATCTGCTTTAGTAGGGAAAGCAATGTCAAGGGGTTGAAAAGTTACTTTAATTCAGCATACGAATATCATTCACTTAGTTCAGGGGAAAAAACCAGCACCCTGAACTTCAGAGCAAAATACAAACGAAGTACAAACATCGACAGGCAGACCTTGTCTGATTCAAATACCAGTACATAGTTATCAGAGTTTAACAAAGTCCCAGCATCTGGGTTTACAAGCTGAAGGGCTCTTAGCTACAGCTGCCCAGAGTCTCTTCGAGCCACCAAAAGTGAGAGCCCTAAACAAATTACAAACATTGACAGAGAGACCAAATACAGATTCATAGTTACCAACATCTAGGTTCAGTCTGGGAGCTCATAATGAAGGCTGGCCCAGAGTCACAGGAGCCACCACTGCTCAGGGTAAGAGCTGCAAAGAAGAGAAAGCCAACCCCTGGTTTTATATCTTTTTCAGAGTTGGGGTGAGTCACACATTCCACTCACCCACGTGACCTAGAATCGTCACAAAGAGGCGGCTTAAACCCACGTGGTCTAAAAGCCTCTGATGTGCCAAACATGTCACTCAAACTCACGTGTAAACTAGGCCCTCCCCCAAGGCAAGGAGGCACCAAGGACACCCAAATCTAATCAAGGAAACAAAGGCAAAACCCTTCAAGGGAACTTGGTTGAACTAAGTACTAAGAGCCCATTTTGCTTACCAATACACTTGCTCAATTTCTTTTTCTGAGAATGGGTTATTAGGTATTTTAGTACCTCTTCTGTTCACCTGGACAAATTATATTTTTGTAGATATTCATTCATATCCTTATGGTTGTCAAATTTATGGAAATACAATTGGACAAAACAATTCCTAATTATTATTTTGATTTCCTCTTCATTGGAGGTGAAATCACTGTTTTCATTTTTTATATGGTATTTTGATTTTCTTCTTTCTTTTTTTAGATCAAATTGACCAAAGGTTTCTCAATTTTATTGTTTTTTTTTATAAAACCAGCTGTCGGTTTTATTTGTTAATTCAATAGTATCTTGATTTCAATTTTATTAATCTCTCCTTTGATTTTCAGTATTTCTAATTTGGTATTTTTTTTTAATTTTTTTTTTATTTTTAGATTGCAACAAACAGTTCTACATAATTTTGGGTTCCAGATTTTCTTCCC
>CM053627.1:2270967-2303222 GCA_028646595.1 Phalanger gymnotis | reverse complement strand
GGCATAGAGATTTATCTTGCCCTACAAGAAAGGAAGGGAAAGGGGGATGGGAGGGGAATGGGGTGACAGAGGGGAGGGCAGACTGGGTAACAGGGCAACCAGAGTGTATGCCATCTTGGAGTGGGGGGGTGGAAATAGGGAGAAAACTTGTACGTCAAACGCCTGTGAAAATCAATGCTGAAAACTAAACATATAAAAAATAAATTTTAAAAAAAGAAATAACAAAGGGGATGGCTTCAGAAAAATCTGGAAAGAATTATATGAACTCATGCAAAAAGAAGTGTGCAGAACCAAGAGAATACTGTACTTAGGAAAGCGATATTGTAATGATTATCAATTGTGATAGCATCAGCTACTCTGATCAATACAATGATTCAACACAATTCCAAAGGTCTCATGATGAAAAATGCTATCCACCACCAGAAAGAAAGCTGATGAACTCTGAGTGCAAATTAAAGCATATTTTCCTATTAAAAAGAAAAGTGAAATTTTGAGGAAACAAAGGGAAATAGCAATGAAGAAAGATGGAATTTCTCTGAAAAGAATGATGTGGATGCACAGGGAATTTTCCTATTTCAAAGTTCTTTCATGACCTAGCCTCTTCCTACCTTTCTAGTCTTACAACTTATTCCTCAAAAAGGACTATTCGATGCAATGACACCGTCCACCTGGCTTTTCCATGAACAAGACCTTCAATCCCTCACCTCCAGGCTTTTTTCTGCCTGTCCCCCATGCCCAAAAGACTCTCCCTCCTCTTCTCTGACTACTCACCTCACTATCTTTCCTTAATCCCACCTTCTAAAATCCCACCTTCTACAGGAAGCCTTCCTAACTTCTCTTAATTCCAATGACTTCCCTCTTTTAGTAATTTTCTATATCTCCCATACATAGCATACTTTGTATATGCTTGTTTGCATATTGCCTCCTCCATTAGAATGTGAGCTACTCCAGGGCAGGGAATATTTGTTTTTGCCATCTACACTGCTTAGCACAGTCCCTAGTACTTAATACATGTTTAATTGGTGTTTGTATATTTATTAAACTTTGAAAAAAGAATCATCCAGCGTATGGAAGCCAGTCCAGATTGCAGAGACTATATGGATATGACACAGTCCTATCAAAAAATACATGTGGATCACTGAAGCCCAGAACAAGCAGAAACTGGTGAGGGAAGTTAACTAGAACAAAATGATTCTTTGTTTTTGTAAGCTATGATGGGATAAAAGAAGGATCAAAGAAGGCTTAAGACTTTTCCTTGAAGTTGGGGTGAATGTCAAGGATAACTAACAACAGAGAAAAGAAAAAACTGCTCAGAGCCATGGAGGGGGATGCAAGGGAGCCAATATTGGATTTATCTTTGGGGAAGGACCCTAACAGTGAGAGTAAGGCTGTCTGGAGAGTAGTGGGTGTTGATGCTTGACTGTCTCCCAGTAGATGCTGGATAGATGTCGTAACTGTCATGTAGGTTGATATGAGATTCTTTTGGGTATGTGAGCAAAATGAAAAAAGATGTTTAATTCAGGTCCCATTTCAGGTCCCTTCCAGCTACGAATTTCTGTGCTTCAATGGTTGTGCAGGAGTTAATTTGGCCGGGAATGCTTTTCTTTCTAAAATTTACTAACTTCCTCAAATTCCGGGGTCACCAATCAAGCAAAGATAGAGACTAGAGGCTCACAAATCAAGGCATTTGAGTCTAAAGATGCAAAAGAATGATAGATTATCTTTCCTTCATTTGCCTATTCTTCAGACTAATTTGTTTTCCTGCAACATAGATTCTTGCCACAATGCAGGGTATGAGGGAAACAAATGAAATATGGAAATGAAGGTCTAATTCCTTCATTGCTGGCAGCAGCATCTTCATCAGGATGGTCCTCACCCAAGGGAGGTAGAGGAGTAGTGATAGGACAGCCCAGAATGATGGATTCCATCCTCCAAATAGTGGTAAGGTACACGAGTGCCTGTTTCATAGTGGACAGTCAACAAATATTTGAATAAAGATGACAAAAAAGAAAAATCACAAATGTTCGATTATTTCAAATTCTTCATGACTTCATTTGAAGCTTCCTTGGCACAGAGTGGTTTGCCATTTCTTTCTCCATCTCATTTTCAAGATGAGGAAACAGAGGTAAAGAAGGCTAAGTGACTTGCCCAGGGTCACACAGCTAGTCAGTATGTGAAGCCAGATTTGAAATCTTGAAGATGAGTCTTCCTGACTACAGGCCCTGTATTCTATGTATTGTGCCACCTAGCTGCTCAAACATTGCAGTAGTTGTGGGAAAATAAGTACATTGAGACATTATTGATAAAAATTATTCCAGTCATTCTGGAAAGCAATTTAGGGCTATGACCAAAAAGTTGCTAAAACTTGTATACCATTTGTCCCAACCATACCATTAGTATATATATACATACATATACATATATGTATGTATATATATATATATGTATATATATATATATATATTCCAAGGAGATCAAAGAAAAACAAAGGATATAGTTGTATATAATGTTTATAACTGTTATTTTTTGAACTAGAAAAGAATTGGCAGCTAAAGGGTTGCCTACATGCTGGGGGATGGTTTAACATATTATGACATTTCAATCTAATGGACACTATTGTATTATATGAAATTATGAAAGTGATATTTTTAGTCTTGGGAAGACTTACATGAGTTTATGGAGAATGAAGTGAGCAGAGCAAAGAGAAGATTTTAAAAATAATAACAAAATTACAAATAAAAACAAATTCCTCCTTTGAAACTCTACTGAAGACAATATTCATTCAGAAACCCTGAGGACCAAAGGTGACATAGAGTACTTAACTTCTATTAGAGAGAAGATGGATTTCAAATGCATACATCTTCAGGTACAGTTAATGGAGAAATTTGTTTAGCTGGACAATGGATAATTATTATGTAGGTTTTACTTTTATTTTTCAATGTGGGCAGTGGAAAGGAGAGATAAAAATTGTTGTAAAAAGGGTTTATTTTTAAAGACCAAATACTTTGTTATAATTTGGGCAATGGTACTTTGTAGGTGCCTTGAATGATGGGACAGGATTTGACATATGGAAATAAAGGGAAAGCTAAGTAAAGCTGAGTAAACTTTGTTAACAAAGACTCAGAGGTAGGGAATTAAAACATTAATATGGTGAGTGCAGAGTACATTCGTGTATGTAGTGTAGAGTTTCTGTTAGGCAGTAGATGAAGGTAAGAAGAAGGATGAAAAGAGGATGGCTGAGCCCAGGAAACAAAAAATATCGAATGCTAGAACAAATGGTTTGAACTTTAATGTCTAGGTTGAAAAGATTTAGGAGCAGCTAGGTGGCACAGTGGATAGAACACCAAGCTTTGGAGTCAGGAAGACCTGAATTCCAATCTCATCTCAAACACTTACTAGCTGTGTGACCCTGGCCAAGTCATTTCAACCTGTTTGCCTCAGTTTCCTTATTTGTAAGATGAGCTGGAAAAGTAATTGGTAACAACTCCAGCATCTTTGCCAGGAAAAGCTTAATTGGACAGTCAGACACAACTGGAAATGATTGCACAACAACAAATGCCAGGAGCCGGGAAGATTTTTAATCCAAAAAGCACCATAAAAGCTGTGGATATGGGAGATAACTTAAGTAACATAGTTATTTGGGTCAAGTGGAAGGAGAAGACACTGGAGAGAGAGAGAGATCAATTGCAGAGGCAGTAAAATGATAAAAGTCAGTGATAAACAAGTTGAATTGAGTTAGGAGTGCAGCACAAGAAAAAGATATTTGGAGTGAGATGGAGAAGTAGAAGAAACAGTTCTACCAGAACTTTTCTTAGAATTTCCTTCTTTCCATTCTCACCCCCAAAAATCAATCTCTTTTAACTCTAGTGCCTTCCTTTCATTACTTACATTCTATTCATCCTGCATAGTATCTCCAATTTATTCTCTCTATACCTGAATACTCTGCATAAAATCTCTTCCCTTTGAATTTATAAAAGGTTTCCTTATGACCAAGCACATGTTGAATTTTTGTGAATATTCTACAGAGACCTGGAAAGAATGTGTATTCCCTATGTCTTCAATTCAGTTCTGTCCATATATTTTAATTACAAGGTACTAAATGAGCAGGTCAGTTATGATTTCTTTATTATTAATATTTTATTTGACTGGTCTTTCTGACAATGAAGTATTGATGTCACCTGTTATTATTGTTTTGTCAAATGTGCCAAATGCCTTATAATTAGTAAAGGTAAGTATATTTTAGTCTTCATGACACTTTTATGTTAATCACAATACACATCTAAAATACAGTTCCCAAAGGTGATGATCCCCAAGCCTCTCAGCCCAGAACAGGAGTCCACCGGAGTTATGGGAGACACCAGTGCAGAGCCTGCAGCCATGAGAGCAGTTACTCGTGAGGCTTCCATCCCACAGTCTACAGGTATGAAACTCACCTTGAACTTTCAGGAACCATGAGGACCAGGTAAAATGGCTCTCATCCTTCCCTTCTTCACCCAGATAATACTCCCTTGGGAGAAACCCTGGAATAAAAGAGACAGAAGTGGGGCTTTAGTACCCTTTATCTCAGGAACCTGAGATAGGGCACTTCTTGTGGTAGGCAGAAGGGCACTAGGGCAGAAAGAGAGGTGCCCCAGGAAGCCCCACATCAGCAGAACAGCAGGAGTTCCTGAGCCCTAGGGAGATGGAGCCAGAAAGTATCTATACCAGGATTCCAGACATGCCTTTACACTGCCAGGGGAACTGGCAGACACCAGTGCAGACAACTGCTGAGACTACCCATGCTGTAGCACAGCCTTTGGGGAAGAGGAGAATTCCAGCAGCCAGACCACCCCTCCCCTACACCTCATGAAACCAGAGGCCACAGCACACAAAGCCAGTGAGCAGACAAAGAATTCCTAGCACAAGAATCTCAGGACAGAGCCCGCAAAGCCCAGAAGCAGAAATCCACTTTAAAAGACCACCATCATGAAGAAACAATCAAGACCACCAAGGACTAATGATTCATTTTATGGACACAGGGAAGATCAAAATACCAATTCAGAAGAGGACAGCATTGACACTATATCCACATCTGAAACCTGATAAAGGAATGTGAACTGGTCTCAAGGCCAAAAGGAATTCTTGTAAGAGCTCAAGGAGGATTTTAAAAACCAAATTAGAGAGGTAAAAGAAAAAATGAAAAAAAAATCACTGATGAGAACAATAATTTTTAAAAGCAAAATTGGCAAAATGTTTAAGGAGGTCCAGAATCTAATTAGAGAGAATGACTCCCTGAAAACAAAAATTAACCAAATGGAAAAGGAAGTTCAGAAGCTAAATGAAGAAAACTATCTGTTAAATGTTAGAATTGGACAAGTAGAAGCTAATGACTCTATGAGACATCAACGACCAGTCAAACAAAATCTAAAGAATGGAAAAATAGAAGAAAATGTAAAATATCTGATTGGAAAAAACAACTCACCTACTTAATATATCTAGGAGAGATAATCTAAGAATTATTTTCTACCAGAAAGCCATGATGAAACAAAAGAGCCTGGACAATGTCTTCCAAGAAATCATCAGGAATAACTGCCCCAAGGTCCTAGAAGCAGAGGCTAAAATAGTTATCTAAAGAATCCACTGATCAACCCCTGAAAGAGATCCAAAACTGAAAACTTCAAAGACTCTAGTAGCCAAATTCCAGAATTATCAGGTCAAGAAGAAAATACTGCAAGCACCCAGAAAGAAACAATTCAAATATTGCAGAACTACAGTCAAGGTCACACAGGCTGCTAAATTAAAAGATCAGAGGGATTGGAATATGATATTCCAAAAGGCAAAGCAACTTGGACTACGACGAAATATCTACTATCCAGAAAATTAGAGCATAATCTTTCAGGCATGAAGATGGATATTCAATGAAACAAGGGAATTCCAGACATTCCTGATGAAAAGGCCAGAGTTCAATGGAAAATTTGATCTTCCAATTCAAGTCTCAAGAGAGGCATAAAAAAGTAAAAGGGAAAAAAAACCTTGTTATTCAACAGGGGCAAAGTGTTTATATCCCTATATGGGAGGATGATATTTGCTAAAATTTAGAATGGCATAGTTAGTACAACATCTGAAAGGGATATACATAGACAGAGATTATGGGCATAAATTAACTGATGTGATGACAAAAAACTTAAATAAAGAATGTAAAGGGATTGTAATGGGAGAAGAGGTAAGGAGGAGGCAGAGGAGGGTAAATTACATCACATGAAGAGGCAAAAAAAATATATATATTATCATAAAGGGAAAGAAGGGAGAGAGAAGAGCAGTGCTTCAGCTTTACTCCCATCGGATATAGTTCAAGGAGGGAATAACATATTCTGCTAAGTTCAGAAATCAAACTAGCCTTACAGGTAGTAGGAAAAGAAAGAGGAAAGAAAAGGGGGTGGCTACAAGGGAGGGAAGAAGTAGTAAGGGAAAAGGATAAGATGGGTGGTTGAGAGGGAGGGAATCTGGAGGGAGCCAGTGGTCAAAAGCAAAACTCTTTTGAGGAGTGGAAGGGAAAAGGGAGAAATAAAAGCATAAACGGGGGGTAGGGATAGGATGGGAAAAAAGACACAGGTAGTAATCCTAACTCTGAATGTGAATGGGAAGAACTGTCCCATAAAACATAGGCAGATAGAATAATAGATTAAGAACCAAGATTCTACAATATGTTGTTTACAAAAAAACACATTTGAAATACGGGTATACACACAGGGTAAAGATGAAATGAAACGCTAAAGTAGAATATATTATGCTTCAGCTCAAGTAAAAAGAGAGGTAGCAACCCTAATCTCAGACAAAGCAAAAGCAAAGATAGATATAGTTAAAAGAGATGTGGAAGGAAACCATATCCAGGTAAAAGGCACCATAGACAACTAACTAATATCATTACTTAACATATATGCACCAAGTAGCATAGCAGCCAAATATTTAGAGAAGTTAGATAGCAAAACTACTCTAGTGGGGGACCTCAACCTCTCCCACTTTGAATTGGAAAAATCTAACCTCAAAATAAACAAGAAAGAAATTAAGGAGTTGTATAGAATTTTAGAAAAGGTAGATATAATAGATATCTGGGGAAAATGGAATGGGGATAGAAAAGAACATACTTTTTTTCTCAGTGGCACATGGCACATAAACGAAAATTGATCATGTATTAGGGCACAAAACCTCACAATGCAGTGCAGAAAGGCATAAATAGTCAATGTATCTTTTTTTCATGTCATGATGCAAAAAAAATTATTTGTAATAAAGGACCATGGAAAGATAGACTAAGAATTAATTGGAAACTAAATAATCTAATTCTAAAGAATGATTGGGCCAAAGAACAAATCATAGAAACAATCAATAACTTCATTCAAGAGAAAGACAATAATGAAACAACATGTCAAAACTTATGATATGCAGAAAAAGCAGTTCTTAGGGGAAGTTTTATATCTCTAAATGCTTACATGAATAAAATAAAGAAAAAGGAGATCAATGAATTGGTCATGAACCTGAAAAGGCTATAAAAAGAACAAATTGAAAATCCCTAATTAAATACCAAATTAGAAATACTAAAAACCAAAGGAAACATTAAGAAAATTGAAATGAAGAAAACTATTGAACTAATAAATAAAACTAAGAGCTGATTTATGAAAAATCCAATAAAGTTGATAAACCTTTGCTCAATTTGATTTAACAAAAAGAAAGAAGAAAACCAAATTACCAGTATCAAAAATGAAAAGAGTGAATTCACCTCCAATGAAGAGGAAATTAAAACAATAATTAGAAATTATTTTGCCCGACTCTATGCCCACAAATTTGATAATCTTAAAGAAATCGATGAATATTTACAAAAATATAAATTGCCCAGATTAACAGAAGAGGAATTAAAATACCTAAATAACACCTTCTCAGAAAAATAAATTGGACAAGCCATCAATGAACTCCCTAAGAAAAAATCCCCAGGGCCAAAGGGATTTACGTGTGAATTCTATCAAACATTTAAAGAACAATTAATTCCCATACTTTATAGACTATTTGGGAAATTAGGTGAAGAAGGAGTCCTTCTAAATTATTTTTATGACACAAATATGATACTGATACCTGAACCAGGAAGAGTCAAAACAGAAAAAAGAAATTATGGACCAGTTTCCTTAATGAATATTGATGCAAAATTTTTAAATAAAATATTAGCAAAAGTATTACAGCAACTTATGATGAGAATAATACATATGACCAGGTAAGATTTATTTGAGCAATGCAAAGCTTGTTCAGTATTAGAAAAATTATCAGCATAATTGATCACATTGACAATAAAACTACCAGAAACCATATGATTATCTCATAGATGCAGAAAAAGCTTTTGACATAATATGACACCCATTCCTGCTAAAAACACTAGAAAGCATAGGAATAAATGGAATCTTCCCAAAAATCATAACTAGCACCTAAAACTATCAGCAAGCATTATAAAGAATGGTGATAAGCTAGATGCATTTCCAGTATGATTGGGGGTGGAACGTGGATGCTCATTATCATCCCTATTATTCAACTTGCTACTAGAAATGTTAGCTTTCACAATGAGAGAAGAAAAAGAAATTGAAGGAATTAGAATAGGCAAAGTAGAAACTAAGTTATCACTCTCTGCAGATGATGTGATGGTTTACTTAGAAAATCAAGTACAAAATTACTTGAAATAATACATAACTCCAGCAAAGTTTCAGGATATAAAATAAACCCACATGAATCCTCAGCATACCTATATATTACTAACAAAGCCCAACAATAAGCGATAGAGTGAAATTGCATTTAAAGTTACTGTAGACATTATAAAATATTTGGTAGTCTACCCACCAAGACAAACCCAAGGTCTATATGAACACAATTACAAAACACTTTTCACACAAATAAAACCAGATCTGAATAAATGGAAAAATACCAGTTGCTCATTGTTAGCCCCAACTAATATAATAAAAGTGACAATTTTACCTAAATTAATTTACATATTCAGTGCCATACCAAACTACAAAAATTTATTTCACAGATCTGGATAAAATAATAACAAAATACATTTGGAAGAACAAAAGGTCCAGAATATCAAGGGAATTAATGAAAACAAATACTAGATAAGGTGGCCTAGCCAAACCAGATATTAAACTATTCTATAAAGCAGCAGTCATCAAAATTACTTCGTACTGGCTAAGAAATACAGTGGTGGATCAATGGAATAGGTTAGGCAAACAAGATGCAGTAGTCAAGGACTATAGCAATCTGCTCTTTGATAAACCCAAAGAATCCAGCTTCTGGGCTAAGAATTCACTATGTCACAAAAACTGCTGGGAAAATTGGAAAATGGTAGGGCAGAAACTGGGCATAGACCCATATCTTACACCATATACCAAAATAAATTCAAAATGGGTACATGATTTAGGAATAAAGACTGATACTATAAACAATTTGGGAGAGCAAGGAATAGTTTACCTGTCAGATTTATGGGAAAGAGAAGAATTCATGACCCAATAAGAGATAGCGAGCATTACAAAATGCAAAATGGATAATTTTGATTATGTTAAATTGAAAAGTTTTGGTATAAGCAAAGCCAATGCAGCAAAGGTTAGGAGGGAAGCAGAAAACTGGGAGAAAATCTTTACAAGCAGTGTCTCACATAAAGGCCTCATCTCTAAAATATACAGGGAACTGAGCCAAATTTATAGGAATACAAGTCATTCCCCAACTGAGAAATGGTCACAGGACAGGAACACACAGTTTTCAGAGGAAGAAATTAAAGACAACTATAGGCATATGAAAAAATGCTGTCAATCACTACTGATTAGAGAAATGCAAATCAAAACAATTCTTAGGTACCACATCTCTCCTGTCAGATCAGCTAACATGACAAAACAAGAAAATGATAAATGCTGTAGAGGATGTGGGAAAATTGGAACACTGTTACATTGCTGATGGAGCTGTGAGCTGATCCAGCCATTCTGGAGAGCAATTTGGAACTATGCCCCCCAAAGGGCTATAACAATGTTCATGCTGTTTGACCCAGGAATACCACTTCTAAGGCTGTATCATAAAGAGATCACACAAGTGGGAAAAGAACCCCTATGTACAAAAATATTTACAGCAGCTTCTTGTGGTTACAGAGAATTGGAAATCAGCGACATGCCCATCAATTTGAGAATGGATAAACAAGTTGTGGTATATGAATGTAATGGAATACTACTGGGCTATAAGAAATGAGGAGCAGACAGACTTCATAATAACCTGAAAAGGTTTATGTGCTATGATGCTGAATGAGGGGAGCAGAACCAGGAGAACATTAATACATGATTACAGACGCATGGTATCTGTGATTACTAACTTTGAAAGACTTGATTCTTTTCAGCAATACAAGGTTCTAAGATAGCTCCAAAAGACTCATGATGGAAAACACTATCCACATCCAGAGAAAGAATTACAGAGTCTGAATATAGATTGAGGCAAACCATTTCCTCTTTTTTTCTTCTTCTTTGTTTTTTTGTTTTTTTTTCCTTCTTTCTCATGGCTTATTTCATTGGTTATAGGTCTTCTTTACAACTTGACTATTGTGGAAATAAGTTTAACGGGAAGGTGTAGGTAGAACCTATATCAGATTATATGCCATCTTGGGAGGGAATGGGGGAGGAGAGGGAGGGGAAGGAAATTTGGAACTCAAAAACTTGTGGAACTTAGTGTTGTAAACTAAAAATTTTAAAAAAAATTAAAAATGGATTTTGAAAAATGAAAATTAATTAATAAAAAGAATGCTTCATAAACTAACACAAAAATCCATCTCTTTAACACAGAGCCAAGAGGAGGCAGCTTGCTCTGGATGATATGGAGTACATTGCCACCATCCTCCATGACTGTGAGTTCTTCCACTAAATTTTTTATATTTTATACAAATTTTCATTTCACATAGTCTGCTGATTATGAGTATTTTGAAAGATAATATCTATTTTTAAAATAGTTCCTAAATTGTTTTTAATTTATTTAACCAGAAATTTGGTAGATCAACCACTTTCTTCAAATAATTTCAACCCTCCAATCCCACTACCAAAAGAATTATGCACCATAAGTAGAGTACTTATGGATACATCCACGAAAGTTAGAAATCTTGAGAATTTAACAATTTGTAAATTAATGCTGAAGAACTATCTTTATTAGAGCTTTCCATCAGGGCCTCTTATCTACCAGAGTCCATGTGTCAGCAGCAGAAGTTCAACCAAACTTAAACTAATACTTGAGAAGCCTTAAATCCTCTGAAGGTCACAGAATAAAGAATGACAAAATTAAGTTAGGGACTTAAAGTTAAACAAAAAAATTCTAAATAGGCTAGAAGAGAAATAAGAGAGGACAAAGAAAAAAAACACTTAGAAAAAAGATGCAGAAAAATAAAGTTAATAAGAGCTAGCACATGAAAGAGAGAAAGGAAAGGAAGATTTCATATTACCCCATTAGCTGAGGACTAAATAGAACAAGAGATTCTGAAATACATAACCAAATTAAGAAAATAAAGAACAGTTAATGATTTAATTACAATCCCAGAACAAGGGAAAGGACATGAAAAGGGAATGGGGAAGGGAATATATGCCAATGGAAATAAATTAGCATCAAAATAATTTAAGGAAAACTAATCTCAGGACTGAAATACTGACCAAATAAAAGCAGGGGGAGGGGGGAGATCTTTTTTAAAGCAATACTAAAGAAACAAATAGATAGCCAATACTCAAGACTTTAAATATTGGTGTACAAGACACTACCACAAAATGAAAAAGAATTTTCACAATGTATGAGAAAATAAGAGCCCCAAATTTGTTGTTTACAAGAAAGATGTCTGAAAAGTTAAAGAAATACAGAATGAAAATGAGAAGGTATCTTTTTTCCTTCTTTAATGTATTCATTCCTATCTTTTCCTGAGGTTTAATCCCCTTTTTCTTGTAAATAGGAATTTTGCCCTTAGTATGACTACCTTTTATTCTTTACTCCTTTAATTTTGCTATGATTTCTAATTTATTTTAAGTGCTTTTAAGTAAATAAACACAAACATTCTAAAACCCCTTTCTCTTTTGTTTTAATCTAACAAAAACTCTAATTTGATTGTTTTTATTATAGTAAGAAGGTTATATGCTTTGTTTCCTTTTAAATTGCAAAATTATGAAATCTTGGTCAAGGAACTAAAAACCTTGGGGGCACAAGTGCCTTTCTTTCAGCAGTGTTGCTGATAGAAGGCAAAGAATTTAGTGAAGGTGGTAGTCTTCCTTCTCAAGGAGAACTAAAATGATATTACTAGGCATGGATCAATGTGTAGTGTATCCATTTGGCTGAATTTGAGTTTGGAAGGCTCTATCATAAATTGAAATTAAATTGTCCACATGAACATTTGGAATGAAGATGTATCTAAATTTGTGCAACTTTTGAAGTGCTGCAATTCGGCTTTGATCATAGAGCATAGTGCCTTCTTTGATGCAGGAATACCACATTGGATGGTCCTGTGCTAGTGTCTCCCATGTCTCTCAATTGATTGCAAAGTTCATCAAAGAGACCTTGAGAGTATCCTTGTAATGGTTTTATGCCTTTGAAACTTGGAGAGTTTATCAGAGTCATGCCAGAAAATTGATCTGTTTCCATTTAATTTGTCTTGGTATGATTTTGAAAATCACCTGGAAAGATAAGATATGAGACAATGTGGTCCTTTCTTGAGATGAATTGCCAAGCATTCAAAGCCAACATGGGGCTTAAGAAGTGAAAAGTTGATTAAGGGAATAGTGCCTAATATTATATTTATAACAAATCGGTTGGGTTTTAAGTAGATGATTACTTCTACTAGCTGGCTGGCTATCCATCAGCATACCTGAGTCAAAATCCTAGTTCAGAAACTTGATTCAGTGATGCTTTGACATATCATCTCATCCCACCTTGCTGCACCCCTTCTTTTATCTACAAAGGGAGGAAAACAGTCCAAAGGTTACTGCAAAGGAAGTAGTTTAGAAAACTTAAGACACCAGATAAATGGGAATTATTGCCATCTTGCAATCTATTATTGTAGACAGAAATCAACAGAATGATGGAAGTTGACAAATAGTTGGTGCTTTCCTGCCTCTTGCTAAGGCTATGTCTTTGTAGAAGAGTTAGCATGGTATACTACTTTGTCTGAGTTACCACAAAAACTGAAAGGTACTTTTTGAGAGTGAGTTGCCCATATTAGTGGCCCATTAAATTGTAATTCATTTAGAATTTTCAACCCTAAAAGTGACTTATCAGAAATATCATGCATGAGTTTTGTTTTAGTAACAATTGCTGGTAATATCAATGTTCAGAATGGAGGGAAATGATGGAGGTGAAACATAATCTCTACACTTAGGGATTTGTTACATTCCCCATGTTAAACATCATTGGGTGAGCTTCATCAAGTGCAGCTCATATGTTTGCATACAAAATAATCTGAAACACAATGAGAAAATATTGAAAGATGACCTCTCCCTATTTGTATCTTAACATAGGACTCTAATCCCTTTCATGATCAATTCTCAAGAGGAAATAGAAATGCCACAGAGAGGGAGTGTCTTGGCTGCACAGATTTAACTGGGCTATTGGGAGAGCACAGAGGATATCTTGATGAAGTTATTCCAAAGGAGGACTAGACATTTTCTTCCCTGAGATAGGAACCTTACAAAAGCAGAGCAGAAAACAATTGAATCACCAAGTTTCAGAAGGGCATTTAGTTCCATACTCATTTTGCTGCAAAATTAATCCAACAGCAGTAGCATTAACAGTATTATAAATATTGTAACTTCTGCTCTTTTTTTGCTGTCATGCTACTGGAGAATTTCTATTGAGAATTCTGGTAAATGGATTCATAGTTCTGATGAACTGTATTGACTAGGTCAAGAGGAAGAGACTGCCACCAAGTGATCTCATCCTGGTCAGCCTGGCCATCTCCAGAATTGGACTGTCATGTACAATAATATGGAATATTTATTTGTTACCTTTATTGATGTAGCCACCCTCATAAGAATAATTGATATCTTCTTGGTACTGACTCACACTCCAAATATTTGGCTTGCCACTGTCCTCAACATCTTCTGCTTCCTGAAGATTGCCAACTTCTTTAATCTCCTTGTCCTCTGGATGAAATGGAGAATCGACAGGATGGTCTTCATGCTTCTTATGGGGGCCCTTATCTATTTTCCATTGGCTTTCCAATGATGGAGAGAATGTATTATTACCCAAGCACAGAAGCCCATGTGTGGGCCATGAAAGCTATGTCTTCCTTCATCATCCTTTTTTCATTGTACTACAAGGGTTTCTTTGCTGACTATGTGACAGAGGAAAAGAGTAAACTGGTTTCCATGGTATATTTTTCAATAATGTCACTCTATCCCTTTGGCCACTCAGTGATCTTGATTCTGTGGAACAGCAAGCTGAGAAAGTCTGCCCTGAGGGTGTCATGGCTGAAAAGGTGCTGCCAGAGAGGAAATCTACAAGACCTTTGGGTACCTCTGAAGATCATATGGAATTTTCTAGGGAGAAAGAAGTCATATTGCAATCCCTAAAGAACTTTACCAAGCTCTTTCATTTTTTGTAGTCACAAGACTAACGAACTCTGATTCTAAACATAGACTTGGAGTCAGAAAGACTTTTGTGCAATGCCCAACTTCATCACTTACTGGCTATGTGAGCACGAGCAGCTCCCTTAAGCTCTGTGACCCTTAGAATGCTCATCTGAGGAACACTGACAATATCATGATGACAATGATGATATATTAACAATAGTAACAGTACTACTAATAATAAATCCAGACATTGTGTTCCAATGCAAACTTTAGGACCTGGGCTACTAATAGATGAAGGAATAAGACTCAGGATTAGCTCAAATCAGGTCCAACACACCCAATCCAGCCCAGCCCAGCCATAATCATGATATATTTCTGTGTGTGTTCACCTCTCCCTTTGACTCTCTCTGCCTCTGGTTGGAGAACAGTGATCTAATCAATATTACCATTCTAGCATTCCTAGAAAGGACATATCAGTCAATTAGTCTATGACACCAGTCACCATCCCTGTATCTTCCTCGAAAAAAAAAACCATACTTCCTGGTGGAATTCCCCCTTTATGTACTCTCTCCCCTCATATAATGTAAACTTCTTGAGTGTAATGACAGTCTTGGTTTTAATTTTTTCATATCTGATATTTTGTGGAGTTTCTGACCCATATGACTCTTTCCAGTTTCAAGTATAATTTTATTTTATTTTTAGATTTACATTGTCTCTCTCCCACCTCACCATACCCCCCCAAAAAGAAAGCAAGAGAAGCAAAGTTTCTATTGCAAACATGCATAGTTAAACAAAATAAATTACTGTATTAGCCGTGTACAAAAAATGTCTAATTCTTTAGTCTCTGTTTTTCACCTCTTTATCAGATGGTGGGCAGCAAATTCATTCAATTCTCAGGAATTACAGTTGTTCTTTGTGTTAGTCAGATTTTCTAAGTTTTTCAGACTCATTTGTCTTTATATTATTGCTATTATTAAATAATACTTTGAATAAATGCTTTTGCATTCTTTTCTTTCATTCATTTATACATTCAAGCCAACTTAGTAGCAAGTTGATGCTACTCAGGAAGTCCATTTCCCCTATAAAGAAGCTTGTATTCTAGTGGCATCATACACAGTGAGTTCCAAATCCCTCCTGCTCATCACAAGTGTTTTGGTTCTGGAACATAGCCCAGACGTTCTCTCCCAAACCATGTGAAGACATGTCTGCCTTTGACATGTGCCTCTGCTCCAAGTCACCATCAACTGCTCTTTTTGCAGGGGTAAGGTGGGTGTGTTCTTCCTCACATCCATGCTACACTCTGGAAAAAGAAGTGAGGCAGAGGAAGCTCTGAAAATTGAGAGAGAACAAAAAATGGATGTGGAGTCTTCAAAGATGACTTTCATATACTATGGAAGCAGCAATGGTGGTGCTCTCTAATGGGATTCTGAGCCCTTGACTCTCAGGCTATCATCTTGAGATCCCTGGGTGTGATCAGTAAGGCCACAGTGGTCATATGCACATTTCATGGGGGACAGGTGCCCCACATAGCTGTAAAGGCCCCAAATATGCAACCTCATCCAGTTCATCAAGCTGGTCATAGGCTCCCAGACGTCGAGCATTTTTCAACTTTTAATTTTTTTTGTATTAATTAGTTACTTTATTTTTAGTTTTCAACATTTATTTCCATAAGACTTACAGTTCCAAATTTACTCCCCATCTCTCCTCTCCCCACAAAGACCATGTGTATTCTGATTACTCCTTTCCCAAATCTCTCCTCCCTTCTATCAAAACCCCCCTTCTTTTATCTCCTTCCCCCTCTATTTTCCTATAGGGCAAGATACATTTCTATACCCCATTGCCTGTATATTTTAATTCCTAGATGCATGTAAAAACAATCTTTAACATTAATTTTTAAAACTTTGAGTTTCCAATTCTCTCCCTTTCTCCCTCCTCACCCATCCACATTGAGAAGGCAAGCAATGTGACATCAGTTATACATTTGTAGTCATGCAAAACACTTCCATAATAGTCATGTTGTGAAAGACTAACTATATTTTCCTCTGTCCTATCCTGCCCCCTCCCAGTTATTCTATTCTATCCTATGACCCCATCCCTCCTCAAAAATGTTTCCTTCTTATTACCCCCTCCTCCAATCTGCTATCCCTTTTATCATCCCCCCTCTCTTATCTCCTTCCCCCCTACTTTCCTGTAGGGTAAGATAGATTTCCATACCTAATTGCTTGTGTATGTTATTCTGTTCTTAAACCAAATCCAATGAGAAGTTCACTCATTCCCTCTCACCTCCCCTCCCTTCCCCTTCAGTGTAAAAGCTTTTTCTTGCCCTTTTTATGTAAGACAACTTACCTCGTTCTATCTCGCCTTTTCTCCTTCTCCTGGGACATTCCTCTCTCATCATTAATTTTAATTTTTAGACATTGTCTCTTCATATTTAATTCATCCTGTGCTCTCTGTCTTTACACACACACACCCACACCCACATGTATGTATGTATGTATGTATGTATGTATGTATGTATGTATGTATGTATGTATTCCATCAAGCTACCCTAATACTGAGAAGGTTCCCATGAGTTACCAATATGATCTTTCCATGTAGGAATCTAAATAGTTCAACTTTAATAAGTCTCTTATGATTTTTCTTTCCTGTAATAAATAGTAAATCTTTTCACTATAAACATACTGTGAGTAGAAATCAAGAAACATGGTGGTTGACAGTTTCTTCTTTCCTACATGATTCTAAGTATATGTCTTTACGATAGAATTGGCATGGTATTCTGCTTTCTCTGAGTTACCATGAAAACTGAAAGAAAGGTATTTCTTTTGAGTATGAATTACCCAGATTGGTGGTACATTAAACTGCAATTCATTTATAATTTTCAAACCTGAATGTAACTTAACAGAAATTCTCAGCATGGGATTGATTTTAAAAGCAATTAGTAATAACAACAATATTGATTATTGTGAGAAATGATGGAGGTGAAGCATGATCTCTATATTTGAAGCTTTGTTACATTCTCCATGTTACATGTCACTGGGTGATACACAATTCACATGTTTGGATAAAAAATAGGCTGAGACACAAAGAGGAAAATATTGAAATACAACCTCTCCCTATTTGCATCTTAACACAGGATTCTAATCATCTCTATGATCACGTATCAAGAGGAAATAGAAGCGCTGCAGAGAGAGAAAGAGAGTGTGTGTGTCTTGGCTGGGCAGTTTTAACTGAGATGTTGGGAAGGCACAGAGCAGTGGTGGGATTCAGCCAGTTAGCACTTGTTCAGCAGAACTAGTAGCTCATTTTAGGTTGAATTGGGTTCACTGATTGTTAACAAGGGCAGTGCCTGCACCCACCACATCAACAGTGCTGGTGCCTAGGCTAAGTTCCATTGATAACCAGTTGTTAATTTATTTGAATCCCACCACTGGCACAGAGGATATCTTGATGAAGACATGCTAACAGTAGACTAAACAATTTTTTGCCAAAGACAGAAACTTTGCTAAAGACAGAGAAGAAAATTATTCTATCACTAAATATCAGAAGCACATATCACTCCGTACTCATTTTGCCTGGAAATTAATCCACCAGTAGTAGCATAAAAAGCGTCATAAATATTAGTAACTTCTGAAGTGATCTCCTTTGTGCTGACATGCTAAGCAGTGGGGAGAAAATCTTTATGGCTCTGGCAACTGGGGAATTTCTATTGGGCATTCTGGCAAATGGATTCATAGTTCTAGTGAATTGTATTGAATGGGTTAAGATAAAGAAACTGCCACCAAGTGAACTCATCCTCCTCAGCCTGGCCATCTCCAGAATTGGACTGTTGTGCACATTAGTATGGAATAGCTATTTAATTGTAATCTCTGTTGATACACTCACACAAGTAAGAATAATCGATATCTTCTTGACAGTGACTCACACTACAGATATCTGGTTTGCCGCTGTCCTCAGCATCTTCTACTTCCTGAAGATCACCAACTTCTCTAATCCCCTCTTCCTCTGGATGAAATGGAGAATTGACAGGATGGTCTTCATGCTTCTTTGGGGGCCTTTAATTATTTGTTTTTCCATTGGCTTTCTAATGATGGAGAGAATATATTATTACCATGGAAGCCTCTTTTGTAGAGGAAAGGAGAGAAATGTGTCCCAGGAGGTCCAAGTGAGTAAAAGTATGTTATTCATGTTCCAGGTTCTCTTTAGCCTTCTGAGTCTTGTTCCTTTCACTCTGTCTACAATCTCCTTCTCCCTATTGAATGTCTCCCTGTGGAGGCATACCCAACAGATGCAACTCGGTGGCACAGGTTCCAGAGACTCAAACACAGAAGCTCATGTTCGAGCCATGAAAGCTGTGTCTTCCTTCCTCATCCTCTTTTTATTGTACTATATTGGTCTCTTCATCAGGTATTGGAACAACACAATTGAAAACAATAAACTGCTTTTCAAATTGGGTATGCCAATCATATTGCTCTATCCCTTTGGCCACTCACTGATCCTGATTCTGTGGAACAGCAAGCTGAGAAAGGCTGCCCTGAGGATGTCATGGCTGATAAGGTGCTGCCAGAGAAGAAGTCATCTACAAGACATTTGGGTACCTCTGAGGATCATATGGCATTTTATGGTGGAAAGAAGCTAGCATGGAGACCTTCAAGAATATTACCAAAGTCTTTCATTCTTTGTAGTAGGAAGACAACTGAATTCTGATTCAAAACATAGACTTGGAGTGAGGAAGACTTTGGGGCAATACCCAACTTTGTCACTTACTATCTGTGTGACCTTAGGCAGCTCAATTAAACTCTCTAAAATTTAGAATCCTCATCTGAGGAGTAGTTTCACTAATATGATGATCATGGTGGTGGTGGGGGGTGATAATGATAATGATAACTCCAGATAAAATCTTAGGCACTGCAGTCCAACTATAACTTGACCTTTGGGCCTTGGGCTACTGATGGGTGAAGGCACGATTATCACAACTAACTCAAATAAGGTACAGCATGCCCAGCCATCATTATGATTTATATCTGTATGTGTTCTTCTCTCCCTGACCCTCTCTCTGCCTCTATTTGGGGGGAAGGGATCTAATCAATATTACCACTCTAGCCCTCCTGAAAAAGACATCAATCATTCACCCTATGATGTCAGTTACCATCTCTGTATCTTCCTTGATAAAAATCACATTTCCTTGATCATATTCACCTCTATGTACTCTCTCCCCTATGATAATGTGAGCTCCTTGAGGGCAAGGACTTTCTCGATTTTGAATTTTGTATATCTGATGTTTCACAGAGTTCTTGACACATATTAATCATTCCATTTAAATGAAATTTTATTTTATTTTCAGATCAACATTTGCTACCTCCCACCTCAACATTTCCCTCTCAATTAAGAAAGCAAGAAAAACAAAACTCTTAATACAAACATATACAATTAAGCAAAATAAATTCCTACATTAGCCAGATACAAAAAAAAACAATATGTCTAATTCTTTACTCTGAGTAATTCACCTTTTTATTGGATGGTTGGTAGCACATTCTTTGAGGCCTCAGGAATTGTGGTTGGTCAATATATTGCTCAGAGTTTCTAATCCTTTCAGAGTTGTTTGTCTTTATAATATTGTAATTATTAAATAATAATGTAAATAAATTCCTTTTGTATTCTTTCATTTGTTGATAGATCCAAGGCAATTTTGTAGCAAGTTGATGCTATTCAGGAAGTCCCACTTCCCTAGCAAGAAAGTTTCATTCCAGTGGCATCATACTCAGTGAATTTCAAATCTCTCCTCAGCACAAGAGTTTGGGCTCTGGAACATGATCCATTAATTTCTCTCCCAGATCATGTGAAGGCATATTTGACTTTGATGTGTGCTTCTCAGAGGCTTTTGATGTAGGAACTTTGATTTTATTGTGTCCTTCTGCTTGTATGTTTTGATCTTTTTTGTCACCAAAGTAAGGTTCTATTGTCTAAGTTTTTCCACTGTTTGCTCATTTTCCCAGCCAATTACTTGACTTTGGAGCTCTTTGTCAAGGTAAGACTTTGCTTCCAGAATGGAGAGGCCTCTGTCCCAAGTTTCAGGGGTTTTGTGCAGCTGTTTTCAGAGATACTTCTAGGCATGTGTAAATTTTCAGTTCTTCTAAGGTCATATAATCAAAGGAGAGGTGTTTACTCCTCTTCTGGACTATGATCTTGTCTGTGAGTGACTTCAAGCAGTCTTTTCTGTCCTGGAACTATGAGGAGAATTCCCTCTCTACAACTGCCACAAGCTCTGTCACATGCCAAGACTACCACCCAGGACTTCGACACAGATCTGAGCAGGGCAAAGCAAGAGGATCCTGCCTGAACTCCATCAAGGAGATCCCTGAAATTCATCTCTGAACAGACTTTTGATCTCTTAACTGTCTGTGGGCCTGGAGCTCTGGAAGCAGCCACCACTGTTGCTGATGTTGCCACTGCCACAGCTACCTCCACCACCCCAGAGGTAGGGCCGGACCTTGCTCTTCTCTCACCACATCTGACACCTTTCCTGCTGACTTTCTACGTTGTCTTTGGCATTTCTGGGTGAGAAGTCAGGAAAGCACCACAGCTGCCAGTGATTCAGTTACCTGAGGCCTGTTCCAGCCCTATCTGTTGTGGCACAGTCCACTGTGCTCTGCTCCCAGCTTGGTGTGATATTCCTTTCCTGTCGACCATCCAGGCTGTCTTGAGCTGGAGATTCATTTCACTTTGTGGGTTCTGCAGCTCTAGAATTAGGTTGTAGTCATTTATATAGGTATTTGGAGGGGTTCAGGGGAGAGCTCAAGCAACTCTCTGCTTTTACTCCACCATCTTGCCTCTGGCCTTGTATGTCCTTCTGCTGCAAGTCACCATCAACTGCCCCTCATGTGGGAGTAAGGTGGTCGTGTTCTTCCTCACACCCATCCTACACTGGGGAGAAAAGAAGTGAGGCAAAGGAAGATCTGAAAAGGGAAAGAGGGGAAAAAGTTGATGGTCAGGTCTCAAAGCTCACTTTCATATAATATGGAAGCAATGGTAGTGCTCCCGAATGGGTGTCTGATCGTTTGAGTCTTGGTCTATCATTGTGAGTTCCCTGGGTATGGTTAGTAAGGCACCAGTGGTCACACACACATTTCATGGGGAAAGGGTATCTCACATATCTCTAAAGGTCCCAAATATGCAAACTCATGCAGTTGACTGGAGCGCTTCTTAGGCTGGTCAGAGGTTCCCAGATGTCAAGCATTTCTCACCTGTTCAGAAAGTTCAATTGATATACAAGTTGCTATTATTGTTCTATTTGTGGCTTCCACTATCTACAAGGGAGACATCTTTCCATTGCTCTTCTGTGTATTTAAGTAGCACAGAGGAAAGAAGGTGGAAGGAAATGGCTAAGAGAGAGCAAGAGGTCACCCGAGTGTCATGGATCAGAGTTTTTTAAAAGTGAGGTAACACTGTCTCTTGAGAAATTCTCTTTTCCTCTGCCAGTGTTTGAGACAGTATCATGAAATTGACTTAGAGCAGAGGGACCTGGCAGCTCTCAGATCAGAACACTGGGGCTGCTCAAATATCCCAATAATTATGTCGTAAGATTCCCTAAGGGGCTATGAAAATCCAGCACTCAGAGACTAAAAGAGCATGGTGATCCCAACTCTAGAAAGTGGAGATTGATGCAAAAACCCAGAAGGCTTATCAGAGACCTTCTACAGGAAGCCTTCCTCACCTTTGGTAATTCCAGTCCCTTCCTTCTCTTAAAAATTTTCTATGTCTCCTGTATATAACTTACTTTGTATATAGTTCTTTTTTTTTGGTGGGGGGGGGGGAGGGATGGCCAGGCTCAAGGCTGTGATGTGGTGTTTTAAGTTCCTTGCTGTTATTGTTATTATTGACCTTGCCCCAAAATTTATCCTACCTAGAACATCTTATCTAGGTGGAATTGTTACTCCATCCAACTAGAAAATGTTACAAAGAGAATCTGATCTAGGTAAATTCTGGCCCATTGTGTCCTATTCAGACAGGGTTGAGTTGGGGTGGAGGGGTAGATCCCTTTGTCTAGATTGTTGCAGGCTGGGGGTGGTCTGGGTAGAGTGGAGTGAGGTCTATATAATCAAAGTCCTACCACCCCAGCCCCTCATTAGAATAGATCCACCTCTCCTTATAATATTCATTCATTAATTGTTAACCAATTAGAGTTGATTCCCACTTATTGGGAACCCCTACTCTTCCAAGGTCTTATAAACATTTTTAGGTCTTCAGGATTTGTCTTTGGCTTACAAGAGACAGAAAGTCGGGGGCCATCTCCAGTCATCCTGATCTATATCTTGCCACTGGACCTAGGTGGCTAAGGAGGAAAAAATGGTGCTAGTGATTTTTCACAGCCCTCCCTCACTTAAATACAATTCACTTGCAAGTCATGGTACCACCTTCCCAATGTGATGGTCCTCTTAGAGAATGGAGGACAAACAACAAAAAGAGGAAGGCAAATGACCATCATTTTATTAATTATTCGCTAGCTATTTTTTAATCTTTTAGGATTTCTTTTTTATTTAATTTATTTAATATATTTAGTTTTCAGCATTGATTTTCACAAGAGCTTGAATTACAAATTTTCTCCCCATTTCTACCCTCCCCCCACTCCAAGATGGCTTATATTCTGGTTGCCCGGTTCCCCGGTCAGCCCTCCCTTCTGTCACCCCACTATCCTCTCATCCCATTTTCCCTTCCTTTATTGCAGGGCAAGATAAATTTCTACACCCCATTGCCTGTGTCTCTTATTTTCTAGTTGCATGAAAAAACATTTTTTTTGTTTTTGAACATCTGTTTTTAAAACTTTGAGTTCCAAATTCTCTCCCCTCTTCCCTTCCCACCCACCCTCCCTAAGAAGTCAAGCAATTTAACATGGGCCACATGCATATCATTATGTATAACCCTTCCACAATACTCATGTTGTGAAAGACTAACTATATTTTGCTCCTTCCTATCCTATCCCCCATTATTCAGTTTTCTCCCTTGACCCTGTCCCTTTTCAAAAGTGTTTGTTTTTGATTACCTCCACCCCCATCTGCCTCCCTTCTGTCATCTCCCTTTTTTTATCTTCTTCTTCCTTCTTTCTGGGGGGTAAGATACCCAATTGAGTATGTATGGTATTCCCTCCTCAGGTCAAATCTGATGAGAGCAAAGTTTACCCATTCACCCTCATCTACCCTCTCCTCTCCTCCTACATAACTGCCTTTTCTTGCCACTTTTGTGTGAGATAATTTGCCCCATTGTATCTCTCCCTATATCTCCCCCTCAATATATTCCTCTCTCATCCCTTAATTTGATTTTATTTCTTTTAGATATCTTCCCTTTGTCTTCAACTCACCCTGTGCCCTCCCTCCCTCTCTCTCTCTCTCTCTCTCTCTCTCTCTCTCTCTCTCTCTCTCTCTCTCTCTCTCCATGTATATATATATAATATATATATACATATAAATGTATATATATACACATACATACACACTCACATACATATATATTCATAAACATATAAATATACGTATACATACATATATATATGCATATTCCCTTCAGCTACCCTAATACTGAGGTCTCATGAATCATACACATCATCTTTCCTTGTAGGAATGTGAACAAAATAGTTCAACTTTAGTAAGTCCCTTGCAATTTCTTTTTCTTGTTCTTTTTCTTGATTACTTTTTCATGGTTCTCTTGATTCTTGTGTTTGAAAGTCAAATTTTCTATTCAGCTCTGGTCTTTTCACTGAGAAAGCTTGAAAGTCCTCTATTTTATTAAAAATCCATATTTTGCCTTGGAGCATGATACTCAGTTTTGCTGGGTAGGTGATTCTTGGTTTTAATCCTAGATCCATTGACCTCCAGAATATGGTATTCCAAGCCCTTTGATCTCTTAATGTAGAAGCTGCTAGATCTGGGGTTATTCTGATTATGTTTCCACAATACTCAAATTATTTCTTTCTGGCTACTTGCAGTATTTTCTCCTCGATCTGGGAGCTCTGGAATTTAGTGACAATATTCCTAGGAGATTTCTTTTTGGGATCTATTTCAGGAGGCAATCTGTGGATTCTTTCAATTTCTATTTTGCCCTGTGGCTCTAGAATACCAGGGCAGTTCTTCTTGATAATTTCTTGCAAGATGATATCTAGGCTCTTTTATTGATCATGGTTTCACATAGTCCAACAATTTTTAAATTATCTCTCCTGCATCTATTTTCCAGGTCAGTGGTTTTTCCAATGAGATATTTCACTTTGTCTTCCACTTTTTCATTCCTTTGGTTCTGTTTGATAATATCTTGATTTCTCATCAAGTCACTAGCTTCCACTTGCTCCAATAATTTTTTTAATTGTATTTAATATATTTAGTTTTCAGCATTGATTTTCCCTTCCTTTCTTGTAGGGCAAGATAAATTTCTATGCCCCATTGCCTGTATATCTTATTTTCTAGTTGCATGCAAAAACCTTTTTTTTTGTTACGAAAGACTAACTACATTTTGCTCCTTCCTAACCTGCTCCCCTTTATCCAGTTTTCTCCCTTGACCCTGTCCCTTTATGAAAGTGTTTGTTTTTGATTATCTCCTCCCCCAACTGCCCTCCCTTCTATCATCCCCCCTTTTTTATCTTACATATATACACATACATATATACATACATAGACACATATATATACATATATGTATACATAAACATATGTGTATATATGTATATGTGTGTATGTATGTATGTATATATACATGTATGTGTGTGTGTGTATATATATATATATATATATATATATATATATATATATGTGCATATTCCCTTCAGTTACCCTAATACTGAGGTCTCATGAATCATACACATCATCTTTCCTTGTACGCTCTTTGACTTTGTCAACAAAGAAAGATTCCAAAGTCTGAGACTGAATCTGGGTGCATTTTCGCTGCCTGACCATGTTCCCAGCCAACCTACCTGACACTTGAGTTTTTCAGTGGGATATGACTGCTTGTTGAGTGAAGAGTACTATGCTCCAAGCTTGGGGGTATGCGCTGTAGATTTCAGAGCTCTTACATCCAGCTCTACCACACCAGCACTCCTCCTTCCCCAAGAACTCCCAACCTGGACTGGACTCAGATCTTCAGCAGGCTCTGCACTCCTCCTCTGATCCACCACTTAATTCCTCCCACCAGGTGGGCCTGGGGTTGGCAGTAACTGCAGCTGTAGTTACGTAGCTGCCCCACCTCCACTTCCCCTGAGCAGTGGCTGAACTGAGAACTCCTTCCACTCCTAGCAGCTTTTCCCTCTAACCTTCTCTATTGTCTTTGGTGTTTGTGGGTTATGATGTCTGGTAACTATAGTAGGAAGGCTGAATTTATAATCTCAGATATAATCATGTTTATGTTTGAATGGTTCGAAATCGCAAGGTATGAGAGATTCTCTAAGTAGAAAGCAACAAAACATTTATTTAGGCCCCACCGCAGCAGATCCGTGAACCAGCCTCCCCATTCCGACATCTTAACAAAGAGACTCCAGGCCCAGAAAGCCCGCCTCACAAGAGTAACCAGGAGGCCACAGAAAAAACAAGATAGTATTTAGCCAAATCATTTTTTACTGGCCTCAAGTCCTTGCTCGCACTCCTGGGTCTACACACGGGTCAGCACTGCTTCCGCAGCTTCCTGCCTCCACATCTTCCTGCTTCCACAGCTTCCTGCTTCCTCTGTAGTTGTCTCTTGGCTCTCCTTTACTCGCAGCCGAGCCTCTGGTGTTCTCAAGCCCCGCCTCAATGACCAGAGACCATTGGTTCCCTAGTTGGCCCCTCTTAAGTCATTAATCTACACCCACACAGGCTTCACACCTGATAGGGCTTTGGGCCTGGGGCTTAGCACTTAACAGCTGAAAGTACTTTCACTCAAATTAAACAAAAGCCAAACTCCTAAAGTGCTAAGGAGCCCATTCTAAGGAGCCCATTTTGCCTTACTGACACAGTAACTGCCACAGCTCACCGATTCAGGGCACTAGGTCCCGCTCCACCCGGCTCCTGATCTAGTTGGTCCTCGCTGCCCATGCTGGGCTCTGCTCCACTTCCTTCCACTCAGTGCGGGATAGACCTTATCCAGAGACCATCCAGGCTTTCCTGGGCTAGAGCCCTGCTTCCCTATGCTATTTTGTGTGTTCTGCAGTTCTAAAATTGGTTCACAGCCATTTTTATAGGTTTTTGGAGGGACTTGGTGGGGAGCTCACACTAGTCCCTGCTTTCCAGCCCTGTAGTTGTTTATATATTGTCTCCCTCATTAGATTGTAAGCTACTTGAGGGCAGGTACTTTTTTGCCCTCTCCAGTGGTCAGCACAGTCCATGGTACACAATAAATGTTTAATAAGTTTTTTATCTATTTATTAAAATTAAAAAAATATGCAGTATATGGAAGTCACTCTAGATAGCAGAGGCAATATGAATATGACAGATTCGTATCCAAAAAAAAATATGTGGGGAATATGGAAGCTCAGAACAAGCAGAGGACAGTTAAGTATAATAAAAGGCTTGCTTGTTTGTTTTTGTAGACTACAATGGGGAAAAAAACAAGGATTAAAGATGGCATAAGGCCTTTGCTTGCAAATGGGGTGAATGTCAAGGACAACTAACAACAGAGAAAAAAGAAAGCTGTATATAGCTTACTTTGTATATAGTTCTTTACTTATTGTCTCCCTCATTAGATTGTGAACCACTTGAGGTCAGGGACTTTTTTGCCCTCTCTTGATTCAGCACAGTCCCTGGTACATAATAAGTGTTTAATTAGTTTTTATCTATTTATAAAATTTTTTTAAAAATATATGCATTATATGGAAGCCAGTCCAGATGGCAGAGACAATATGAATATGACACAGTCTTATTAAAAAAAACCATGTGGGGGATATTGAAGTCCAGAACAAGCAGAGGGCAGTTAAGTACAATGAAAGGTTTGTTAGTTTTCCTAAAATACTATGGGAGAAAAACAAGAATCAAAGAAGGCATAAGGTGTTTGCTTGGAGTTGGGGTGAATGTCAAGGATAACTAACAACAGAGAAAAGACCAAGCTATTAAGAGCCATGGGCTGGGATGCAAAGTAGCCAATATTGGATTAATGTTGGGAAAGGGCCCTAAAAATGAGAGTGGGGCCACTTGGAGAGGAGGTATGTGCTGACTGCTTGGCTGTCTCTGAATAGATACTGGATAGATGTTCTAATTGTCATGTAGGTTGAACTGGGATTCTTTTGGGGATATAGGTTAAATGAAAGGCTGCTCAGGGCTCTTACAACTATGACGTTCTGTGGTTCTATGGTTGTGTGGGAGATAATCTGGACCGGGAATATTAACTTCCCAAAATTCCAGGGTCACCAATCAAACAAGAGTAGAGAATAGAGGTTCACAACCCAAGGCATTTGAGTCAATAGATGCAAAAGAGTGACAGATTATCTTTCCCTCATTTGCCTGTTCTTTTTCAGACTAATTTACCTTCCTGCAACACAAATTCTAGCCACAATGCAGGGTGTGAAGGAAAAAAATGAAATATGGAAATAAAGCTTGAATTCCATCATTGGCAGCAACAGCAGCATCTTCATCAGGATGGGTCCTCACACTAGACAGGTAGAGAAGCAACCATGGGAGAGCAAAGAATGAGGGATTCCATCCTCCAAAAAAAGGCCAGAAACATATGAGTTTCTGCTTCATAGCAGACAGTCAGCAAATATCTGAACAAAGAAGACCAAAAAAGGAAAATCATAAAAGTTGCTGGTTTTGTTCAATCATTTCAAATCCTTCATGACCTCATTTAAGGTTTTCTTGGCACATAGTGGCTTGCCTTTTCCTTTTCCAGCTCATTTTAATGAGGAAACAGATAAAAAGGCTAAGTGACTTGCCCAGGGTCACACAGCTAGTAAGTACCTGAGGCCAGAATTGAACTCGTGAAGATGAGTCCTCCTGACTACAGGCCCTGTATTTGATCTACTGTGCCACCTAGCTGCTCAAAAATTGCAGTAGTTGTAGGAAAATGGCACATTAAGACATCATCAATAGAAATTGGTACAGTCATTCTGGAAAGCATTTTATGGCTATGACCAAAAAGTTGCTAAGCCATGCACATATTTTGTTCCATCCATACCATTAGTAGTTCTATACTCCAAGGAGATCAAAGAAAGAAAATCAAAGGATGAATATGTATAAAATATTTATAATGGCTATTTTTTTGAGATAGAAAAGATTTGGCAGCTAAAGGTTGCCTACATGCTGGGGATTGGCTAAACATATTATGACAATTGAATGTAATGGAAACTATTGTGCCATAAGAAATTATGGAAGTAACATTTTTAGCCCCGGGAAGAATTGCATGAATTGATGGAGAATGAAGTGAGAAAAGCAAGGAGAAGAGTTTTAAAATGATAACAAAATTACAAATAAAAACAAATGACAGCTTTAGAATTCCAGTGAAAACAGTAATCATTCAGAAATCTTGAGGACCAAAGATGGAACAGACTACTTACCTTCTGTTAGAGATATGGTGTATTACAGATGGTGCATTTTTGCACACGGCAAATGGAGGAATTTGTTTAGCTTGACAATGTATAATGACTACACAAGTTTTACTTTAACTTTTCAATGGGGGCAGTGGACAGTAGGGATAAAAGATATTTTTAAAAATATTTTGTTTTCAACAAACCAATACTTTATTATAATTCAGGTAATGGCATTTTGCAGGGGCTTTGAATGATGGATCAGATTTTGACAGATGAAAAAAAAAGAGAAGGGTGGGGAAGGCTGGGGGAACCTCGTGAGCAAAGACTCAGAGGTAAGGAATTAGAAGATTTATTTGAGGAGTGCAGAACATATTCTTGTATGTAGTGTAGACTTTGTGTTATGGAGTGGCAGAAGGTAAGAACAAGGCTGAAAAGAGGAAGGCTGAGCTCAGGAAACAGAAAATGTTGAATGCTAGGATAAAGGGTTTGAACTTTAATATCTAGGTTGAGAGGATTTAGGAGCAGTTAGGTGGCACAGTGGATAGAGCACCAGGCCTTGGAGTCAGAAAGACCTGAGTTCAAATCTGGCCTCAGATACTTACTAGCTGTGTGACCCTGGCTAAATCATTTCAACCTGTTTGCCTCAGTTTACTTATCTGTGAAATGAGCTGGAAAAGGAAATAGCAAAACACTCCAATATCTTTGCCAGGAAAATAATAAATGGACAGTCAGACAAACTGGAAATGACTGTACAACAAGAAGTGCCAGGATCCAGGAAGGTTTTTGAACCAAAAAGTGCCATAAAATTTGTGGATATGGAAGATAACTTAAATAACAGTTATTTGGGTGAAGTGGAGGAAGAGAGATCAATTATAGAGGCAACATAATGATAAAGGTGAGTGGTGAGCAAAATGAGTTGAGTTGGGAGTGTAGCAGGGGAAAGGATACTTGGGGAGAGATGGACAGGAAGGAGGAGAAACAGTTCTACCAGAACTTCTCTTAGAATTTCCTTCTTTCCATTCATACCACCAAAAATCAACCTCTTTTTACTCTAGTGCCTTCCTTCCATGCTTTACATGCTATTGGTCCTGCACAGTATCTCCCATTTATTCTGCGTATTCCTGAATTCTCTACATAAAATCTCTTCCCTTTGAATTCATAAAAGGTTTCCCTCTGACCTAGCACATTTTGAATTTTTTTGTGAATATTCCACAGAGACCTGAAAAGAATGTGTATTCCACATGTCTTCAGTTCAGTTTTTCCCTTTACTTTAATTACAACTTATTAAATGGGGAGGTCAGTCATGATTTCTTTATTATTAACATTTCATTTGACTTTCTTTCTGAAAATAAAGTATTTCTGTCATCTGCTATTATACTTTTGTCATCAGACTCAAATACTTTATAATTAGTAAAGGCAAGTATATTTTAGTCTTTGTGACTCTTTCATGTTAGTCACAATACATAACTTCAATGAAATTCACATATTATTGTTTCTTTTAGATTTTTTTTAAATTGTATGCTTTTTATTGGTATCATTGCACCATAGGACTAGGAAATGTTGGGGAAGTAATTCAAGACTGCAGAGGAATAAGGAGAATTCTTAATCCCTGTTGTTGATAAATGCTCAGGGCATCAGAACAGAGATACAGATTGGGGAAAAGAATGTCTCATTCAAAAACTAGTTTTGCAGATATTTGATAACATGTTTATAATAAATCACTTACATCTATTATTATTTTAGTTAGTCACCTACTAGTAGTTAAAGGAAAGGCAGTGAGTATTTGTTAAACACTCTATACCAGATCAGTGCTAACTCCTTAAGAGATAATATCTCATTTGGTCTGCTGGCAGTAGACTCTTAGTCAGAGAAGAGCTGGGTTCATGGCTCTGACACTTGTTGACTCTGGTCATGCCTAAGTACCTTCCTACTTCAAGCCTAAGATTCCTCATCTGTAAAATGAGACCAAAAGTACTCATACTCTACATCTCACAGGGATGTTATGATGAAAGTGATTTCTAGGGGCAGAGCCACGATGGTGTGTGAAAACAGCCATCTTACCAGAGCTCTCTCTCACAAGTTCTGTCAGATTCCCATAAAAAAGTGTATCTGAGCAGATTTGAGAGAGTTAGAAACCACAAGCAGTCTGAGTAAGGCAAATTTCCAAACTAGGAGAGTCCAAAAGGCCAACTGGAAGAATCTCTATGCTGGGTGAGTGCTTGGTGTGTGGAGGTGCTCCAGACAGCACCAAAGCAGAAGCGGCTGTGAAAATCAACGTGTGAGACAGATTGGAAGAAAGTTGGGCAGCCAAAACCTGCAGAGATCCCCAGGCCTACCAACATAGGACAATAGTCTATAGAAGCGAGGAGAGGCAGCAGCGCAACGTCACCGGGCATGAGACATCAACTCCAGAGGCTTACAGCCCAAAGGTATGAAGCGCATCTTCTTGAACTTCCAGGAGACATAATGGCCAGATAAATGGCTCTAATACCCCGCCCCCCACCCACAGAGGGAGGAGGTATTCAGAAGGGAGGGAAGAAGTAGCAAGTGGAAAACAGGAAGATAAAGGAGGGGAATCAAGAGGGAAGGTAAACTGAGGAAGGCAGCCATCAAAAGCAAAACTTTGTTGAGGAGTGGAAGGGGAAAGGGAGAAATAAAAGCATAAAAGGGGAAATAGGATGGAGAAAAAGGCACAGACAATAATCATAACTGTGAATGTGAATGGGATGAATTCTCCCACAAAACAGAAACAGCAGAATAGATTAAAAACCATAATAACCATAATATGCTGTTTACAAGAAACACATTTGGGGGGTGGAGCCAAGATGGCGGCTGGGAAGCAATGACTGGCGTGAGCTCCCCACCAAGTCCCTCCAAAAACCTATAAAACAATGGCTCTGAACCAATTTTAGAGCTGCAGAACCCACGAAGTGGCAGAGGGAAGCAGGGCTCCACCGCAGGACAGCCTGGATGGTCCCTGGGTAAGGTCGGTCCCACACGGAACTCCCAGCCCCCAGCCGAGGGGAGCGGAGCTGAGCGCAGCGTGCACGGCGCGAACAGACCAGACGCGGACCTACCAGACCAGGAGACGAGCGGAAAGTTCCCTGGCATCCCGAAATATCGAGCTGTGGCATGTACCAGACCTCTCAACCCACAAAGAGCAAAGACAGCAGAGAAGGTTAGTGGGAAAAGCTGTGTGACTGAGTTTG